>VXAX01006124.1:403392-517107 GCA_013399835.1 Leptocoma aspasia | reverse complement strand
CGTTCCGAGCCGGTGCCGAGACCACAGTAGTGATAACAATTAGGTGATTCGGGGGCAGTGCCGGTGGGGATGTTCTGAATGCTCTGCTCACGAGGAGGCGGGGTGGAGGAACAAAATGTTTGCGGATGGTTGATTTCACTGGGAGCCTGGAAAAGTGGGAAAACAGCGAATGCCTTAAACTGAATTTTAAGGGGGAGGAGGAGGTGGAGAAGCAAGGAAAGAGAGATGAGAAGGCGATTACCTTCCTAAGCCGAGTTTGTTTGCTCTTCCTCTCTTTTATATTGCATGAAGTCCTGATGTTGACGTTCTCATGCTATATTTAAAAATAACTGTATTATTTGTACTGGATAGCTGTGATGCAGCTTCAGTTCATGTAATGAGGAATGCACTCATTCATGTCTGGTAAAGCAGCGACACAAAATGGGAATTGCTCAACTTAATGAAGATCTCCTTGTATAACCTTGGCCACAACATCTGTATGTTTTAGGTTGAGGAGGTGCATTTTAACCCTCAGAATAAAACAAGGGCATTTTTTTGGATAATACTGCTTACCAGATCGTGTTTAAAAATTTTGCCTGCAAAATCGCTTTAAAAATTTTGAGTGATGCTGCTTTAATGAACCCGTTACTGCATGCTGAATGAAGTACATCTGTGAGCACGGAGCCAGCCCTAGTTGATAATACAATGCAAATTTGTCTTCAGAGTAAAGGTGTCAGATTTCATTAGGTTCCAGATCTGTATGGATGAACCAAGATTGGTGTTTTCTTTAGAAAGCAGCCCTTTCATTATGGGATTTTGATTGATCGTTTTTATTTCTTTTTCTGACTGTGGGAATTAAGCACTTTTTTCCTTTAAATGAAAGCATAAACCAGTTTTGTAAAAGGGAAAAGAGTTTTTGCTGCTGTACGGGGTAGCAAGTATCTGTGTTTTTCAGGTGGAGAGTTTGGTTGTTATTTATTTGGGATGTATTGCTGGGCTAGACTGCATTCTCCTTCAGCTGAAGTGGTGGGAGAGACATGTGAAAGTATTAAGGTAGAAGTTTGTGGCAATTGTAATCACAGAGATCTCTAAGTTGTGTTTCAATGTCAAGGCTTTTATGCCTTAGGCCATCAGATGCTGTACCAGTTATGTAGAAACAGTGTGGGAACTTCACAGTAATTTTTTCTTGGTTTCAAAAAAAGAACCCCATAGGTTCTATTTAGGTAAGGCTAAAAAGAGAATTTTCTTGATTGAATGTTTTGTGCCTATACTATGCCTCATTTTGGTGATAGGGAAGCTAGGGACAGAAAATTTTTTCGCCATTTTAAGTGTTTATTTATGGCCAGTTGATTAAAGGACGTGCACTTAGTTGCTCAACATTGCATTAAGAAGGTTTTAGTGATGCTAATAAAATGCTTAGTTTCATCATTGCTATTTGGGATAGGCATACTTAGCTCTCAGTTGTGGTTCATAAAACCTCTTAGATCATGAAGTCAGAAGCAAAATAGGATGTCAGCTCTGACTATTGTAGGGCTGCAAAAATTTACTTGATGAAAAAGGCTAGCAGGTGTAGAGGCAGGCGCTGACACAGACCTGTGAAAGGGTGGAGCTGCAGCCAGGAGTGAAGACTTAATATGGGGACATGCAATTCGTGATCTATTTTTTCTATAATAAAAGGTATTATTTTAATTTCAGTCATGCATCATTGGTTCTAGGCTTGAAGAGCTTTTTTTCCCCCCCTCATGTTTATCTGAAATGTTATTTTAAGGTTTCGGATTAACTTTAGGATAGCTGTTGTTTTAAAAACTGTGTCCAAATGTGGCCTCTTCCCCCTTTTGCAGCTTTTCAAGGAGTTTTTTTTTCTCATCATCTTATAAGCATTCTGCTGGCACTTTGGGAACATTTTGTTCTTGCGTAGCTCTTACTGTCTTGTCAGTTTTGTAAACCTGTCTCAAATATATCCTGTAAAATGTCAATTTCAGAACTATTAGTTTTCTTACTATGGAGGCATTTTTTATTTTTAAGATAGTGGAACAAAACTTAAGAACATAGAATATTCCAACTGGTTATTTTGAACTTCAGTAAGGTCACAATGATAATTTTAGAAATACATTGGGAAAAGTTAAGGTAGGCTAGTAAGAGAATGGGTTGAGGCCCAGCTGAATTTCTTTTCTATTCCTCTGTTTTGTCCTATAGCATGTCTATTGTAGAGAAGAAAAAGGAACAGTTTTCTCCATATCAGTAGTTTAATCCCTTCAGTAAGGGGGTTGCTGCAAGCTATTGAGTTCTTACTGCTACTGGTTAGAAATCCTGGATGCCCTCCTGGGATGAAGAAGCAGAGCTTCTGCCTTCATCCACATTTCAGTCACACAAGTTGGTTTCCCTAATGCTGATGTTTTCAGAGGTTGAAGTTTATTCTCATTGAACCTAAGTGTTGGCTGTTTGACAAACAGTTTTGGTCTGTTGTTTTCTTGGCTTCAGGCAGATTCCTTTTATTTTTCCCCAGCTCTTCAATTTAAATATTTAAAAAGTCAATAATACATTAATTATCTTAGTTATTTTCTATCTTTGCTCGGTTTACTTCTTTATCTGTATTTTAGGTTTTTATTTTATTCATTTATTCTGAAAGCCATTTGTTTAACTTGTTAATAAGTTATGACAGGAATACAGCAATAGTAAGTGCAGTTATTTTTTTATCAGTGTAAATACATGATTTTAAGAACTGCTAGGTGAGGGTTTTGTTGATTTGGCATGTAAAATTAATCATATGATCAGTATCTTTCTGTGGGTGAAAAAAAGTTACAGTGTTCTGTACTTTATGTTTCCAGGGAGATTTGACTTCAGTGACTTGATTTCAAGTATATCTCTCCTAAATTGCAGCTTTTAAATAATCTTAAGCTGTATATTTCACAAGAGTTCAGTGTAATATTTGAATGAGGACTCTCAAGCTGGAGGTTTACAAAGTGGGATTTGATGGCTCTATGAGACTTGGGATATTCTCTAATGAAAGGCAATCAATGTTTTTTGGGGGTGCAGCCTTACCAGCAATGATGAACGTAAGGCTCGATTGTAAACATACAGATAATGGTCATTGGTGAGGCTGAATGACAATTATCTTTTATTTTAAATTCTTATGCAGCTGGCAGCACAAGACCAACACAGTCTGTAGCAGTTTTGGTGTTAGCTTTGATAGTAGTTTTGCACTGTGAACTTTGGGAAACCCGTTAGGAGTTGGAGAGACTAGAACTGTTTGGTTTTTTAACTGTGTTTTTGAATATGAATCAGCAGATAAAATGGTTTTAGATGTCCTTTTTGTGCATATGTAAAGCTAAATTATGTCATTGTCTCAGTCTCTGTAATACTGAATTCTGTAGCACAGTTTACTGGGTGAATGATTTAGAGCCTGCCACAAGTCTTTAATGTTAAGTGTTAAGTGAGGCTAAGCATTTACATGTCTTTGTTTTCTTTATGGAAGCGTGTTTAAAAGAGCACTTCTTTTGAATGCAGAGACAGAACACTTTTCATAATTTTGGTCGCTGTTGAATTGTATGATTGCTAACCAAGTATTCCTCGTGGTTCTTTCGAGGGTCTGAGTCTCTAAGTGGAGTGGAGTCCTGCAAAGCTGTGTCTTCCTACAACTTCAGCTGGTGCTGGATGCTGCAGTGCAGTAGTCATAGCTCTTGTTCCCTGCATAGTGGATGGATGTCTCTTTTCAAGAGAAATCAAGTTCCTGAAAAATGCATGGCTGTGTAGAAAACTTTTCTATAAGTATATAATAGAGAAGGAAGAGTTGTTACTGGGACTAGTGATTCATGCCTAGGCCTGAGAGGCACTTTGAATTTTTTGTTGATGTTTGAATACTTTTTTACTTTTGGTCTTAGGCTCTGTAGAATGGGAAGAATGCTTTCTTCAGGTGGATTGTACAGGTCAGTGGAATGATTTTTGAAGACCAAGTTCTATTTTATAAGTTTTCAAAACTTAGAGAAGCTACTGGCATGTATCATATAGTTGGTTTAAAGTTGGATTGTTCTTCATTAATCCATATGGTTTACTTTCAGTGCTCAAATAGCTTTTGGAGGTGTTTAAATTTTGTGTTGTTTATTTACCTTTTGAGGTCACAGGATCTGCACCTCAAAATACTTACATGAACCTCAGAGAGACTGGTTGTTACTTTATTACTGCAGCTGTGAGATACTGACTTTGAACTTGTGCTTTAACGTGGACTTCTAATTTAGTGAAAGCTTCTTCAGTTAACCCTAAAACAATCTTGTTTTTTGTAGCTGCTGGTGTTATAGTGGATTAAAAAATCTCAACTAGCCAAAATAATCAGGAAACAAGTTCTTCTTCCAGGCTGCTAGGAGGTATGGGTCAGAAGTTGAGCATAACTTGGAGAAAAGTTGCCTGTTGGGTCAGCCTGTGAGACTTAGTTATGTTTTATGTACTTGACTGGATTATTTTATGGATTTTAAGGTTTACTTTTCTGGGTGGGGGAGATTGCCAAGTATCTTCCTTTGCTCTGTAGCTTGCCTTGCTGCCTTCTCTGTGCAGTGGATGGTGGGGTTCCAGGAGGTGCCAAAGGCTGCTTTTGTAGCATGACTCTGCTCTCTGAATTTCTCGAGTCATGATGCATTTTACAGCACCATCAGCTAAATCAATTGTCTTTTGACTTTTGAATAAATAACGACAGGTTTATTATATGCTGATGTGATGTGAAATACAGAACTTTTTCTAAGAGTGGAGATAATATCTGTAAAACGATTGCTGTGGTGGAAAAACTTTCTGTATGCCAGTTGTTCACGTCAGCAGCTTTGGTACATATCTTGGGTTTTCTTATTGGTGGTTGTACAGACTCTCTCTGAAGACTTACAGACACTTTTAATACATGCATTTGTATACTTGACCAAAGGTTGCTGTTGTGGTTTAACCCCAGCCAGCAGCTAAGCACCACAGCTTAGCCCCAAGAACGTTTTTACATTGTTCTTGGAACTTTTTCAGATGATTGCAGTTTTATTTTTGTATTGTTTTTATTATAAGGTACTGGTCTTACTTGCTCACTCAAAATGAATTCACACTGTCATTGCAAGTATTTGGTGCAGATCTATGATGATTACTGTTTATGGGAGAGGTTATTTCCTGGTTTTAAACTTTTTTTTTCCTTTCTTTTTATTTCAAAGAGTATTTTCATTTGATTTCAAAATTGATGTTTTATATGCGTGGTTTTGTCCCTTGGTCTTACTATAGCAAGTAATGTGGCTCAGTAGAATGGGTCTCTGGCTGAAGGTGGGGGCATCAAGTCTCCCAGATCAAAACATTTTGCATTTGAGCAATTTTACTTCAGACAGAATTTAGTCTGGTCTCCTGAATTGGATGTTGCCCACACAGAAGTGGTTTGTTGGCTTGGACCTCTGTGGCCATTAAGGATTGGGTCACATTTGGTCAACTTCTGGGCAGGGATTTTTAGCTTAGTTTCTTCTAGGAGAATTCCAGTTTATGGACACCAGAAAACCTATAGAAATTAAAACAAATCATTCTGATGGTGACAAAGCATTCAGCAGACCACCCCATAGTGACTGGTGAATGTCCATCACTGGAGACTTTTAAAGCTTGATGGGACAAAGCCATGAGCCACTGGGAGCAATGCGGCAGCCAGCCCAGCTCCAGCGGGGCTTGGACTCCTGGGTCAAACCTGCGTGGGCTCTGCAGGCTGCTGGTTGGGGAGATCCTCAAAGGGCACTGCTGGTGCAAGTGCTATTGTAGGTACAGCTTAAACAACTTCAAGAAAGGGAAACCATCCTTCTAGCAAGCTCTTTTTTTTTTAACTAATGTGAAACACTTTTCCTTTGGTGTCCAGGCCATTTCGTGTCACTTGCAGGGGTAGCAGCAGCACCGCTCTCAGGTTGCAAACTTGTGACAGGAAACGCCCTTTCCTTTATCTCTGGGCTCCCAAGGGGGGCAGTGGGTTGTGTGTGTACTTACTTATTTATTTTTGCTCTAGAGACTCATGTAAGCAGAAACATACACATCTTGAACATTTGCCTTTTGGCAGGGCCACAGTACAGATTTGCTCTTGGTGAAGAAACTGGCAAAGATCAGACTTTAGTTTTTTCTTTTTTGCGTTTCTGAAGTGTAACATACTTCGTGTGCATGTTTAAAAATTAAAGAAGACAATGGGTGATGAAACTCAGACTGTAGGCTTAAACGTGTTAGTGCTATATAAAAGTCATTACAGTTCTTAGCTCTGAACTGTTTAAAGAACTCTTTTTGTTTTTGTGGACAAAGCTTCTCTCCTCACTTTCTGAATTACCAATCTATATTTTTTAAAAATTTTTAAAAGCTAAAATATCTGATACTATTTTTTGAAATATTTGTGCATATGACAAATAGAAGACAATACTAGACCTCAACAAACCTAGAGGGCCTTCCCTCCTTCTGCTGGATGCATTTCTAGGAGTACTTTTCTTTTCAAATTGTAAGGGCTGGAATAGGATTTTAGGCTTTCAGTCCATGCTGAAGAGCTGCATAATTGTGCAGAAGAAAGTTATGGCATTTTCATGCATTGAAAATACATCTGCATGAATGATGTGATACTGGCACAGATTATCTACTTTCCAAATGTATTTAACAGCTTGTTGTATGAATCAGAATAAAATAGTTCAATAGACTGCACTGTATTGATCATACAGCAGTTGGAAGAAAGATGCTTTCCCACAGCTTTTGCTGAAGAAAACATTTAGAAGTGAGGAGAAAAGGAGATACTTCTGTAAAAGCTGTTAACATAGTTTATCCTTTCCTTGTTTTTTTTCTTGACTCTTTCTTTTGCCCTTCTTTTGCAGTCTTTGAAGAGAGAGCTATTGACAGAAAGTCAGTCGTAGTTTTGTTTAACCTCCCTCCCCCTCCCTGACTTCTGCATTGTCTTGCAGGGTAGTCATTGACTGGTACTCAACATAGCTCTGGGAATTCCCAAATCTAGTACTGTTTATTGCATTGCCATACAGAGGTGGTAGGAGAATCTTTGCTAGGATGCCTCTGTTAATGTAAACAAAAGGAAAATGCTAATATAATCTTAAAACGTGCCATCTGTTTCAAATTGAAAAGGCTTTTTTAAAAATTCAGATCTCTGGGGTTTTGGTGCTTGCCTGTACAGTGACATGAGTGTTTGTGGTACTCTGGAGAACTACCTGCCACTTCCACTCTGCTATTTCAACTGAGATGCACTGTGGAATAATTTGAGAGCCTTAAGTTAATTCTTGCTTTATTATACAATTACCTCCCTATCTAGGTAAAGACAGAAGATCTGCAGAACTTCACAGGGTTTTTTATCACGTGCTAAAATGAAATCATCGGGACTATTTTTCATCCTGTACTATTGTACTTTTATTTTCAGGTGGAAATTTTTAAAGGTTAATTAATATGCTAGATAACATTTGAGAACAGGGACAGATTATTCTGTCTCCAAACAACAGTTTTGGGCTTGGGTGTGAACATGCAATAATGTACTCTAGATTTAATCACCTGTATACGTAGTGTTGATGCAGTAAAGACTTTCAAATTTGTTGGCAATTTAAAGTACATCTCCTGTAAAACAAAGGTGTGATAATAAGCAGTTATTAAATGTTGCCAAGGGTGCTCATCATTGTTATTATAACAGAAGTTAGTAGTTATCTACTGATTGTTGACATCATCAAGTAATTTTTTTGGTATATAAATTGGTACTTTACATACCTGAGCAACTGAATTGAGATTTTCCATTCTTGCATTGTTGAAATATCTTTTTGTTTGTGCATGTTAGGTGTAATGACTTGCCTCAGACTGCCAACAACTTTATGCCTGCCAAGGACAAGAGGGCACATATTGTGAATGTGCTTTGTAACTGAGACATAGAATGCATTGGTTCTGAAAATAGGGGTGGGGGAAGCAGTTATTTTAATTCATTTAATTGCAGTTGTATGGATCTGGCTACATGAAAAATAATTATAGGCAAGGTAAACATTGCCTCTTGTAGAAGCACGGAGTGCCCAGAGATAAAAAATGTCTGAAGTGCTGGGTGAGGGAAGAGAGCTTAACTGTTCCTTATTTTTTGTAAACCTGCGCTTTGCTTAAAAAAACCCACAGAGCAATTGATAGTAGCCATCAAATATTCCCAAGTATGGTGCAGTCTAACTCTAGGTGACAAGTGTCTTTATGTTCTTGGAGCATGGCCTTAAGTGACTTAGGGCTAAATAGACAGACCTCACAAACTGATACAAGTACTAAAATTAAGGAGCAGATGAAGGAATTCTTAGATAAAATCCTCATTTAATCTTTCAGTTATGAGTAATAGGAAGAAGTAATTAGAATTAACAAGGGTCAAACTTGAAGTAATTGGTAAAACGTAGAGCTAGTGGACAGATTTAAAATCAAGTAATGCTTTGATCACTTACTTGTTTGGAACATACTGGAAGGTAGTGTTGTGAACATCAGGGATGCTGGAGAGGATAAAAGCAGTCCAGAAGCATCCAGAGTTAGCATGGCTAATGCTTTTTGGTAGAGAACAGTACTGATGAAAGGAATTTTTTGACATGTGTTTAGATATTGTAGCTAAAATTATATGAAGAAGTGAATAATATAATCTGTTTCTGTCTCTCCCTCTTTTTCCTAAGTGTTACAATTTATAAAACAAGGGTCCAGAGATGTCTCATTTCTAGCTTTAGAAGTGAGAGAAGAGTTGAAGATATGTTTGAAGGGAGGTGTGAGAAGGATCAGCACAACTCGATGAAAATGAAGCTTAATGCTTAAAATTCTGACTAGTTTCTTAAGTTTGGATCCTGCTTTCCTCCCGAATGCTTAGCTTCTTTTTCTAGGTGTTGTCAGAAAACAGAACTAAATTAATGCTTTTTTGAAACGTAGCTACAAGTTAGAACTTTATTCCTTGTAACAGAAGTTACATGAGGATTGTATAAACATTGCACCTGTCTGTGTGGTTTTCGTGTTCACATTTTTACATGGGGAAAGAAGAGGACTTGTGAAACAGTGCTGTCTATTCCAGCGGCATTTTACAGGCTGCAATAAAAACTGCTCTGCAGAAGTATGTGGGTGTTATGTACTTGCAAGTAAAGTAATTTATTGTTAGTGTTTAATAGTACTTTTGAAAATGAAGTAATGGTATATGTAGTATAATGCAGAATACCCCTAAATAGTGGTTGGTTTCTGCATTACAGTATTTTCCTGTTGCTAATGAAGGAGGTACAAAAACCTCTTTGTGTCAGATGTTCAAAGCTGTTTTGCTAGGTAGAAAAATTCTTTCTGAAGGTGGTGGTGTTTTTGTATTTTGAATCCAGTGTTAGTGCTGAGTGGCTGTTGTGTTGGTTTAAAAATGTTAGTAGCAGTAGATATCTTGTTTGCTGTAACCTCTCTTCGTTATCACCTTAGTACTTAGCTGAGATGCCAAAAGCTCTTGAAATACATTGCAGCTTCAAGCAGGTTAGGTGCTTAAATACTGGCACCCTGGGTTGCAAGTCAGTGTGTTTTATTATCCCTGTGCTCAAAATTTTGAACCAAAGACTCAGGATACT
Source organism: Leptocoma aspasia (assembly GCA_013399835.1). Lineage (NCBI taxonomy): Eukaryota > Metazoa > Chordata > Aves > Passeriformes > Nectariniidae > Leptocoma > Leptocoma aspasia. The sequence continues at coordinate 507,577 of VXAX01006124.1, read as the reverse complement.
ATTAAAGTGTGACTGCTGTTCAGTTTATAATGATGTTAATTAGTGCTGAATGTCATTAAGATGAACATATGCAGTGTTAATGAAACCACTTCTGAAACTGAGCAATTGTCATTGTCTCACTGAATGGTTGTACCCAAATGTTACTTGACTCTGCCCCACGAGAAAGATAATTGAGAAGGGCTTACAGCATGTAGCTGTCCCTTGGGAATGGATCATCTGCTCTGTCACCTCTTCTGGGACACTGAACAGTCAGAGACTGGGCTGAAAGGGGAAGGACTGGTTTAATAGCAATATGCAGCTTTGAGCATACTTCTCAGGGCCTTTGCTTGTCTTGTGAACACAAATTACTTATCCAGTGTCGTGATTACATGTGAGGAACAAGTTGTTGCTTCTGGTAAGGTTAATATCATCAGATCTGCTCCTTTTTTGCATCTAGGAAAGAAGGGATTTTTGTGGGGAAGGTTTTGTAAATGGTTTCTACTATTGGCAGAAGCAATTACTTTTGGGGTGAAGTTTGATTTCTTTATATCTCACTCCTCCTCACTTAGTTTCAGACTAATCTACCTTGATTTAAAACAAAGGGGAAATGAATCAAGCAGGATAATTACAATATTCACAATGGATAAGTATTTTGTACTTGAGTCTGTGCTTTCATGGACTGGAAAAGGCCAAAGCCCTAACTGGACATCCTAGGCAAAATACAGAATCATCTAGATAACTAATGTGGTGCAGCATAGTTGGATAATAGTGGTGCTGCTCTGCATTGCAAGCACCCAATTAATTTATGGGTATTAATGAGATTGTATTTTGATGTGACATTACTGTAATGTCAGTGCCTTGTATTCATTCATTAGTTTACCTCATTGACTTTGTGAACTAAGGAAATGCAGGTGCCCTTGACCAAGGTGTCTTAACACATGAGAAATCTCTAGTAATGTTCAGGGCAGAAGCTAACTTGGGCTTTAGATTTCATCCTGCTATGGACAAATTTATTTATAACTAGCTGTAAAGCTGTGCTGGAGACTAGAACCAGCTCAGAGGAAGGGAGGGACTACATCTGCACTTGTGTGCAGCTTGCCTTTTGCTCCTGAGAGTGGCTCTGCTCAGCTCAAACTGCTGCTGTTTGCTGGGAACAGTCCCTGGCCTCATGGGATCTCATGTACATCAATGGCCCCTTAGTAAGCTTGAACAAAACCATGACAGTTATGGATTAATGCTCAGGCCTGTGCCCTGGACTTATTTTATTTATTATTATAGCTTTAGCTCTCAGTGCCTACATGGCACAGTGTAACGCTCTGCTGAGTTTGTAGTTGCACTGCAGTGTATAGCATTTAATGGCAGTAGCTGAGCATTGCATGTGAGCTAACAGCTTTCCTCTTGGAGCCTAGGGACAGTGTTGGGCTAACGTGGCTGTTGCCTTTCTGGTTCTGGCATTAGTCCAGCAATTTTAGCTCAAAGGTCAGAAGATCAGTGGTACCGCCATAGTACCTGGCATGCTGCAAATTAGGGTAATACTGAAATAGATTGCCTTGGATTTTAATTGCCTGCTAGATATCCCTGTTTTAGTGAGCTCTTGTGCATCTTGACCAGTAGCAATAGAGAATGAGGTCTATGAAACTGCAAAAGGAATCAAACAGAATGTGTACAAATGCGTAGAAATTGTCAAATATAAGACCATTAAAATGTATTTTAAAGTATTCCTTTAAATCTGGATTGATATCTGGTGTAGGCTCTCAAGACATCTCCAGAAAAAATTGTGTTCAAAAGTGATGTGTGAAGTACTGCCTGGCTGTACTTCAGAGTGTCTTTGTTGATACTGCTCCCTGTGAGAGTCAGCCAACATGCCTTGCATTGTCACTTGCAGGTTTTCCATTTTAGCTTTTGTCTAGTTCTAGCAAATGCATGGACAGTGTTCTTCAGCTCAGCACTAGCTCGGGTATCTGTGCTGCATGGCAGTCAGTGCTGAGATTGCAGTTGCTGTGTTCTGCATTTTCTATAACAGCTTTGAGGCGAGGTTGCTCTCAAAGTTTTTGGTTTGCTATGGAAACCAGCTGGGGTGGTTATGTTCTCTGTGTTCCTTCCAGTTTGCTTTTTTCCTTAAGACTTTTTTCTTCTCCCCAGCTTCCTAAATATTTTGGATTTGCTGGGCTTTGGTTTAGCCCCTTATGTGTCTCAAAGTGTCCAACAGGTCTTGTAAAAGCAGACTAATGAGTGAGTGAGATTGAGTCCCAGCAGTGGTGAGAGCTGTAGCACACACAAGGATGTTCTAAGCTGTGTGATGAATGCAATTTCATGGCAGGAACTTCAGCTGAAGTGTATGTGTTTTTATATATCAAATCTAAGAGAGATTTGAAGGTACCAAGACCTTGTTAGTTCATGTAATTGCTTGTTCTGTATAGATTTCTGTCAAGCCTTCCTTCCAGAAAACGTGCAGGAGATAAGATGTAGTGGGAGCCTGTAGTGGTATCTGTGTTTAGGTTACTCAGTAGTTTCTGTAGCTAAATGTCTTATGAAGTCGATCTTTCTTTCTTTCCCTCCAGTATGGTTAGTGCTACTGCTGTGTGAGCAGCTTTTGTGGTTTTTTGGTAAAGGAAATCTCTTTGTATCAGGGAAATGCCTTTTACCCCTTGGAGTATTTTGAAATACCACACCCCTCTTCTCCCTGCAGCTCCCCTCCAGTGTTACTGTTGAAAACTGAAATACTGGTTACCAAAAGCTTTTTCATAGTACCTTTTCTCAAGAAGAATCTTTTCATTGTGCTACAGAGATGTATGAGTGTTTTAAGGCTCACCCTGCAAAATTCCTTGAACGTCAGAGGAGGATGAACATGAATGGGATCCTGCCCTTCCACTGTCCTCCCAATTCACTCTTACCAGACAGTTTTGGCTTCCTTCTGACTGCCTGTGCTTCTTACTGGCAAGGGCCTTGTAAGACTTAGTTGAAAAGAGCTGGTGAGGAGTGTGAAAGATGGTTTTATTCTTGCATTTGCAAGACTGACCAAAACTTAAGCATTTTTTTCCTTCAATTTTTTTCAGTTCTATTTGAGAAGTTAAGCAGGTTTATTTTGTACCTAGACAGGAGATGCAGAGGCTAATTGTTTTGGGTCTCACTGGACAAGTGGTATGAGACAGGATCCAGAAAGGACATCCTGACTTGGAAAGATTGAATCTTAGGCAGTTGTAATGCTTTTGACAGTTGGACAGTAAGACTGCAGGTAAAGCAGAATTTGTAATGACTTACTTTTCAACTCGAGATTGACTAGAAGATAGGTTGCAATGTGAGATTTCTCTTGTTGTAGAGATGCAAAACTGAGTGTTTATATCCATCTCAGAAGGGGGGATCTTTGAATAAGCTGCATATTGACTTTGGTTGTCTGTGACAGTGGCACTGTGGGGAGCAGTAATGGGGCCGGACTCCTCTTTCTGCCTCTGGGATCTCAGCAGCTGCTGTAGGATGTGCAGTTTGGGCTCAGTGGGCTCTTGCTTCCATTCCATTGCTCCTGAGATTAGACATCTTTGAACCTTCTTTCCTTCTAGAGTTGAGGAGAATACTTGTTTCTTCACCTGCACTGACTATTTGCGTGGCCTAATACTAGATGATAGTGATTCATGGGTCTTCTAGGATAACTTCTTTTTGGGGCTGCTGTAATGGTTTTGCAGTTCAGGTGACAGTATCTGTCAGCCTGACCCTTTTTCAGGCATTCAGCATCAATCAGCACTGGGTTGAATAAGTGCTGCAACACAAAATGCATTTAAGTTGCTTCTTAGTAAAAGGAGGAAAGAGCAATAGCACACAAAGCCATGTAAGTTGGTGTGAAGAATATATAATAATATATATCCAAACTTAACGTTGCTAAGTTAGAACACTGGTTCAGTGATGCCACAAGCAAGACTTCAGGACTCCCAGTACTGGGTCAAAAATACAGTGGTCATATGTAAATTATCAGTCTCTTAAATGATTCTGTTTGCTGTAATAAAATCAAAATACTTACCAGGTAGCAGCATGACTTATTTAGACCACTATGATTTTATACTGTATTAGAGCTAATGCACTTCCTTACTGCTGATACGAGTTTGGTGTCATGTTCTGCCACACCTAATAAAATTTGAGCATATGCCTGAATCTCATTTGGATCAAATTTATCATGTTTGGTGATGTGATAGTGCAGAGAGTTTCTGCAAATGCTTGTGAAAACAGTATTTCACCTCCTGTAACTTCCTGACAACATTATCTCTACAAATATTTGAGCAAATGTACTTTTCAACTTTTTTTGTATCTAACAAATAACTGGTTTTATTCAGTGTTTGGATGGTTATAGAAGGGTTGGTCTTTGCATGCGTTGTGCAACCACTGTTGTCTGAAGTTATGAATGGATGCTTTCAGCCATGGTAAACTGATCTTCATTGTATTTATCTTTTTGTTCATCATCCATTTTTAGTGTTATGCCAAACCCAAAGCCTATATCTAAGTTTGTAAAAGAGAAAAAATAATTCAGTCTTAGTGAAGCAGATTCTTTCTTGAATTCTCTTTAATCTTTTTGATAGATATGAGACCACAAATCTTTTTATCTGGAGAATGCTAAAGAAAAGAAGGGGCCATTAGAGGAAAAGATTTTAATGGGATCATAAATGTTCTGTTTGGATCTGTCTTATTAGACATTGCTTGGAAATTGAATCTCCTTCTGAAGACATTTACATGTTCCAAGTTCTCAGTATTTGACCTGATTCTATTACGAGCTGCTATTTATTTTTCAAGACGTGAATTGGGCTCTTTTAAAGTCTTTTGACCTTTCTTTTGCAAAAGGGGAAAACATACTCTTCTAGCCTTGTGGCTAAGTGTATTTTTCTAAAACAAAAAAAAATTAACATAGGATCTGGGGTCAAATTTCTGTAGAATAGGAGATGCTGAGGTTCATAAGTAGTGTCTTGGGTACTTCAGAGTGTGTCTGAATCTATGGTGTCCAGAAATGCAGGGTGAAGAGATTCAACTGTGATAGTGTTGGGAGGTTTTTGGCAAAATATTTGTTAAGTGCATGGCTTAAGGTGATATATTTTTATTTTGAACTATGGCAGGTTTTAAAATTTTCTTATTTTTGTAGAGATTTCATTTAAATGTTTCTAATTTTTTTTTCCCTCCCCAGTAGTGGTCTTTATCAACTATGTTTATGAAGAGGAAGGGATATTTCTATTTATTTTAGTGTTTCATGTGCCACAGAAATGTTTTCTTACACATTCTGCAATGGAGGACTCTGTCCTTGCCCTGATTATTGAATTTCAATAATTTACAGTGATAGTGACTTTAGCTTAGTCTTTGCTGTAATCTCCCTTTATGTAGGTGCAGAAAACAGGATGATCCCTCAAGCCTTCTCCAGAGTAAGAAGTTCAGGTATCTCAGCCTGTCCTTGTTCCTTGTGTACTTCAGTCCCCAGATGGCTTGGTGGTCTCTGCTGAACTTTCTTTAGTCCATCTTTGTTCCACTGAGCAGGCTAAAACTAGGCATGTTCATTTAGCTGGGATCTCACTAGTGCTGAGTGAAAGTCAGTGTCACTTCTAGGTTTAGACAGGGCACCATCAAGCACTTAAAGGCAGATATTTTTAACTTGCTCTTATCTAGAGCTTGGGATTGTATGTTTTCAGAAATGTCTATTTTTATTCCTAGATGCATGAGGAATCTTAGATTGAATAATGTTTTACTATATTACTGTTTTCAGAAGGGGTTTTTTTTACATTGTTTAGTTTGAAGTAGACTTTCTAATTCATAGCCAGCTTGTTTCATGCAGCTGCAGATTTTATCAATGTATTTCTCTGCTCTTTGAAACTTTTTTTTTTTTGTCTAAATTGAACTGGTAGTAGTTGCACATCATTTTAGTTATCCTACTGATGCATTTTGCCTTATGTTATATTGCGTTTCTTCAAGCTAGGCATCAAGCAAACTGTAGTGATTGTCTGATTTTGAGTGAAAAAGTAGTTTTCTGCCTTCTTTAGTTTTGGTGTCAGCTTCCAGTTTATAAATGACTGTTTGTTTGATCTGCATGCAGGGATGTGCTTTGCACCATATTTTAATGTGTCTAAGTCAGTAATAGTAATGCCAGAATAAATGCTTATTTTATTCTGAAACATGAAAGTGGGAATTCTCAGTAACAGCGAGTAGGGAAATGAAGTAGTGGCAGGGAACAGAGAAAAGACACTAAAGATATTTTTGTCCAATGCAAATCAGTCTTTTACATGGACCAGTGAAAAAAGATGTTTTGCCCTTGCTACTTGTATCTTTCATCATATTGCTTGTGATGTCTAACGAGCTGCATAATGATGCCAGAGCAGAAGCAAGCTGCCGTAGAGCTCTCTTGGTGCAGAATCCAGGTCCAGAATCCAGAAACTGGATTCTTGCTTTGGGTTCAGACCTCTCCTATGGTAATATTTTTAGTCATATAACTTTGATTTTTGCTGAAGACTAACTAAAACTTGCTGGGACCTGCACAACATTATTTTCTGGCAACTGCAGCTCTTGTGCCATGGCCCCTCAGCAGATTGGATCACTTGCTTCATTTATAAGATAGCACATAGTGTTTCAACACATAAGGACAAATCAGTTTGCAGCCTGTGCTTGTCACAGCTGCCTTGCCTTACACCTCATGGGAAAAGATTTATCAGGCATAATTATATCTAATTGAGACACTCTTGTTATCTTGCCAGTGTTACTTTTTTTCTGTTAATTTGATCAGTGGACACAGATGAGATAAAAATGTAAACAGTGCCTATTTAAATGGCTTTGTGCTTCTTGGATTATTTAAATGATTCATTTAATCTGCCATGAAATTATGTGGGTTGTCACATGGAGATTCAGCTAACTCAAGTTTTCTACCTCTAAGAGTTTTCTTTCCATGAGGAAAGTTTAATATTGTTAATCACTTGTACAGGATGAACTTATTTCATAATGTACCTGCAGCTTGCTTTCTGTAGTCACAAGTGTGGACTTTCTAAAGTACAGCATGTTCTTTGTAGAACAACTTCTAGAAAATCCACAGTGTTCATGGTTATCAACCTTTTCAACCTTACTGTTGAAATATTATTTGTAGTAGATGTAGATCAGCTAAACCTTACTAGACTTGTAAGAGCTTAACTTTTGGTGTATAAGTGTAATTCATAAACACTTTAGGACAAAGCAAGGCTGTATTTTAGGCTGGGGAGTCTCTGCCTTGAGTGAAATAGAGATGGCTTGCAGGGGGATTACTGTAGGGAAGCCATAGAGGTGTTATTGTTTCTGGGTGAAAGTCTGTCTGGTGTCCTGGAAATACAAATCTTGAAATAGAAATGCTGAGGAATTGGGAATGAAAATAAAATGAAGGGAAATAAAATTGCTGTTACTTCAGACTTGAATTGCCTTTGTGTTTGAACTGTTCTGTATGTGGAATTACTTGCAGGATGGATAAGCTGAAGAAAATTGGAGTATAGGAAACTTGAATTAGTTTTCCTTTCTTTCCCATAAAGTGCATTATTAAGCTTTTTTCCCTCCATTAAAAAGTGTATTTTTTCAGTGGCAGAAATGTGGCTGGAAATTTTGATTTGTAGCCTAAGGCAGTCTTTAGTTGGAGAGGGAGGCTTACCTGTGTGTGGGAATTATTCTAAAACTGCTTTCTGTCATCATTTTCTTCTAAGACAGTGATCTACACCAGATAGACATTTAGAATATGTCTTGACTGGAATATGAGAGTTAGTGGCTCATTTTTGCTTTTGCAGAGAAGGTTGACTCTGAAGACCTTGCTGGTTGTACTTGGCTTTCAGTAGATACCAAATGTGAGTTTAATTATGGAAGGTGAACCTGCTTTAAAGCACCTGTGCCTAAGGTGAATGCAGTCCTGTTTTTTTAATTAGTCCCTGTCTTACCAGCTGGTGAAATCAAAGAAATAACCTAGTACATATAAATACGTTGTAGTTTTTGATTTCCATGCCTTTAAAAAAAGCCTCATACCAAAATGCTGACAGGAAAAGAAGGAGGAATGCCTGGTAAAAGACCTTTTTTATCTTAGCAATCATACAGAGTGGTGGTGCTGCTCTTCCCATGCCATTGTGTTTGTGGAAGATCCAGTGTGTCTTGCTCTGACATCATGTGCAGTGCTGTCAGGGAGTGCCTGGAGAACAGGGGCTCCCAGGTAGTGGTGTCCTTCATAAAAAGTACTGCACTAGCTTGGTTGTACTGAATGCCTTCCCTCTGCATCATGCATGAAACTGTAAGGGATGCCTGTGTTTCAAGTTTCCTACACTTGTTCATAAATTTGTATTTGTGGTTGCTTGTGACTTCATCAGACTGATCTAAATTTACTTGAGCAAATCGAGGAATTTGTGTAGCATTGAGGAATGGGAGGCACTGGTGGGGCATTCATACTTTCCTGCAAAGGCAACCAAATGCTCAATGGGCAGGTAGTCAGCATTGCTGATTTAAATTTTTTTTAAAATTTATTCATTTTCCCCCCCAACTGATGCTCTTGAAAAGTTGTGTAAGAATTGCTTCAATTAGCAAGCTGCATCTTTTTGAGAAGCCTTTCCTTTTCACTGGTGGGGGAATAAATGATAGAGTACTTGCTTGATTAGTCTTTGTTTTCATGTGTTTCAGTAGATAAAATGCAGATTGTTCTTAAAAGCTAAACTCCACTTTGCATAATTGCAGCAACACTAAGTAGTAGATCAAACAGTAATTAGCTGAACAAGTGTCTAATGACCACTGGAGGAGGAGAGAAAATGGGCAGGAGAGGTGTAATGCTGTTGAACCTCTACCAGGTTATATTCTGGTTGAGAGTCTTTACCAGGAAAAAGTGGTGCTGACTTGGCATACTGCTTTTTAGTGTGACTCTACTGATCACCATGTCTCCTGAAAGATAACCCTTAACTCCAGCCTACAAAAAGAAGTAAAAAGTAAAAACTGATACTGGAATATGTGTTCAAGGTATAATCAGATTTCTGTATTTTTATACTGAGGCTAATAACAAATTATTGTTAACATATTAATGTTTTTGATTTTTGTACCTTATTGTGATAATGGCTTTCAGTGAAGGTGTATGTAAGAATTGTCTTGATGTATACATTTGCTGGGACATAAACGTTTCATTTTAGAATTTACTGATTTGCAGCTCTGGCTGTGTGTAAAGTAAGAGATAAATTGAGAACTGAGTTACAAAACTTGAAAGTAGCTCTGTACGTCCAGGCCTACTGCTATACCCTGCTGAGAGACATTGGTAAAGGTCACCTTAAGTATCAGAGGAAGGTTAATTAGGAAAAAGTATCACCACCAAAAGAAACCCACTGGTTATTTCTTCTAATAAACATATGGATCTGGCAAGTTCCCCTGCCATCTTCATGGATCTGTTCCTGTAGCAGAGCCATGTAACTCCTGTGCTTGCTCAAGGCACTGTTGCTGCTGTGTGGAGTGAACGAGTGATGTTTGCAGCAGGCAAGTGTTCAGAGTGTTGGTTCAGCTGAAGGGTGATCTTGCCAAAAGGGCTCTTTGTGTTTTGAGCAAATTGCACAAATTGATTCTTTTGTGTACCTAAAGGATGATGGAGGCATATGGTGCATCCATAATTGAACTTGCCATGTAGTCCTGCTCAGTTTATCAGTTTGCTCTGTGAATTGCTTATATGGCTGTAACTGTAACTAAAATTTTGCTGGGTAAGGTTTTTACAAAAGAAGAGAATGAGTTTAGAATGCTTATTTTGGGGCAAGGGATTTTTTGGTGCGTGTATCTCTGTCATGTTGCTGTTGCCGTTAAATCAGATCTTCTACTTTTTATATATTTTAGATGAAAACTATTCTTTGGACTTGAACAGATGTTGGTTCTGACAGGAATAAAAATCTGAAGATTTTTGTGAATGTTGTTTTTTAGAACAGCTATCTAAAAGAATTGATGAGCCGGGTAAGAATTCACTTATCTTGCATAAAACTCCTGTGGGTATCTGGCTACTGCAGGTATCTGGTAATGCAGAACATGCCACTTCTTGCTACATAAGTGGAAAAAACAGAGGAAATTATGAAGGATAAAGACAACAGTCAAATTCAGTCTGTCTCTATTTCATTATAAGGCAAAATACCATCATTTGGAATAGTTCAACCTGGAAAATGGCATTCATGAAGTGCTTTCCACAGTACCAATATATGGTGGCAGAACACTGTTGAGGGAAAGGAGGTGAAGTTTTGGCACCTGTTTATTTTGAAATGTAACAAAAGAACTGAAGTGCCATGTTGACAGTGGAGCTTGGAGGAAGCAGTTTTTATGGGGTTTAATATATAGAGGTCATGACTGTTACTCAGGAATAACTTCAGGGAGTTGCTTTAGGTTTGAAATATTCTAAAATGTATTTAATTTGAATTTAAAGGACTTTTTTCTAATCAGATATTAAAGTTTTGCCTGATAATTTTTGGCATGCAGTAGAAAGCTCACATTGTGAAGAAGATGGATCAGAAGTGAGAAAGAAACCTATTTCTTTTGAAGGTGTTTCACAGTGTGTAGTTAAACTATGTCTGGATTTTTCTGTGTTAATTTCTCTTAACTTCTTTAGCTGCATAGCTATAGACTATTCATTGTAACAGTTTCTGACCTTTTGTTCTAATTGTTAATGGAAGTAGAATGACTTTTTAAAAAACATTGTAGCAATTCAAAGAAATTTTGATGGACAGAAAGAATCATCCTGTGGCAAAATTGACTTAGTACAGTGGCTTTATACTTTTAAGCTCTTGTATTTCTACCAAAGAAAATGTAATTTCTGCAGTGCAATGCTAACATGAATTTGGCTAAATTTTTCTTTTAAATGTGAAGAGTGTCTGAGCTTGAGATGAGTGGAATAAGGGGAATTTACCCATGATAGGTAGATTTTTTTTTTCATATTTCTTAAAGGCAGATGAGTAAAGAGCTAAGGTGGTTTAAACACACTGTAGTGTTACAGATAAGCTAACAGTAGTTGAGGTCCTGTTCTTTGCAGGTTAGAAAATTATTGAAGATGTTAATAATCATTTTTTGTTAGTGTTATCTTTTGAGGAGTATTTAGGAAGGCTCTTCAGTGTAATGAATTCAGTTATTTTTCCCAAGAATGGTTAAGAATTTGTCTTTAATTGACTGGTTGTGATAGAAGAGTGTTTTGTGAATTTTTGAAATTTCTTACATAATTGCTACCTAAGCTAAACTATACAGAGATAGCAATTGTTAACCTGTGGTGTGCCAAGTGGCTCTCTTTTCTGAATGTTGGTGAGCCATTCTTACCTGCCCACAGGAGACCTGTGTGATTGAGACAGAGAAGAGTGGGGAACTCTGGTTTCACCGGTTTTGGTGTTTTTTAATTTTTAAATTGAAAGCTCTAAGCTTAAAAAAGCACCGAAAACTGAAATGTGCTTAAGTGCAGGGTTTTTTTGGGGGGGGCAGGATTTCCTTCATTCTTCTCTAAAATTCTGGTATTGAGAGATGTCTCTAAAAATTTTGACAGCCTAGCAAAGAGACTTGCAATACAACCTAATATACTTAATGATGTTCTAGGGTGTCTTATGTGTCAGACTTCCACCTGGAACTGCATTATGACTGGCCTCTCTTAATGCTAGATTTTGCTTCTGGGCCCCCCTCCCATGTAATGTCACTGCTGCACAGAGCATGGGGTCATGTTGCTGTCTCAGTCCTCCTCCACCTCATACCTAAAATTGAGAAGACATGAGAGGGGCAATTAGCTGCACCAAAAATTTGCTCATGAAGTCACATCCTAAAAGTAGTGTTGTAACTTTAGGTGTTTCTGGGTGCTTATATGTTGCCTTCTCTGAAGGCCAGCAAAGCTAGGAAACACATTTTTAAAGAGCTGGTATAACTTTTATCTGTAAACCAAGAAGAACACACGTTGTAACAAATGCAACTTTGTGAGTATAGTGCAGCTGCTCTCTCATTCTGGGAGAATTCACAGCCACAGCAATTCTTCTGTATTTCCTTTGATTTTATATCCTTCTGCAATGAGGGTGTTAATTGAGACTGTTGTGGGTTGTTTTGGACACTAGAAACTGGGAGGAGACAAAGTCTTTCACAACACAATACACAGCTGTTGGATGAGAATCATCTAGTTATGTTTTAAACTGTACTTGAAATCTATAGGTGACAGATCCCTTGGTTTCCTTTTTTGTTTGTTTTTTTTTCTCCTGCTGGGACTGGGTCACTCCTTTCATTTCTCGGTGCAGTTCCCACCTATACCATGTCAGTGATCTGAGGTATTTATGAAGTTTCTGTATGTTCCTGTTATGAAACATACATTTTGTAAACTGTTTTTTTTTCCGTCTGTCTTTCAAATCTGTATCACCGGGTGTCACTGGCAGGTCTCTGCATGGCAGATTACTTCTGTAAATGTATTCCAACAGGTGTGTTATTTTTCTTTTCCTGGAATGTGTTTTGCAATTTAGTATGAACATACTTTACATCTACATTTGGGTCTGGTTCAAACAAGTTTAGCTCAAGTAGTGGTTGAGTCGTGGTTTTGATGGAATGACTGTTTGGCAAGCATTGCCTGTAAATGCTTCAGTGTTTCAGCACGTAATGTTTTGGGACTGCCATAATGCAATTGCATAATCTTACATTATGTGCTTACAAATAAGAGATGTTTTCAAAGATTGAATAGGAGCTTTGAAGTGCATGAAAAAAATCTTGTAACTTTTTGGTATCACAGGCTTTATTTTAAAAACTTTTTTTCCATCATGTGCATATTTCCACCTAATATCAATCTTCTGATGATACAGGAATGTGTGGGATTTATTTCAAGTTTTTTAGGGGCTCCTTAACAAAGCAATTTGTTCAACTTTGCTAGTCTGTAGTTTCAGATGACTAATTTGTGACCCTTGTGACATTCTCCCTTCTCCTCTGTTTCAAATGGTGTCAAGAAAACTTTGGGTTGATATGACATTCAGGAAATGCTGCATTTTCCTACTGATAAATGAGACAACAACAGTTCTTTTCATCTTTTGAGAGTGACTTAGATACATATTAATCAATACTGTTTTACATGTTTCAGTTTTGAGGACTTAAATCTATGTCTTAAATACTGCAGGATGTATGTAGCATGCCTCCCCATTTTTTTTCAAGTAATATAATAGGAAAATTGTAAGAGGTTATTATTACAAGCTGTATATAAGATGCTACAAGCAGTTTTCAGAATGTTCTACTAGCTTAAGGCCTGCCAGCACTGGAGGTGACAGATTTAGGGTGTTATGTTAAAAAGTGCCTGATCTTCTGTGGATTCACTTCTTGAATCAAACTATAATTCTGATTTTGATGTTGTCCTGTGGTAAGAATTATCTATTGTAGGGAAGAAAACTGCTCTTAAATTCCTAAAATCTGGTTATTTTATTGAGATTTCACCAATCATTCTATACAATGGATAACTATTTATTGCTTATGTTGCTGATTTTATGTTGCTGATTTTAGCTATTTTTAATGTCTCCAAGGCCATAATTATCCATAATTTTTGTATGGAAGACATGATATGTCTGTTTGTCACTCTGGTCCCTCTGTCTTTTTGAACAATGTGTGATAGGTTGTATGGGGCAATGATTTTTGTTTTATTTTCCCTTCTAAGCTATCTCAGTTTTTACCACTTGAGGTTCTTTTTCCATTCTGTTGCATTTATGGGCAATGGATTTCATCTAACATTTTATTTCACAATCAGCCAGTTGCTGTCCAAACCTCCTGTGGCTGTCCACCATGACTTTCAGACTGGATATCAAACTTTTTAGCTTTACAAAGTTTATGCAAGTTTCTATAGCTGTCAGTTTAATCCATATTTATAAGTAAAAGTGTATATCCTTGTGGAATGCTATCAGTGCATCATCCTCTTCCCTTCTTTTCTAATTACTGTGTCACCATTTAAAAAAGCTTACTGCTGCTGCTTTTCTCCCACTTCATATTTGTTGCTCAGTTGTAATTTGCAGGTAATTTGTTGCTCTAGTCCTATGAGAGTTTGGTTTCTTTAAGACCCTTCCATGAGAGATCTTAATATTCTTCTAAAACTCCATGTATGTTGCTGAACTTTCCAGATGTGTTGCATCAAATAGTTTTTGTGTGCTTGTTGTCTCTTTAGCAAATCCCAAATGCTTGGATTTAGGATCCAAGGAAAGAACCTTCTTTGTGGAAGTCAGGGTGCTTTACTACACACCATATTGTAAAGAAATGATGGATGTTTTTCTTTGGACAGGCAAGCAAAGTGAGGTGAGCAGTAAAGGGTACCTCTAGAAGAGCCAAAAGTCACACCTTGTAGTTGTGGCAGTGGCATGAGAACTCTGAATGCGTTTTAGCCTGTTGCTTTATGCTGCCTTAAACCCAAGCTGCTGCACGGTAGAACTGGAAATATTTGACAGACACAAGTTCCCTGCCAATTTGGAGGCAACCACACCCTGACTTGTTTGCTATGCTTACAAAGGTACATTTTTGGTTTGTAAACAGTTCCTTATTGTTGCTGTGTAATAAGAAGCTGATTTAATGACATTTTTGAAAGAACCAGAACTGTAAATCTCAAGCTTTTCTTAATGGGTTCTTTTGTTTGGACACTTTAAACTGATGAAGAAAAAGTGTGATTTCAGTCAAGTTTTACTATGTATGTAGTACTGAGATAGAGCTGGGTCAGCTCTTTGTGCTTGTTCCCTGCACTCAGGTGGTGGGCAGGTCTCCCAGGTTGCTGCTTTCCTTGAACTTTGTTCCTTGCCCCCTCTCTGGCTGGGTAAATTGGTATGCTGCAAATACACAGGTGTATTTTAGACCTGTCAGTATTCCAGTGGCTGTCTAACAGTCAGATATGTACTATGTGGAGAGGTTTCTAGCAGGCAGGATTTGAGAGCCAGTATAATAATCTGAAATAATCATTTGCACTAGATTTTGAGGTTATTTGAAAGGTACCATGTTACGTTTCAGGTAGTAAGGGGAAGATGCTCAGAATATTTGTAGTCTGTTTGCCTTTTGAATTACTTCTGAAACTTCTAGATAATACATAAAATTAATAAATACATTCTGGCTGGGCTCTGGTTTTGCAAAATGCCAAACACAAGACTTGTAAAGTATTACATGGACTAAAATGAGTTCTGTTACTGAGGAGAATGTGCTTTTTTTTCTTTTTTTTTTTTTTGCCAGTTTCTAGAAGAAAAGTAATAGGAACAAGAAGTAATGCAAAATGACATTAGAACTTGATTCATGTGTTAAACATGATTCCCCTAAGACCAGCTTCTACATTATTACTAAGTATATTATTATAAGTGTACATAACCATGTGTTTTATATATGTGTATATGCATATTTCAGGATGCTTGTGGTCTTTGTAGTCCAGAAATGTTGCTGCATACAGTTACTATAAAGGTTATTTACTGTCACGGCTGGTTAATGAATCTGTTTGATTGAACAAGTCCATTACTTCCTGAAAATATCTGCCCATAGAAATCTGAGCAGCAAAGTCCATCTAATAGCTTGAGCTATGAGTTAAGCTTGCAGCTGTGTCAAAGTACTGGATTTCAGGGAATCAGCTTTTGAGGAATTGGGAAATAGAGGATGGTGCATCTCTTACTGTGTTTCATTTAATGTTCCCATACCCTGCTACTGAGTGTGTTACTCTGCAGAAGATGAGCTGAACTGAAAAACTTCTATTGCTTACTATGCATTTATGAGTGAAAACAATTAATGTACAGACCTTCAGTGCTGTTCTTTTTATCCTTCATATGAACCAGTTTTTCTGCTTGAGATACAATTCCTCATCTGTTTCCAATGTCAAAGGACATACAAAGAGCTTAGAAAGCAGTAATTACTTAAAGGCATGTGAGAGTAATATCTTGCACTGGAGTCTTTAGGCTGTCTTTGCTTGTGCTCTCTCGTGTGTGCTCTTTTTATTTTCTCTACTATTTGGTGGGTTTTTTTCCCAGTTTAAAATGAAATGTAGAGACAAATTCTATACTTCGTTTCTTTTTAGTTATAAGGCCTTTAA
Source organism: Leptocoma aspasia (assembly GCA_013399835.1). Taxonomy (NCBI): domain Eukaryota; kingdom Metazoa; phylum Chordata; class Aves; order Passeriformes; family Nectariniidae; genus Leptocoma; species Leptocoma aspasia. Next base: position 491,607 of record VXAX01006124.1, on the reverse strand, counting down.
AGACTTTGTTACTCATCAAGAGAAATGAATTTTTGGAGTATGGATGCCGATTCTTGCATATATTTTATGTAATAGACTTCAGTTTGGGCTAATACTTTACTGGCATCAGCCTCTATACAGCACAGAGCTGCTCTGTGAGAAGCACTAACTTCTCTGTAGCCTGCCAAAAGCTGTATGTGTGTTGGCAGCATGAATGCCATCCTTTTGATGAAATTTTTTGATGCCAGGATTAATCTGCAGAAAGTAGAAGGAAAAAACAACAATACTGAGTCTGTTATTAAAAAAAAATTAATAAGTTAGTCTTTCAGTATAGAAATGGTGCGAAATAAAAACCAACAGTTCTGTGATTTTTCTTCACATTTGGACACTTAATACCTTTTCCAGAATGTTTTGAAATTTGTGGGTGATTTCTTTCTAAAAGAGAGAGAACAAGATTAACCATTTTGGTAGTGTGCTGATTAAGCAGGAAATTTGCCAAGTTTTGGCTACTCTATTTAAGAGGAATATTAGAGGTATTAGATGCTTTGCTATTCAGAGTTTGGCTGCTGTCTCAAGGGGGAATAATATTAAAGTCACTGGGTTCTTAGTCCTTAAGTTTTGTGTTAATTGTATAAGGTAGTTACATTTTGTGAGCGGAAAAGACAGAGTGAAGGACAGTTTTTTTCATGAATGGAGTGGGATTTGATATGTCTGAGAATATGATGTTTTCAGTAAATGTCCTGTTTCCTACTACACAGTCATCTAATACAGATTCCCTTTGTGAAGGGAAGAGGAGAGGCAGGCACTGATCTCTTCTCTGTGGTGACCACCAGTGACAGGACCTGAAGGAAGGGCCTGAAGCTGTACCAGGGGAGGTTTAGGTTGGATATCAGGACAAGGTTCTTCACCCAGAGGGTGGCTGGGCACAGGAACAGGCTCCCCAGGGAAATGGTCACAGCACTAAATCTGACAGAGTTCAAGCAGCGTTTGGTCAGTGCTCTCAGGCACAGGGTGTGACTCTTGGGGTGTCCTGTGCAGGGCCAGGAGCTGGACTCGATGATCCTTGTGGGTCTCTTCCAACTCAAGAATATTCTGTGATTTCCCTCATGGAAATGCATTTCTCTGGAACCATGAGCAAAAAAGCAATTCAGCTAAAATTTGGTGAAGAGACCTAAAATTAAGTTGAAAACCTGGATTGAAAATGAGAATTAATCTTTGTGGTAAGTTACAGAATTGACTTATTCCAGATGTTCTTTAAAGGTGCATCTTGTTCAAAAGTCAACTCCCACAGTGCCTGCAGTTTGAGAACGTCCTGTGTAGCTTTGGTTTCAGCCAAAGGTAAACCAGGGCTAAAATGGTACTGCTGCTACATAATTTCTAATTTCTTTATGCTGAAACATTGTACTTACCTGTCTTGCAATAGTACTAATAGATGGGCATAGACAGTGAATCATAGAAGCTCATGGATCTGTACAGATTTTTTGGTTTTGACGTTTTGGACTATTTTTGCTTCTCAGCCAGAGCAGCAAAGTTATTCAACTTGGTGTGGACACAAGGCAGGATTGAGATTGTGTGGCTGAGGCACTGCATCTTCTGTCAATTGGTGCAGTGCTGCGTGGTTGCAATGGAGTAGTGACATTTTTGTATTTCAGTATTTCACTGTTAATGGTGTTGTTGAAACTTGCTTTTGCATATCATCTTAATATAATAAAGTAATCTAGATATATAAAAATTTAGCCTAATTTAGTTCCTGTGTTATGGAATCTTTTTAGAAAAGCTTCCTGATTCTGAATAGCTCTTTGCCTGGCTGCCTTCCTTACTTTTTCTCCTTTATAAAAACATTCTGAACAATTTTTGTTTTCAGTTTTATTGCATGAACTTCTTTTCTGTATCTGGTCACTATTTCCAAAAAGTAGAGAACTCAGAAAAGCTGGTATATTTTTTTACACAGAAAAATTTGTAAGACATCTCCCCATTGGCTGACAAGGCCTATGAAATTAAAGTAAAAAAAGAGTTCTTACTTTTAAAATAGAAATAGACACAGTATATCTGCCTGTCAGCTCTCTTATTTTATACTGATTACAGTGTATTTTTGAAAGGATGTATTTACGTAAAAGTAACATAAAGATAGTATCAAAACTGTAATTGCTTTCAAAACAACATTTTCTGCATTTTGAATTCATTATTTTCTTTATATTCCTGTTTATTTTGTTTTCCTTCCTATACTCCATGAAAGATTTATTGTTTTGTGCCTTCTCTGAATGTTGCTTTCTGTAAAATGTGTTGTGTAACTTGTTTGTCCCTTGGCTTCCTTATGGAAAGGATGTCCTGTGGCTGTTTGCGCTTGTGATGTATTTTCTCGTCAATTTTGTGAATGGTATTGCATTTAATATTCTCATGCTTTATCTTATGGTGAAGATATTTGATGATAGTGAGAGTTATTGGACTGTTCCTTATTACAAATAGTTTTAAATGAGAGCTGCACTGAAACTAGAAGTCAGTGCAGTTAGCAGTATTTCTGAAATGCATGTGGGAGGGTTGTTCAGAAGGGGCCTGCATCAGCTGTGGGAAGTAAGATGTAATGAGGATAAAACATCTTGGATGTATTCTTAAGGGAAGGAGTCCCAGTTTTGTCGGGGCCCTGTGTGACTGGGACTAGGAGGTGTAACAATGTTGTGGTATAACATTGAATGTGTATCTTCCTCCTTTACTGTTTGTGCTTTAAAAAAAAAAAGTTATTTGCCTATTCAGTAGAGATGTTTTAGGAACTAAGTATGCTCATTTGGAAAGTAAGAACAGCAGAATATCTCTGAATTCGTGTTGTTTTCTCTATCCCTTCATTCCAAGTGGGTGGTTATCAGGAAATCTTGCAATCCTATGTCTGGTAGAGATAAGACTAAAAAGCACGAGTGCTGGGAAACAGTTTATGTCACTTATGTGAAATTTAGCTTCAGATTCTGCTTTAGAAAAAATGGCCATATGCTGAAAAATGTCAACACATGTTCATAGAAATGAGTAATTATGAAGTGGAACTTGACTTAGTCTCCCTTAGTACTCATATTCGTTTAAAAAACATAAAATTACTTTTTCTAAAGTAAATTGCTAAAGTTTGTTTGTCCAGCTCCTTAGATAATCAAATCTTGTGGTTGATACTGAATAGTGAAATAGAAATAATGTGATTTCTAAATGAATCTCTTAAAAAAAACCCCAACACCTTTCCAGAGTATGGACATGAGTGTTACTGTGAAGATGGTGCAGATGCTCAGAACTGGATTGAAAATTATGTATTCTTCTCCAATTAAAAAAAAAGGCAATGAAACATACTCAGTCATTGGTGTTGAATGCACTGTTGCAGTAGGAATTCAGTTTTGTCTCTCAGTTTAGGAGGATCCAGGGTTTTCTTTTGTCATGGGGCTAAAGAGACTGAAGTGACTTTTGGATGGTGTGGGACAGAGGGCTATGTCCAGAGTTACCTGGCCTCTGTGTTGGTGTGGAAGGATGCCAGTAGTTTCCCCCCCCAAATTATTCACAACAGGCTGCTTGCTCTCAAGTCTACTGCCTGTTCTGGAGGCAGAGGCAGGAGGTTTGCCTTTGTGTAGTACCTAACTCATAACTGAGTGTTTGCATTTTCTACAGGTACTGTGAGGCTGCCCTGAATAGATAGGGAGCAGTGAGGAGTGATGTAAGGATTGGCTGCTCAGGCTTGCTCTGAGCTGTCCATGTTCATAAACATTGCCTGTTTCCTTGAGTTTCTTATGGCTTCTGTTGTAACTGCATTTTGATTCATTATAAAACGTATTCCCTGGGTCTTCAGCTGCTATTTAGTAATAGCTTGGAATACAGTGTAATGAATGTTGTGATTTTTATTATGTGTTTTTTGAAGTTTTATTTGTTTGTTCACCTTTGTCGGGTCAGCATAAAGAAAAAGGTGTTGCCTTTTAATTTTATGTTTAATATCTGGTGAATTACTTTTGGGCTTGTGGGCTTTTTAAATTATAAAACATGATAGAACAGTGAAAAGGGGAGTTGATCTATAAAAAGCCTTATTAGAGACTGCTTTCTGTCTGTCTTCAGGAAGCTTTATGAAGGTGGAAGGATGATATGTGGTTTGAAGTGTTAGTTGGATACTTTCACTAGCATTACCCTGCAATTCTTCATTTTATACCTTTGTGCAGGTGAGGGAGATGTCTGCACCTGTTGGTTCATTCCAAGGCAGTATGACTTCCCAAATTCTCATAAAACATTGTAGACCAAGGGCGTGTTTGAAAAGGGGCCTGTGCTTATCCCACCACCCAACAGCTCCCCCTCCCATATTCCCTGTGCCAGCTGCAGGGACTGTGAGTGCTGTCTGAGGCTGGCTTGGCTCTTGTCCAGCCTGCCCTTATAAGTGAGACCGAGCTTACTAAGGGCAAATCCTTGCTTGAAAGTAAGTGGTTTGGGTATTAATACCTCCAGCTACACTGACTGTGTACAAAGAAGTTTGTCTGGGACTTGGATTTGCACAGTGAGGTTTGGTTAGTTTTTTTGCCCTTCTCCTTCTCAGCCCTAAGCAGGTTCTTTTTCAGATGCCTGCTCTTTAGCATCCAACGTGGCAACCAAGGTTGCTTTGTTCTATGCAGATCTGACAATAGCATGTCTAAGGAAGAAAGCTAAGTGCCTCGTTTTCAAAATACAACCTCTGTCTCCTACTGTTTTCCCATGCCAGGAGATGGATTTGATGTTCCTAGTTACTAATTTTATGTAGTGTTAATTGATTAGAATGGTTCATATAATGGTCAGAAGTGACATTTAAAGGTCTCAAATATTAGTCAGAATATTGCTGAAATGGAGCTTGGGCTTATATTTGTTGTACAGGTATGTTTCCATTGTGTGTGCTTTTAAGGAAAGGAAGGGGCTGAAATCTTAATTTTCTCCTCAAATGAAACTCCTGTGCTTTGTGGCATGTTCAGTTTCTGCATAGCTTAATGTGAGTTCCTGGGGTGAAGAGCTTGTTTTAACAGCACTGTTGTTAGATGTAATTAGAATGCTTTTGTAATCTGCTTGGGTTGTAATACAAAGGAAACCCTCCAGCTCATTTGAACAACAATTTTTCTGCAGTTAGATTGGTCTGGTAAATAGTTTTAAAGTGAATCTTTAAATGTATATAGTAAATGTTTTGAGAGCTCTCAGAGGGAGACCCGGAAGGACACCCGTGTGGGTGCTGGGCAGGACAGCAGTGACAACAGTGTAGATGCACAGGTTCTGGTTGAGACATGGCATTGTCTTGGATCAGGTCACTGTCTGTAAGTCTTGTTTGGAAAGATAGAAATTATTATTTCTTTTATAAGGCCTAACGAGATGTTTGTGAAAAGCTTTGAGAAGCTTTTGATTAATAACTATGTAATGTGATTATATCGTACACAGAATAGTAGAGGGTAGGAGGAGAAAGAACAAAGCCTTAAGTTTACACAGTGCTTCAAGAGCTACATTGCAAACCTTTTTCATATGCTGTCTTTACATTTAAATATAATTTCTTCTGCTATCTGGAAGAATCATTACCTCTTCCAGATCAATAACAAAACGTGAGAAAAACAGGTCTCTTTTCAAAACAGGAGGAAGAAAAAGTCTAAGGTAGGTAGTTATGGGCTAGTTATGTTGGTTTGTTTTGTTGGTTTAAAAAAAATTGAACTGTTTTTTCTATATTTTGTTTTTACCAAATTTGCTGTTGGTGTGTCATCTCAATCTATGAAAAATTACTGCTTTTTTACTCCTTCCCCCTTTCCTTTTTTTAAAGACACCGGTAAGTGGTGAAATTGTTTATGGGCTTTTCAGTGTTGGTTACTTCATAACACTGTGGAGCAATACTCTGCCCTTCTAAGTCTAAAACGGTGGGGTTTTTAACCTTAGACACCTAAATCCTCCTTCCCCCTCATTTTCTTCTGACCTTCATATCATCCCAGTAACCTCTTGGCTGCAGGTTCTTTTAGTTGCTTTTGCTTTTAACGTACACCCAGCTCTTTTTGCAACAGATAAGTAATTTCTGAGTGGTTAATATGAGGAGGTGTTTCTGGCAGCTGTGGATGTCAGATTTGGAATTTGGATGGAAATTTGTTGGAGGTGTGGTGGGAAGACTTGCTTAGAAGGACCAAGGACGTGGTGCTCCAGAAGCTGGCTGGAGGAAAGCAGCAGACCTGGAAATGGCTGCTCTGCCATCCTTGGCATCCTACAGGGCAGTGCAGCTGATTTAAATGGGCTATCCCAAGTAAGAGCAGTAGGATTCATTCTAAGAGTAGTAGAAATTCTTCCAGAACTCTGGTTTCTAACTTCTTGTATTAAAAAAAAAAAGAGGAATCCAGTAGGTGCAAATAACACACTGGAGCCATAAGCCAGTGGGGGAAGTTAGAAACTTCTCTACCAAGGTTCTGACCATGGAGTCCTTATCTTGGCAAGAGTTGTGTCAGAGAAACATGTAGTTTGTCAGCTGAATGTAGGTGGCTAGCAAGCATTAGTCTGATGCTAGCAGTTTTTGTCAATAGTGATGCTGGAATATAATGAAAAATAGTAATGATGGAGAGCCATCACTTTTATGGCAACACAATTGTGTTGGAAACTTGTGAGAAAAACAAGACTTTGCTCTTCAGAAGTGTTATTAATACATACGAATATATACTGAAGAAATGAAGCAACAAGTATATGAATCTCTTGGAAAAAGGAAAACCCCCTCAGAACCAAACCCTTGAGCTTCTTCCTTAGCACATTAGAATTGTCTGAGGGAAATGCATCTTGGTTTGATTGTAAAATGTTCAGCTACATTACAGTGGCACAGGTTCACAGACTTTCTAACAGGGTGTTTGGGTAAAGGCTGACATCCTGTAATCTAAGCATGAATTGCAGGTGAAGTAGAGGCCAAGAGGCAGTTATAGATTGTATTTTGGTGATGTGATTTAGTTAAGAAAAATCTAAATTACAGGGTTAGACTTGTATCTGTGAAAGTGTTTCCTTGGCATTTGTTTTTTTTTTCTGTACTCTTTCTTCAGAGCACTTAAAATTGTTAAAAAAATAATTTAGCATTAAAGAGACACCATTTAGCTGGAAGTGATACCATTATGCTTTTTTCCCCAAAGACTCCGTATTTTATGTATATGAAAATATTTTTGCAGGCCTTTATGGTATGAAAGACACCTTTCTGCTTGTTTGGAATATTTAAGTTGCAATTCATAGACTATGCAATGAACATTTCTCTTACCAAGGGAAAAAAATGGTGAAACAAGAATTTTCAAGTAACTGCGAAAAAAATTAAATGGAAATTAGAACAAAAAGGAGCGTATGAGGAAAGCAGAGGTAAACCACACTGTAAAGGTATGGCTTGGACTGTTGTAAAGCAAGCTTTGTTTGGAATGTCTGTCTTTCAGGTTGTGACAAAAGGGCAACAGCAACAACAGGGTTATTTTTCTCTTTAATGAACTTCAAACCTTCCTTAAAACCTGTCCATTATATTAGTAATGGAGTGCCAAGACCTGCTTTTTCTTCTGTGTTATTGCCTGCCTGGTTAAACGGTGAGGAGGGTGTATTTCTTTCAGTTGGAGGTGAAATTCAAGGGTAGATTCACACTTTGATCCATTTAAAATTTATTCTGTGCTGCAGTAGGACATAGGACTAGTTTCTTTTGAAATGATCAGTACATTCATCTGTGATGGACACAGTCTATTCCTGCTGGAATTGAAATGCAGAGATTGCTTTGCTGTGAAAATAAGTAGACCTGCTATAGTAAGAAAATCTTGTTTCGTGGCAGGACAATATGTACAATAATTACAGAAAACAAAAGGTCTGTCAATTTTTGATGAAAGATCTGGCTGATCATGTTGGAATAGTTTAATACAGAGAGAGACAACAGCAATTACCAACTTATATTTCCAGTTGCTGTACAGTTGTTAGTGCCAAAGTTCAGAGAGTGGTGGCCAAGAGACAATTGGTATTTTGTCACTTAGTTTCACTGGATTAGCTGTTTGCCTTCTTCCTGACTCTTGCTAGTTTTTAAACTGTAACAGAAATAAATTATGTGAAATTCAAAGATTATAGGAGCCTGTTGATTTACATTGTAGTTCTTGGCTTTCTTACTCCATGTTTTTTTCATTTCCTGGGAAACAAAGAAAGAATAAATTCATATAAGCTTGGTTTAGTTAGCCAACAGAGATACAGTGCTGTAATTTCAGTGCTGAGTTTTGTCAGCTAACATATTCAAGATTGCTTAAGTCTGACTGATGTTTGCATACCAAAGGGATTGTGTATCACACTGGAAACAAATTAATTGCAGTTATTTTTGGATGGGCAGGTCTAGGTTAGGGAGAAGTAAGACCAAGGTCAGAAAATACAATATCATATGAAAATTCTTCACAGTCTTAGCAGCTCAACAGTAAAGTCTGTTTTGGAATATTTGCACTTTTTCCCTTTCATGAAGTTCAACATAACCAATATATTTGATAAAATGGTAGCAGAAAAGAACTGTGTGTTTTAGCTGCTTGAATAAAAGATCGTAAACTTCAGTTTGGGCAGTTGTAGTCAATGCAATACGGCCAGGGAACAAAAGCAACAGATGGTTTAACACTTCTTGTATAATGATGAGAAATCATCAGATTTTAAATGAAATTGTTTATACTGAGAGATGTGCTTCCATGTAAACTTGAGTTGTTTCATAGGTCAGAATTCAATTCATGTCTACCAAAATCTCCCAGATGAGCTTTAAAAAAAAAAAAAAAAAAAAAAGAAATATTTGTTACATGTTAACAGGGAAAGATTAGATCATCATCATGAGCAACATGGTTAGTATTGATATAAGTTTAGTGAATCAGTTTTCCTCTTCACTGTTAAAAAACTTTCTTGGGCCCATTTGGAAAATTTGCTACTTTTTATTTGGTCTAGTAGTCTTTTGCTGTGTTTTGAAATGATAAGTTATTATTTTATCTTCTTTTAAATGCATGTCTCTTTTTTTATTAAACTCCAGGCTAGTCACCTGAAGCTCCTATCAGAACAAAAGCCTGAGACTCAGAGTGTGGAAAACATTGTGTTTGTGACCCCTGAAAATAACTCAAACTTTCACTTTTTAAAGATGGCTTTAAAAAAACCCCAAGTCTGAAAGTTATGCTTGTGCACTTTTGCCTTTCTGCTTTGCAAACCATTGCTGCTTGCTTGTTGTTAAATTCTTTTTGTAAATGTTGGTTCCCTTTTCCTGTATGTGTTACATGCTTTTTTTGGAGTCTGTCAGGTTTACTTGTTAGGTGGTATCTGAGAGCCAGTATTAATCTATTTCCTATATGTATCCAACTCCATGATGAGGGAATTAGGAAACCCTGCCATGACTACTGCTCCTGTAGCTCATCTTTCTCATGATGTTACTCTGTGTCTGACTTGGCTCTGTGCAGGTCAGCTGGGGCTGGTGCAAAGATAAGCCAGACAGATGGGGTGGGAAGGAAATAAGTTGTCTGTCAGGTTATGGCTTGTGGCAATAGCAAACTGTTGGGTAATGTGGCTATGATTAATCTGGCTTCATCTGTTTGGGGGCAGGTGTGTGTATTTAACTGATATTTCATTCAGCTTGTTTTTTTAATATGTCTTCTCCAAGAAAGGGTGGTGGGAAGGAGTGCTGAAGCATTAAGAGGAGGGAATTACAGCTCTGTCACAACAGGTGCCTGAAAACTTAGGAATCTGGTGTTATCTTTATTTTTTTTTCAGCTGTTATGGTTAACAACTGTCTAAATATTGCTAGATCTTGCTAGTGTATATATATATATAAATATATATCTAAAAATTATGCAGTAACTTTAGGGGAATGCCACCTATCTTCATGGTACTGGGGCCAGGGAGTATTTTGCTTAACTGAGGTGCAACAGTACAACCATTAAACTCTTTCACCAGGATTTTCAGTGCTTATCACTTGGCCAAATGACTGCCAGATGGGTGTGATTTTTGTATGTCTTGTTTGCAGGCAGTAGTGCCTTAGAGAGGGGCCTGTGTGTGAGATGGCAACAGGTAGGGGGAAGTCTTTGTAGAGATGAAATATAAATATCTGAACATTTAAAGGCTGACTTTTTAAAAGTGTAATCTATTGTTCTCCCAAACTGTAACCTCTCTTTCTCTAGTTAAATTGAATTAGCCAACAGTATTTATGAGGATAAGCTCAAAACATGTTAGTTTTATATAGTTATTTTTAAATGTTATTTTCTAATGCTTATCTTAAACTGTTAAAGTACATAGTCTTTCGCGTTTTTTAAATTTATTTTACATCTCTTAAAAATTAATTCTCCTATTTTGTCAGAGTTTGTGTGTAAACAGCCCCAGTGTGTAGTAAAAAGCCTGAAAGATAAATAGGACAGCTGCTACTTGCATTAGAAGAAAGAAAACGTGCCTTATAACTCTTGCATGCATATAAAAATTGGTTCACTGGGATTTTTCACTAATTAATCTTATAAAATAATTTGGCCCTTGGGATAATTTTAGGAGGTTGTAAATACTCAGAGTATTGGAATTTGAAAAGAACATGTTTCTTGTGTTTGCAGAACTAATTCATTAGGTGTTCTTCTGACAGCTAATTTTTCACATCATAAATGGTGGTCATAATCAATATTTTGCCTTTCACAGGTACTCTGCTGGACCCTTTTTGGGGAAACTCACCACACCTCAGTTGGAATAATAGAGTTGAATTGAGAGAGTTTTGCTGAGAAATTGTATGCCAGTTGTTGGGAAGGAAATATTTTTTTTTTGTCTTTCTAAGAAAAAAGCACAGCTCTGTTAATTGGCTGGGTGATGAAAGAATCTCTCTTGTTTCTTAGAAAAAAAACCAACTCAATTTTTGAGTATTAGGACAGAGTTTGATTAGAAGATGTATTGTAACTGATTAAAGGTGAGATATTTGCATATTAAAAAAACCCTGAACAACATCTGATTTGCTAGGGACTTTGTTTACAAGGAGCCTGTGCCACTCCAGTGCGAGACTTCCCAACAGCAAAGCAGAAAACTTCTGAATTTTTTCTATATTTTTTGTTCTTGTTCTTTTTCCAACCTCATATCTAGAAGTAGGCACTGTCACTTCTGAAGGCTGTTGGATGTGTTCAACGTGTTGCAGTCCTGATGCATCTTTCCTGGGGAGCTTGGAAGGAATTCACCTTCAGGTGGCACAATGAGTTGCATGGCATTTGATCTCATGGTGGCCCTGGGTTGAGTTAATGTTAGATGAAGTCTGGAGTCAGTAAGTACTCATGTTCTGTCTGAATGTTAGCAGCAGTATTTATTGGCATTTATCCAGGAGTCATTCTCAAATGGGAAGTGAGGTAAATGACTGCTTCTGGTATGGAAATGGGGCTCTGAGTTGGAGCTGCAGTGATGCTTCACAGCCAAGGCAGAGGATGTCACTGTCCTGCAGCATGGTCCATTTGGGCAGTGCTGCTTGAGGAGCACCAGGTCACAGTGTGCTGAGGTAGCTCTCAGGGATACCTTGAGTTAGCCTCAGGTACCTTCCTTGCCAACACCTCTCCTGGTGTCATTACAGAGTTGGTTTGGTTTGTTTTTTACCATTGCCAGGCGAGGATGCCTGTGGTATTTGGCTTAAGATTGGTAAAAAGCACTTCTGAACATGACTGGGTTGGAGGGGGTTTGAAAGCCTGAGGCTGTGAGTTTAGTCATTTGGAGCAGATTTCCTCTGCTAGTAGGTGAGGTATTTTTAAAGTTGCTTCCAGAAATTGCTTTTGCCTGCCTGTGTTGCTGTGCCTGAGTCTTTTCTGGATCAGGTGTGTGTTACTAGGGAGACGGTAAATTCCTGGGTTCTGACTGCAAGATATTAAACCAACTGAAACATGGAGATTGGTGTACTGCATAATTAAATAATTTTATAGAATTTGTACAGATCAGATAGAAACAAGCAATCCAAACAGGGATTGCACAATAGAAGATGAGCTTGTATATCCTTAACTATATGGCATCTTTCCTTCTGGCAGAGGCAGCACAGTTTCAATATTAATTGCACAATGCTTGCAGTATGACAAGTAGTTTAGGTAATGATCTCAGGAACTGGCTTTGGTTTTGCTGCACCTAGTACAAAGTAGGTCCTATTTTTATTTAGTTTGCTGTGCACTGTGGCAATAGGAATATTTAACAGTGTTTAATTCTTACTGTGTGTGCTTTAAAATCATGATCACAGGGAATTTTCACGTCCTTTGAGGAATGTTTTGATTCTCTTATTCCAGAAATCTAGGTCCTGTTTCACACACACAAAAAAAACCTGAATACTTTTATGCTACAATCTGTATTTCATGTAGCTATTGTTCCTGAGCATGGTGTTCACATTACTTAATTGCTCTGTGACTCTTCAGACATAACCCTTGTACGCCTTGTGGAAATCTGCATTGTATGGGGTGTCAAAGCACTAATTTACCACCTGACTGGCTGAAGACAGACTGCATTTTGACAGTCAGGCAGCATAACTTGTTACATGACTATTTGTAGCTCACCAGAAGAGAGAATTGTGCTGTATTTATTCATACACACATTCTTCTCTTGGTGTTTGCCAGTGTGACTGCATAATGCATTTCTTGTCTTTCATTGAGGGGTAGTTGGGCACATCATTGCTGATGGGTGGATATGAGTAATAGCCAAGCCTCTCTGGGGGCTGGACCTGCAAGCTAAGCTGTGCAAAGCTGAAAGCAAATCTTGCCACTCATTTCAGCTGCCACCTGAAAGAGATAAAATTAACTGGCTCTTCAGCCCCCTTTTGTGAATTTTTAGAAATAGAATACATGAAGGAAATCTTTCATTTAACTAAAAGCCCCATAAAAAGATTCTTCTCAAGTAACATGTCATCCTTGCTCGTTCTGTTCTATTCAAAGTGAAGGTAGAAATGCCGAGTGGAAAGGCCATTTAATGTATTCTGCTCTTATACCCATGGGAACAAGGGTTTAGATAGTAAAATTAACTTTGTCAAATAAGAGAGCCTTTGGTTTTACTAATTCATTTGAGATTCGAAAATAAGGGTATATATCTTTAAAAGGTGAACCAATGTTGTTAATTTGGTGCTCGAAGAAATTATTTGAAACTTTAAGACATAATATAAAACATTTTTCTCATGAGGCTTCAGCACAAGAGCCTTTTAGATATAAACATGCCCTATGTTCTGGTCATAAATGACTATGCCATGGAAAGGGAGAGAAGTAATAATTGAAGCATGAAATAGAAGGGGAAATTCTGTGCTGCTCCTGATGGCTAAAAACATCTACTTTAAGATGAGTTTTGTTTAGGATGGCTGTATCATTCTCTGGATATATAGGAGGAACCCTAGCAGAGCATTTCTTGTTTCTAGTGTCTCTTCACAAAAGGTAGCTTTATAAAGGTAAAGTAAATGTGCTGGGAATCACAGATGGGGGAACACTTCCTTTTCAGACTGTTTTCAAAATCTCCCATGTGCCTTTCCACTTCGGAAATTGTAATTATTTCTAAATCTTTATGATGTCTGTCCTGTCTCTCTTCCGGTCTTCTATTCCAGCCTGGAGAAAGAGCACCATAGTTGTGTTCTTAGGATGGTCAGAATGGATACTCTTCAAAATCTCAGATGGTTTTGCATTCTGTTGTTTTCTTTTTAGAAGGCATAATGCTTCTGCCTAGTGGCATAGCCTTCTTTGGCTGTGTTTCCTGTTCTAATGAGTAAAGCTTTGATTCAGGGGAGGGAAGGATATTTAGTTTTTTTCTTTATTCTGGGATGGATATATATATATACACACACACACATTTTATTATGACACACACATGTATATCTATATCTATCTCAGAAGTAAAAGAAAAAGCAACATAAATGAGATCTTACCATAAAGTATGCTTCTGCCTACCTGGAGATGAGTTATGCTATTTCAGGTTTTATTAATGCAGCGATTGTTTAAAAGGCTAAGTGTTTCTTGGTTTATAAGCAGAATCATAGAATGGTTTAATTGGAAGGGACCTTAAAGATGATTTAGTTCCAACCCCCCTGTACTTGATTTTAAGTGCAAAATGCAATATTATGATACAGGCTTTGTTCAACAGTGCATGGTCCTTTTTTAGTAGTACTAAAGTTTTACTGAGGTTTTAATTGTTTGGGGAAAACTTAGAAAAGCTGGAATAGACATTTTGTTCCTGATACTAGGAGTAGGGGGAAAAAACTGGTCAGCTCTCTCATTCAGCTGCAAGATTTATTTCAGGTTTGAGAGCAACCACATTGATCTGATCTAAGAGAAAGTGCAAATACTTTCAAAACATCTTTATCTTCTGGGATGGGCTGTTCCTATGAATTTGCAGTCTGAATGTAATTTTATATGGCTCAGAGCTGAAGTATATGGTCATAGTAAATGTGACACATCAAGGCAAAGAGAATTTTATCCATAGTTGCATCCTGAAATTAGTAGTGTGATTTGGCACTCGAGTAAGGTACCCATTTGACATAAAGCTTTACTGCAGAAGTCATTTTTCCAGAATTGTTTTGGTCTTGTTCTGTTTTATATGTTACAGAATGTATGCTTCATTGGTAATGAAGAATTATAATAGAGTAAATGTGGAGATAATTAATTAGGAATGGTTGCTTTTCTAATTAGTTATGATAGAAATCAGATGACTTGAGCCTGAAAGTAAAAAGTCTGAATTTCCTTTTTGTCTGTTTATATCTTGATCAACAGTTTATATTAGTTGAATTATATCTAATATCGGTCTTACTTTTTGGATGTATACAGGTGTTGTCTAACGAAGAAAATATCTGTTAGTAAATGCAGTAACTTTAAACTAGGAAAACCCATTGATGTAGTAAAACTTATAACTAATGATTGTACCAATAAACTTAAGACAGTTTTGGTCTCATTTGTGATTTTCCAAGTGTTGATAGAAGAAAATCAAGTGGGTTATTAAGTGTAATTACACGTGTGTTTACTTATAATCTGGCTAGTATAAAGAAAGATTTGGCTTATTGAAAATATATTTCTATCATGTGGACATTTGAAATTCAGTATGTTTAAAATATTAAAAGGATAATGATTTGAAAGGCCCAGTAATAGTCATGTAGTCAAGTGCTATGATAAGTTAATCTGTGTTGGTCAGGACTTTTTCCAAGTAAGTATTGACTGTTTCCAGGGGTGAAGTTTCTATGGACTCTCTAGGCAGCTTGTAGCTGTGTGTTCCATATTACTGTCCAGTCCAGGAAACAAGTTGCTCTGTGTTTATTTTGGCATTTTGGTTCTGTGTGACTAATGAAGACTTCTGGATTCTTGTGGTCTGTGAGAACTGAATAGCACTGGACCTCTCGTGGTATTGCTTGTTGGGATTCAGGTTTGGAAGACCTTTGGATCTGCTGGAGTTGGGGAGAAGGTAGCTGGGACTGAACTTCGAAGTTGATTGGTTAGCTCAGTGCTGGGAATGAAAGTCACACCAGATCCTTTTGTGTACAAAACACTGCACAGATGGAAAGACATGATGGAAAAGTAATTGACTTTTGATTGCCTGTGGAATGACTTGTCAAGGTTAAGGATTCCTTGTGCTCCAGCACTCTTTCCACTTCACCTGAAACGCTCATTTTATTCTTTGTGACCTCATATTCTCCTTACTTCTGGTAAGGGAAAATGCATGGGTTATTTATTATGAAAATGTTTATTACTTAATATGGTATATGAAAATGCAGGCTCTATGTTTTATTTTATTCACAGTTTATTCACAATTTACTAGTCCTCTTTCCCCTTTTACTTTGATACTTAACATCTGACCACATCAAGAAACTTTCCTGGATGCTTATCTCTCCTCTAATGAACAGAGAGGGAGAAGCCAGTCCAAGTAAGACTGCATATGTCAAAAAGCATATGCCTGATTATTCACTTAATGTTTCCTCAACTTTGATCTAAGCTTACATATCTGGAAAGAGTCACTATCCTAATACTGTGTTACTCCTTGGATGATTGCTCCCAGTATTCATTTAGTAGTTACAGGAAGGCAGGAATTCCTACTATTTAAAGAAATGAAAAAAGAAAATCTGTTTGTCTTGATTTAGTAGTAGTATGCTTCTCTTCACAAAACAAAAGGGGTCCTTGAGCAATACTAAGTTGCTAAGTTTGTATTCTGGGTTGGTGGTGAGAGCACTGATGTTGAACACTGCTGGAGACTCTGAATGTGGACAACCATGGCATTCCAGCTGTGAACTCCCAGTAAGTGGCTTCCTTCTTGTGCCCCAGTGAAGTGCTCTGTTGAGACCAATTTTAGTAGGTCATGCTTCTTTCTTTGGGTTCTACTTTCTTGAGGATTGACTAAACTGGTGGATGTTCCCACCCAGCAGGGGTTGTCTGTTGGTTAGAAGAAAAGGACTCAGAGTAAATTGTAGAACCATTCTGCTGTTTGACATGCATCCAGTTCTTTGATTTTTATAATGCTCAGGTTGAAGATTGCCCAACACAGTGCCATTCTTAACCTTAGCCTAATGCTAAAATCTGATTCTTCATGGTTGGTGCTATTCTTGTGTGTAAACTGGGCCCTTGCAAGAGAGGAGAATAGTAACGACTTCGTATCCTTTGCAACAGAGAGTAGTAAAGACTGTCTAGGTTGCAGAGCTGTGTAAGTGTGACCTTGTCAATGGTAACAGCCAAAAGATATTCCAAGGGAAAGGAAGTTGTTGAACTGAGGAACAATATTTAATTTGGCAGTAAATTTAATGTTACTAGTTCTAGGGAGTTATTAGCTAATATTGTGGGGAAAAATTGTAGTCCAGGAAACATGTTGGGCTCTGAAACTTTGAAACTTAAGTAATGAGAGAAAGCAGATCTCCTCCTGGTGTGACCAGATGTGAGTGTCCAAGTCTGGATTCAGGCCTTGATTACAAGCTGAAAGAACCTGTCTATAACCAAGAAGCTTTAATCATATCTTTACCTCATTTTTAGAACTTGTCTTTTACAAGTGACTGTGGCAAAGCCATTTAATTCAGTATTGCAAAAGTTTTTATAGTCCACATTCTACAGATTGGTTAAGCTTGTAATGCTGGGCACTGGATTCCCATCTATTTGTGTGTTTTTGGAAGCCAGAGATGTAGATGGTAAATTTCAAGAAGTTTTTCTGGTAATTAAATCTTTAACTGTTAATTGATCATGTAGGAGGTAAAACTATCTGTTTGATACTATCTATTTTTTCATAAAAACAGGATGTCTGAAATTTAAAATAGTGCTCAGTTTGATTTTTTTTTATCCCCGTGCCCACCCTTGTAAGAGAGGTTTTGTAGTTTTCCAAATGTGACAGTTCTCAATTCTTCCCTCTTTTGAATGAATTTCTTACTGTGAAGACCTCTTGAAGTCCTTTGTGTTAGTGTAGGATACATCATGGGAAAAAACCGTGCAATTTAGTGTTTTCTCCTTAAGAAAATGTGTGTTAGTTCTAGAGGCTTCTAGGCCGTTCTTCAGTTAAGATGGACCTTAAAATAAAGGTGTGCTGGATTTCCCATTTTGGCAAAATTTCTTTCTAGGAGATATTCAGAAATCTTGTTCTGAAGTGCAAACAAAAGCAATTGCATATCAGAATGTTAGGTCTCATGTGAAGGGCTGCCCTGTGATACCCTTGTTACAGCGTTCTCATCTCGTGTGGAAACTTAATATTTTGGTTTGCTTTTGTTATCAATGGGCTATATGCTCTGTCTACAAATTAATTATTTGTGGGCTAAATGTTCAAACATTTATAGCTGTGCTGGGGCCTGCCTGGTGGTGTAATTGCAGTTTTGGGAAGTATCCAGTTTAAACAACTAAAGCTGTATGGCGTTAAGGTCTTCAAGACCAAACCACAGAAACTCTGTCCCTTTTCTTTAGTACCTCCAAACCCAGCTTGTCTTTATACCTTAGAGTAGCTGATTGTAGATCTTTTTCTAAAAGAGTTTTGTAATTTCTAAGCATTTTGTCATTCTTGCAGTGTTACTGTTTTCTCTGCAGTCTGTGTGCATTTTTTTCTTCAGGTGTGTGTTCTCTCTTACTAATTGTCACAAAGGATAAAACAGTGCAGTAGCACAGGCAGGAATAAGTTTACTTAGTGCTCTGTAAGGCCTCTTCAGAGGGATGCAGAAATGCCCACAGGAGAATGGTTATAGGTTTGTGGCTGTGAGCAAAGTAAGGTGACACATAGGTTACTCCTATGTGAAGAAAAGGATGATTTTTGAGAATCGGGGGCAAAACCATGAGTGATACAGGAGCTAAAAGCATCCATGGTATGATAACATGGGAAGAAGCATATGAAGTTGAAGGCTTCAAACTATTTAGCATTAACTTGTCTGCTTTTTGGGTTATCAAGATTCAAATTTATTTGCTTATTTCCATTACCTGTGTTTTTGTAGTTTGATCACTAGAATTCTCATATATATATATAGTGTTTTAAGTATTTTGATGTAAATAGTGTTAGAAGGACCACAGCACTTATCTTTTAATTTGTATTTAAATCTCTATTCTGAGAGAGATCCTTCTTAAAAGGAGAGTGAAATACAGGCACTTAATATTTAGGCCTGGGTTTATTTTTGGTCCAAGTTGTATTTATTAATCTCTTTGACTTGTTTGCTCTTTTCTCATGGACAGAAGAGAGTTTGGAATGCACAATATCTCAGGGAATGTGATGATTTCAGTGACTGAACTGTTTACTCTAAAACATACTAAACAGTTTCCATGCTAAGTGGATGGGGTATGAGTTGATTGAAATACTGGTTATTTGAAAACCAAAGTCTGAAAATACAAAACCAATATTAGATCTGTGTCTTGCACGTTCCACTTATGGAGTGTACTGGAAGGAATTTCTTCTGGTGCAATTATTAGGAGCACTCATGCACCATATCCTACATCTCTGTCTTGCTACAAAATCTTCTAAGGGTCACGTGGGAAAAATTAATATTGCAGTCTCTATTTCTTCATTTCTGTCCAACCACAACAATTTTGCTCATGAATTTGAACTGCAACCATAGGGAGTGCCGTGTCTGATTGATGTGATGGACACACCCAGGGTGTATGCTGAGGGAGTATCTGGGGTTTGTAACTCCTACTCATGATGTTTCATTAGTTTATCTTAGAATAGAAGAATTATCTCCCAGCTCATCTGTTTGTACTCTTAGCTGCCTTGATCACAGGACTGAAAAGGAAACTGTAGTTATCTTCTACAAATGGAAAATCTGGAATCAATTACCAGGATAAAATATCCCAAAACAAACCGGCAAGCCCAAACTTCAGAATATTAACTACGGTGACATTTAGCTGAGTCCTGTTTACACAGGGCTGGGTGTAGCTGCCAGCCAGGAGGGAAGAGGGAGAGGTGCAGCTGTGCATCCGTGAGCCAGAGCAAATAGCTGTCCTGTGATCCTGGTGAGGCTGTGTTAGCCACACTAGTGGACCAGTACTTGTCTCTGAACATACACCTGGGGTTAGTAGCAATTTGGCATTACTGAAAATGGGCTGTTTATTGATAAGTTCCATCTTATTTGAGAAGCATGCAAAAGTTGTTTTCACGCAAAAAAGATCAGTGCTCATTTGGATTTATATAACTAGTGGATTTCTTAGGTCAGCCAGGAGAGATTTGGATAGCAAAGGGATGTTCCTTTGTTTGTTGGTTAACAGTTATAAAACAGCTCTATTTTATTGGCAAAACAAGTTAGAAGGTTTTAGCCTCTCATGAAAAACCCACCATAAGCTGTTTTTTAGACATGGTGAGATGATGTTTTCCCTGGACTGCACTGTAAATTTTTCATTTCCAATTTGCTTAATTACTAGTATTTTTTTGCCAAAACCTTATGCTTATAAGAGGAAAACAAAACAATATGCCTGAGATGTGGGTTAGGATGGGTTGAATTAGGATTTGGATATTTTTTATTTGGGATAGGGTTTTCCACCAATGCCTTAAATGAAGTAGCTGAAATCAGTGTATTGCATTTCTCATTTGAAAAAATTAAAAGCAGATTATATTGAAAATACACCTTCAAGTCAAAAGAGACTTTGTGTTCTTGCTGTAGATTTAACAAAACAGCATAAAAAATTAGAAAGGTAGGTTCTGTGCTCAAAATGTCTTTCTACAGATAGTGTTTCCCAGTAGAGCCACAGTTCTGAATTGTACTACAGAACATAGATTTTATAGGCAACTTGTGCAGTCTCTACCTGCTTACACAATTGGGACATCCTGGGAATGTTTTTTTATGCATTTACAGAGCTCATTAATACTGAGGGGAGTGGGTGGTTGTGTATTCCATCGTGTTGGTAAGGCAGGAAGAACATTGCAATGCACTTGCAGATAAATGCCTTTTTTTTATTCTTTGGACACCTGTTGTTTGCACACCTTGCATTGCTGTTTGCCTGGAATAGTTAACTTTGTGAATGTGACTTTCTTTGTCTTGCAGATACACTTTTGGCTACGCCTCTGATACCACTTCTTGTTATGTGTGACTAAATACCATTGTGTTAGTACAATGTAAGTAAAGGTGGAGAAAAGAGGAAGAACTCATGTAGCTAAGTTATTTGATTGATTTCTAGCTATAAAATGGCAGCCTTTTTCCTCAAGTAGTATTTCTCCTGTAGAGTACCTGGAGGTCATTCCAAATTCCTAATATTTGATAATATTATAATTATTTAGGGCTGACCAAAAGCAAAGACGCTTTCATTTGGCCAAACTGGAAAAATAATTAATCTGTTTTAAAAATATGTTCAGATTTGTAGTTCAGCAGAAATTTTAATTTTACCTGAATAGTCAGCAGCAAAGCTCAGCTAGAATTACAAGCCAGGAATAACTAGTACAGTGTATTAGGAATGAGTGAATGTGTTAAAGGTATGTTCCAGACAAAATCTGTGACCAGGTTTGCAAAATAAAACTTGATGAGGCTTTTCTCAAGTTGGATGTATACATATTGTTGCCTATTGTCTGTTAATTTTCAGGTATTTTTTGTGAGGGGGTTGGGGTGTGTTTTACACAGTACAGACTTACATGTCCAATGTCAAGTATGATAAACTTAGCTAATAATGAATGAGTTAACTTGTGCAAGACTAATGGATGTGCAGATGGGTTATTGCAAGGATGTGTTCCATTTTGGATATTTTTTTTTCTTTTTCCCCAACTGACTTGTTTTAAGATTGGAAAGAAGTTACTGAAAGTAATTTTTCCCCCTAAGAGTTACCTGCTGTGAGGATGGAGTTAGTTCCCAGTTGTAGCATCATGAGGGCACTTAATCTGTGAGCAGTCCAGTTAACTTCAGCAAGAGTGTTCCTATAAGTAAAATTACTCAAGCATTTAGGGGAGACTGCTCTTTTAAAAAATTTTCATTGTATTATGTTTCAAAGTAGTAGTAACATTGTTGCCTAAAGTTTCAACAGTGAAAAATTACCTGAATATGTTCTGTTGGAGGAAGCCAGCTTGAGAAGTGTTAGCAGCTTGTTCTATTCAGGTTTTGAGACACAGACTGTGAAGAGCAATGGCAAGCCTCTTATGGCACTGGCTTCCCTTGTTGCAAAGCAGGGAGGTTATGAGGTTATCTGTACCTGAGGCTCTTATTTCATTTTCATCTTGCATAAGCTGAGTGACCAGTTCTTCCAGCCACAAAAGCCAAAACCCTACAAGAACCTTTAATTTACGTTCAGATGTGAGTGCTTTGCAACTCTTGTTGTTGTTTTGCCTCTATCAGTGGTTCAGTGTACAAAGCTTTTCATGGTGCAAATCCTTTTCTCACAAGACGTGGAAACATTACCTTTTATAAAGGTCTTTATAAGGTAGTCATTGTTTCTTGGGGTGTACCTTTTATGAGCACTTTCTTAAAAGCAGGAGAGCTTATCTATGATTCTGTTGCCTATAGCATTACACAGCAAGTAGATGTCTCTGTGTACTGTTTCTCAGCTTGCTTCAGATGAACCTGCTTTTTCCAGACCTGTTCTCTTTTCTCTGAGCTCAGAGTACCTCTTAAGGTGACAGCATGTAGCAGGTTATGAGTTGGAGGCAAAGAAAGGTCAGACACTCGTTTCAAAGAAGGTGTTTATGGAAACATTCCAGTGTACCAAAATGTTTGATCTTTAAACTCCAGCAGCCCCCTTGAGACCAGATAAGATTTTCTTCCTTTAGCTTGGTTTGCAGAATTGTTTCTTTGCCCTTCTTGTCTCTCTTATGTTATGTTTAAGATACTCCTGCTTGGCTTATATTGCAATATTCACTTCAGTGGCTTGGTGGATAGTGGCAAGATGGCATGGTAGGTGGAAAGCTCCAGAGGTGTGGGTATCAGTCTCACATAACTAGAAGTAATTTTGGTAAATGCACCCCTTGCCTTCCTGCAGATACCGAAAACCAGGGAGGGTGACATGCCTAGTTTGCTTGTATTAGTCAACGTAACTAGAATTCCATGTTAAGTTGGTTGTAAGTTTATTTCTTAACTACCACTGTTTACCAGAGGCCCCAGCTATCTCTGCTTAATTAGAAATAATAATTTTGTTTCTTTTTTTACTCAACTCTTGTGGACATTAATATATTCATATGTTTTATGCTAATTTCCTGTAGGCTCTCGAGATCTGACATCAAGCTGTGGTTGCTTGCAAAGTCCACTAAATCCGGTGTTTACTGTTACAATTTAGCACTTTGTTGTAGTTTTAGGATTTTTCTGCTTAGGTTGTGGGGGGAAGGACCAAGATCACCAGCTTCTCTAATGCCTTTTTGTTTGGAGTTTGGGGTTAGGAATATTACTGGTTTTATCTGCATGGCAGAAGGATGCATTTTGAATTAATATGATTTCTACATTTCTGATTAAAGATGAAAATGACAGAATCAGCCTGATAACAAAATAATTATGTGTGATTTAACTTCTTGATAATATTTAGCCTTTCTCCCTACTCTAACAGTAATGCCTGTATTAATGCACATATTTGAGTCAAACTGATTGGATTGCATGAGAATTCAAATAATGATTTCCCTTCTTTCACCTTCCCAAAAGAAAACTATAAATGAGCTGCAGCAGTGTTCTACAATGCCCTTCAGAAATTAGTCACTTTCTGGATGTTTCTATTTTATTCTGTAGGT
Source organism: Leptocoma aspasia (assembly GCA_013399835.1). Taxonomy (NCBI): domain Eukaryota; kingdom Metazoa; phylum Chordata; class Aves; order Passeriformes; family Nectariniidae; genus Leptocoma; species Leptocoma aspasia. Next base: position 468,612 of record VXAX01006124.1, on the reverse strand, counting down.
AAAAAGGAAGATGCATTTATGTGTTTTATTTACATTTGAGGAAATCTGATAAAACTAGATAAGAGCATGGATTAAAGTCAATGTAATGAAAATTTGGTTATATGAAAAAAATGGGGGTGGAGGGGGATTGCACAAAAGCCCTTTTATTTATCAATAATTTCTTTGCATCTCAGAAATAAAAAATGTAGGAAGAAACATGGCTTTTTCAGTGGTGAACTGGTAGTTGGTCAACCTGTAGTTTAGTTGGTATAAATGGATTTGTGGCAGCAATGGCCACGTGGAATGGTCATGGGTACGAATGAGAGCTGTGAATGAAATGTCTGCAGAATCTGGACTGAAATAATCCACTATTTTTGGACTGACTTGTAAGCGTCTTTGGTATAAATAATTTTATATGTGGGCTTAAAAATGTAAACAAAAGGTATCTGAATGAAACGTCATTGTTGCAGAGCAGTGAAGATAGATAATGGTTTTCCATTTGTACTCAGTACCAAGTTGTACTGAGCGCTTCACCTCCAGCAAGAACTGAGACCACACCTGAGAAACATGAAATATGAAACATTTGGGGAAAGGATATAGAAGTATGAGGAATGAAATAGGAGAAGCACAAAATATTGGGATCAGTTTGTTTTGTATGTGCTATAGCCTAAAAGAAACCTATTTTTTTTTCTTCATTACTCTGGATTTGTAACTTCTATCACAGTGGTGACATTTTGTACTTCTTTTAATGCCCTGTTTCTCAGAGGACTTCTTTAAAGTAGTTCTCTTTTTTAACGTGGTTCTCATATTAGTGTGTCCCAAAATGTCCCTTCTATCTGAATGATGTACAATCCCTGCCTGTTTCCTGGAATCCAGTCCTCTGTGCTGGCCCGTTGTGCTGGAATAAGATGCTGGGAACACCTAACATTAGAGTAACATAATGCAGGAGTATTTTGATCCATGGAACATATTTCAGATTTCTGTATTTCTGATATAGTACATCTGCTGCCAAGGTGGCCTTTCTGTATTGCTCTTGTAGCTGCGCTCTCAATTCTTCATTTTACAAGGCTTAAAATGTACAGATATTTGGTTCCCTTTGTAAAACCAAGTCAAGATGTAACTTGCTGTCACTGACTCCAGAACTAATCATATCTTCTGTGTGCTAGGGGGTTGACATGATGTGATTTGCATGGAAACTTGCTTTGAAGAGTTGTGTGTCTTCCTGGGGGAGCCTGCAAGTCATTTGCCTGTTTCACCTGTCCTTTGCTGGTGAAACTGGTGACAGCATGCTGTTCAGGAGTGAGTTGCAGTTCATTGATATAATGTGTATTCTTTTTCCACCTTCTCCCCTTATACAGTATCAAGTCACTGCATACCATTACTAATTTATAACCTCTTCAGGGCATAGTAGTCATTTGATAAGATCTGCTTTGGTCTATAGGGAAATTACTGGTATTTCAATCAGTAAGAATGATACCCAGTGAGCAGTATACTAGTTATCTTGTCTAGGTTGCAGACAATTAAAAATCCTTAATAAGCTTTTGATTTCCCATGTTTAAAAACATGAATTTGTTCCCTAGAGCAAAATGTATTAGGTATTTGCAATTAGTGTGCTGTATATGTGTGACAACTATACTTGGAGTCCAATTTGAAAGTTGCTAAATGTGTCACCTGTATCTTTTTTTGGTAGCTTTCTATAGATATTATTTTTATTTTAGAAGTAATATTAAGCTTAAAAGTTATGTAGAAGTTTCTTTTTAGATATATATTAATATAGTTATTACAAAAATGTACAAAAATATTAATATTGGTGTGGTTTTAGGAGCTAAAATGGAGTTTTAGGTCTTTTAAAGGCAAAAGTCTTCAATAGACAGTTTTGTGAGCAGTCATTTTGTGAATGGTCAGGTTTGTGCATACTAAGTCTTAGTTCATGTGTTACAGTTCCTGGATCTATTGATAGAAAGAAAAAGTATGGGGTGTGGAGGGAAACAATTGCACCTTCTCAAATCAGAGAAATGCTCATTTACCCTTTATAACCAGTTCTACCACTCCCTTCCTGAATCCTGAGCTAGCAGTGTCTGTTTTGACTGAGTGATGTGGGTCACAGTCCTCTTGTTCTGCGTGAGATGTTTTTGTTGGGCTCTGATTTAATGGTTGGATGTGCTCCATTAGGCCCTGGTGGAGAGATGGTTTGTTTGAAAACCAGATTCACTTTGGTGGTTTAGGCAGCACTGGACATAAGACAGCAAAGATGCTCAAGAGGAAGAGAAGCTTTGGAAAAAGACATACAGAAATGTAGATATTTAATATTGTAGCTCCCTGGCTGATTTTAATCCAGTGTGAATTTACTCAGAAAACTGAGGTCTTGTAATCCTCTGCAGTTTCCCCTGTTAGTCTGGGAATTCTGAGAGGCATTCAGCAGATTTGAGTGGCAATTGCTTTTCGTGACAGAGCTAACCTGCCAGAGAAGATGTGTCGGGTTCCAGTTGAGCTGGCTCTCCTGATCTGGTTCACCAGGTCATCAGCTGGCAATTGATGACAGAACATGAAAGGGCTGAGAGAGTGGAAAAAGCCAAGACTCCTGCCCTCTGCAGCTTCTTCCAGGAGGAGTGTGGGTTGGCTGCCTTAGGGAGGCCCTGGGGGCACCACGGATGCCCAGTGAGTGCCTCTGACCTTCAGATTGCCCACCTCATCCATGTCTCTGAAGTGGCATCATTTTAGTTTCACAAAAGGGTAATAAGGAGGAATGTTTGAAGACTCCAGTAAGGAAGTTATAAACTGACTATGGATTAGTCCTGGCTTGTAAGGTTGAACAATGTCTTCTGTAATCCATGCATATCCATTATGCTAACATAGCTTTTGTTTTTTTGTGGTTAGCTGGGTAAATTTTGTGCAAGTCTGACTTGTGACCTGGTTAATAAGTTAAAGACATAGTGAAAGTTTGGTAAAAAGAGGATGTTTAATCAAAATTGTAGTCTGAGGGCAACCAGGAATTCTGAAGTGTTTCATGCTCAAACCTGTGAGTTGCTGGAAACTGTTTACTCTTTAAGAGTTGTTGGAACTTGCTGTGAATTATAGGAATGTTTAAATATGACAGATATTGAAGGAAGATTGTATTTTGGGGATTTAGATCCACAGAGGTATAGTATAAGAAAGCAGCTTGGCACATGTGAGTTCAGGATCAGTATTTCCAAAGTATTTTTAAAATAGAATTATTTGAATGCATTTCATTTTGAGTACTTTGGTTCCTAAAAGGCATTGTCAAATGTTTTTATTAAGGCACCAGCTTCACTAACCTATGAAAGTTGGTTAATAAACATCCTCTGTTACTATAAACATCCTCTTGACAATCTGCCAATTAAGGCCTGAAAGGAAAGAGGAGGAAGGTAGAACCTTTTACTTGAGCTTGTTTAAGGGCAAATATCCCATTATGTGTGCATTTTACTGAGAAACAAATGGTTTGTGAAATAAGCCTAACAAAAATACAGCTGCAAAAGAAAAAATCCCTTTCTTGGTCTTGCAGTGTGGTATTTGTGCTTTGAATAGAAGTATGCTTAAAAAAATATTAACAACTGTAGTTAAAGGTAAATTGTTGGAAATCCTTAGGCTGTATTTTTCAGATATAAGCATGTATTTATAAATTTTTTGAAGTCCACAAAAAATTATGTAAAAAGTGAGTAGACTTTAGCCAGTAATTTCATTAAGTAATGGGTCTGGCATCTTGCTGTTCTCTCATTTTTCCCCCTTTCCTTCCAGATCTATGCACAATTTTTGGCAAATTAGTGAATTAGTAAACCAGAATTTAGCTTGTTGGAAAATTAAATGTAAACACAGCGCACACACGTGCTGGTAGACAATTTCGAAGAGGAGAGTTCCTATAATACTTTCTCAGTAGCCAGAGTTATTTTGTGTTAATTACCATACAGCCAAATTAGTCTTCCCTTACACTAAGTGTGATTTTTCTTGGTGTGAACTGACTTGGAATAGTTGGCCTTGGTTTTGCTTAGAGGGTAGGGTCCTCCCAAGGCCCTCACAGTTGTTTCTGGGGTTTCTTCTCCCTGCCTGCTACAGGGAGGAAGGGTTTCAGGACTTGTGCTGAGTGGTGAAATCATGAATCTGAAGGGGTTTTTGTTGTTGTAGGCTACCTTTATTTTCAAGGGATATTTTATTTTGGTCACATCGACATTGTTTACATCTGATGTTCATAGATTACAGGGTTTTTTTCCCCCCTGAAATGAACCTTTTGTATGTGCTCTAATAGTTTTCCTCTTTCAATGCACAGTTAGTTAAGATTTGATTTGCAGCATATTGAGATTTATTTTTGTGACTTGTTTAATGCAGAATGTGGTGTGCTTGAGTGAGAAGAGTGAGTCTGTGAGGATTCACTATCCTGGAGGCATGCTTTGGTGAAGGTAGTTTTCCTTTGGAGCCTTCTACAGTGCTGATATTCCTGTCTTCTCCTCTGTGGAACTGTCTGCAGTCTGCTGCCTGCTGCAGGGGTTACAAGGAGCATTCTTTTGGCTAAAGCAAACATTCCTATCTGGAGAAGTGCTCTCAGGTAACAGGTGGGTTTTGTTTTGAGGTTGGTGATAGGAGAGTTTTTTCATGTGTTGAGTCTAGATAGGAGGAAAGGCCCTTGCTTGGGCTTTGTTAAAACCCAAATATTTCAAAAAGCCATGGAAGTGTGAGGACTACTTATGATCAGGGTATGTTGGTGTTGAAAGCAACCTAAGACTGTAAATGGAGGCTTTGTTGCACTATAAGGAAAAAAGTGAATGAGCAGCATGATAGGAGTCCCTTCTCCTCTAGAGTAAGCTTTGTGTTATTACTGACAGCTGTTCTCGGCTATCTTACCAGCTATTTTGGGTGTTCAGCGTGCAACCAATCTGTCTGCAGAGAATGTCTGTAAATTTCTTAAAAATGCGTTAAAAATGTACGCATCTTAGAGTACAGTATGAACACGGTGATTGTAATCCCGTGCTGTGCATATGGGTTTGTTGTGTGGTGCCCCCCCTGTGCAGTGGAGTTGTTTCCTTAGCACTTAGGCTTCATGTGGCTGTGGTGCTTGAGACCCTGGTGATGGTGAAGTCCTTTTAGGCCATCTCATCTTAACAAAGTATGTAGTGCCCTCTGAAACAGCATAAAAATAGATGTCTTTAGTTTTGCAAACATTTCCTTCTCAAGTATAACCTTTCTGTTTACTAAGCCCAAACTGGAACTGCTAATTATTCTGTACCCAGACGCTGAAGTGAGATATGGGATGGTGGATTTCATTATTTTGGAGCCCAAACATCTTTTGATTTAGCATGTCAGTAATGCTGTGTTCTCCAAGTGTTTGAAACTGAGCTGGAAATTTTTCTTCTATGTAATTGCTAGATTCTAGTTTCTGATCTTTCTAAAAATTAGTTCTGGATTTTTTTTTTTTAATGTTGGAAATCGAGCAGACAATGCAGAAAGCTGGCTTGGCTGAGCAGGGATCTTCTATTAGAGCTCAGGCAAAAAAAGAAAGTATGTCCAGTGGAAACAGTCCGCTGTCATGGGAAGAATAGAGAGGCTGCTTGCCACTGTGGGGAGAAAATTAATGTGGCCAAAGCTCAACTGGAGTTGAAGCTGGGCAGTTTGGTGAGTGTCTATAAAAAGAGAAGAGTTATAGGAAATGGGGTAACATCAAATTGGTGACTGGTCACTTGCAGGGTTCTTCAGGGCTCCATTTTAGGCCTAGTTCTTTTCAACTTCCTAAAAAATGACTTGGATATAGGACTCGAAGGCATACTGAGTAAGCTGGCTGATGATGCTGTTGATTCCTTGAAGACAGAGGTCCTGCAGAGAGACTAGACAAATCACAGGGCTGTGCAATCACCAATTTGTTTTAACAAAGACAAGTGCTGAATTCTGCATTCAGGATGGAGCAACGCTGGATGTAAGGGCAGACTGGGGAACAAGAGGCTGGAGAGCAGCATTGTGGAAAGGGACCTGGGGCCTGGGGGTCCTGGTTGTTGGATATGAGTCAGCAGTGCCCTGGCAGCCAGGAGGGCCAACTCTGTCCTGGGGGACTCAGGCACAGCCAGGCAAGGGAGGGGATTGTCCTGTTCTGTCTGTCCTGGGGCAGCCTCACTTCCAGTGGTGTGTGCTGCTTTGGGCACCACAATATAAAAACCACAAAGCTATAAGGGAGTGGAGGGCTACAAAGAGGAAGGGTGAAGAAGGAAAGCTGTATTAGAAGCAGCTGGAGTCAGTTGGCTTGTTAGGCCTGGAGAAGACTGAGGGGAGACCTCACTGCAGTCTGTGACTTCTCAGGAGAGGTACTGAGCTCTTCTCTCTGATGCCCAGTGACAGGATCCAAGGGAATGGCATGAAGCTATGTTAGGAGAGATTTAAGTTGGATATTAGGAAAAGGTTCTTCACCCAGAGGGTGGTTGAGCAACTGGAACAGGCTCAACTGGAATAGGGAAGTGGTCACAGCCCCATCCTGAGAGAGTTCAAGAAGCATTTGGACAATGCTCACAGGCACATGGTGTGACTCTTGAGGTGTCCTGTGCAGGGCCAACCATCCTTGTATGTCCCTTCCAACTCAGGATACTCTGAGTCTGCAATACATATGAATGGAAAAAGGTCCATTAACAGAGTGCTCCAGTCTGGGCTTGATTTGTCTCTAATCTGTGGGACATCAGAACTGCAGAAGTGCATCTTCAATTCTCTTTACTTCAGTCACCTGCTGTATTTTTTTCAGACATTTCTGCTGAATCTCTTGGAATAAGAGTCAAAAGTGCATCCAAGCCTAATTTTGGAGTGTATGAAAAGATTTAAAGTATGCTTGTACCTGCTAAAATTGGTATTTCAGGTGAAGTTCAGGTGTTTTTTTCCTCAAAGCAATGAACAGGAGTCTGAGGTAACTAGCAAAGCCAATAGGATGAGAGTTTTTATTAGTTTGTCTCGGAGCTCGGCTGTCTCTTGGCAATTGCTGTTTTAGCAGCATGGGATGGGGTCTGTATTTTCCTAGCAAAACAGAGAACTTTTTGCCTGGGAAGTTCTGGGTGTCGGGGGCAGTTACACCAGCCTGGCACAAGCCCATGTAGCCCCTGGAAGGGCACATGGTGCTTTTGTCCTCCCCCAGCCTGGCTGCTCCTTCCTCCCTCCTGTACTTAGAGATGTGTGCAGCTGCAGGGTGGGCTGAGTCGAGGGATCAATCCTCCTGAAAGCCAACACTCCCAGAGATGGGGGAAGAGAGCTCTGCTCCTCCCCAGCCAGAAGCATGTACGTGCTTTATAATGTGTTTGACTGGCCCTGTATGGCCTTAATAGGGTGTTTCTGAAACTGGCTGACACTTACGGTATGTCTGGGGTTTTTTATAAGTAGGATTTGTTAAAATTGTGCTTGTGCCCCACGTTCTTGCTCTAAATTGTTTCAATTCCATGTAATGTATTACTAATATTTTCTTTCCCATGCTTTTCTTAAGCCCATCAGAAGCCAATCATTGTGCATTTGTAGTAATGATGCTGTCATATTGTTAAGACAGGATAAAAATTATTTAAGACCTGCCATAGGCTCCTTGTAAACACTGTCAATAGCATCATTTAACCCTATGGATTTTCATAGTGGGTGTCCAAATGTATAAGGAAAACAAAATGCTGTTAGGTAATTTAAATGGCTACAGTGCATCAAAGATACTCTTTTCTACATTTTCCTATTTGTAAAACAGTTTGAAGCTTTATCTATGTGTTCTCTTGCAATGGAAAAAATTAAGTAGAGATGGTTGGATTTTACTTCAGGCATGCAGTAAAGCTTTTTTCTAGATAAGAATGATGTAGACAGTATTTCAGAATGATTACTTGACTTCAGGTTTCTTATTATTTAGTGTAAGAGTAACATTTTTTGGTGGAGACATTCCTGTATCTATGTATTTGGAGGAATGTCGTGGAGTCCATAACTTCTACCTAATAGCATTGATATCTAACTCTCCTCTTACTGTAGCTCACTGAGTTGTGCAACTTTTCAGTTGTTGGATATGAATGGACAAATACTTCCATGAAAAACTAAGAAAATGTGTTAGTTTTTTCCCTCAAGATTTATAGTCACTATTTATTTTCACATTCAACTGGTGGAATATAAACCTTTGCTGGCATGCTTGTTTGGATGAACCATTCAGACAGGCTCTTCTCAAAGCCTTTATTTAGAAGAGTGTTTATGTTCTGCTCTAAAGGATATAGGGAAGCAGATGAAGAATTGATATGTTCCTGTGGATTCTTGATTGTGATGGATTATGACTCAAATGGACTAAAGCAGAAGCTGCTATTTGGATTGTGAAATTACTGAAAAAGAAATGTTCTTTTGCAGTATATATGGGTTTTACGCTTCTCTTACTAATTCTCCTTTTACATTTGAAATTTTTAGCTTGGCATAAGATTAGAGTTTTGTCTTTAACGACATCTCTGACACACAGTGTACTGGATAAAGAACTGGATGTGGATAGTGGGTGCTTCTGGCTGGGTGAGTCGGGTTCTTCTGTGGCTGAGCTGAGCTGCTGAGAACAACATGACTGTCTTCTGGAGGAGTGCAGCTGCTGGTGGAGGTGTTTGCACCTCCTCCTCAGTGGTTCTGTGGCTTGGAAAAAAAAACCACAGACTCCCTTATTGCCAGTGTTGTCTTCTCCACACACCCTTTTTAGTTGTAGGTTAAGATCTAACAGTAGCTTCTGCAAGTTTTATAATTTTTGGTCAGGTACACTGGCCTGGTGTTGGAGGCCTGCAGTTTATAACACTGGAGAACATTTCCTTAAAGAGTATCTTTTTGTAAAGTAAAAATAAACTCTGTTTACATTGTCATTTTATTGAGTCAAACGTGTGTTGTCATTATATTAAGTCACTCCTCTGCTCTTGTACTTCTAGGTTGTTTTTTCTCAGCATGAATGAACAATTACTAGAATCTCAGGCTGGGGTCACATGGAAGTGTTTCATGTACTTGATTAAGAATGTATAGCCTTACTGTTCTGTTTCTTCATAATCTAATTTCTCATATGAATAATTTTCTTAGTTTCCTAGAGTTGCAGTTTCATTAGAAACAAGGGTGTTTAGTATTCCTCTTATGATAAAATAATGAATTGTTCAGCAGTGTATGTTTCTCTCCAAGGCTTTTAGTTACAAAGTGTTTTGACTGCAGCATTTGTAGATAAACAAATGTGCTATTTTAGTCCCTTTCCAGTCCAAAAATACAGCAAAACACCCCTGTCTTCCTTATATCTCCATCTCCTGAGTTCAGTGTTGCGTCTTGTAATTATTCATTTGGCTTCAGACCGCGGTACTTTTAAAGGTTATGGATCTAGTGTCAGGGTCAGTGTCAGTGTAGTCCACTGACACTGACTTGGTAATTTTTCTGGCTGAGCTGAACATTTGAAGCTGGGAATGAACTTTCATGGATCCATAATAGTTAGCTGTAGTAATAGTCTCTAAATTCACAAGGTACTTCTTGTATTTCGCTTTTGGTTTGCGTTTATTAAAAGTATTATGTTGAGAGTGTTCAGCAATTCTCTTCTCTTTCTTCCGACACATAAATGAGCATCAAGTTGTCAGAATGTAACATCTCCTTGTATTAATGAAATGGCAGCAACTTTGAAATGGACAAGAATCAAGGCAGATTCCAAAACTTGTCTGTTCAGATAAAAATCTGGCATTGAAGAGGCTGCTGCTGTTCATGGCTGGGCATGTAGTGTGAGAAAAACTACATTAGCACTGAGTTTTCTTTTTTTATGTGCAATATTACTAATATTCTGTAGCTGGTTCTGCTGCAATTCAAATATTTTTCTCATTTGAAACAGTATAAAATCTAATTTGTTTTTCCTTTACCCTTTCTCCTTGGAGATCTATCAAATTATCCTCTGCTTTAGATTCAAGCTCTTCATGGAAATTAATCGTCCTGACCCACTGTGAGGTAAATATTATTTTCATTAATAGGAAAATTGCAAAGCAGACAAGTAAAATTGCTTATTTGAATTATGCAGAGCTCTAGACATGTGGTCAAATTGCTAGACTGCCTGTTTTCAATAAATTCTTTACAAAACTTTTTTAATGCAAGCTGTAATAATATTGATACTGTCTAAGCAGACAGAAAAATACTTTTTCTTGTTTCCTGAAGTGTTGTGTGACCAAGAGGACAACTATGAAATATTTTATGTCATGAAATGTGGATAAATGAGCTATCTACTGAGGAGAGTACAAAACAGTTTGCAATTTTCCTGGGGAAACAAAGAGTCCTTGTAAATTTTATCTTAATCTGGCAAAAAGCATGAAGGTCCTTGAATGGGCAGAGAAACCTCAACTCTAATGGAAATGACCAAGTCCACCAAGTGAATCAAATGAGAATGGAGATGTAAGATGCTTTTGTCTTATAAAATAACAGATTATCAGTTTCTGTGACATGCAGGAGAGAATATCTTGAATATCTTACTCTTGACTTTTTTAGTAAGATGGAAATAATGAGTTCTGCTTGATTTCAAAGGCCCTGTAGATAATCTTTTCCCCCCCTTGAATGGAGGCTTGTAACATAGCAGAGCAGAAGTTTGTTTACATATGCAAAAAGCTTTCTAGCTAAAGAATTGTTATTATAGTTGAATTTTCAATTAGGGGTAGAAGATATGATTTATGGAGTGTTAAACTTAGAGATTCCTAGGATTTTCAGTTTGACACAGTCTCAAAGCTTTTGAAGACAATAAATTCTCCTTAACAGTGTAATTTTTCATAGTATCTTGGATATTTTGGAACTATAGTATGTAGTTTATACCTCTTTTAGTGAATTTTGCAGGCAGTAAGCATCTATAAACTTTTTACTGGGAAGCTTCCTTCTGTAGCAGGTGGATGTTTCTGGTGTGCTGTGAAGGGGACTGGAGGCTGGGAAAGAAGTGATGCTTACAGCACAAATGCACTTAACCAGAATCTGTGTTTGGATATTCCTGGCTTAAATGCCCTTTGTGATAAAGGGTCAAGTAATGGAGCTTCTGCAATATTCCAGTATGTTGTGAAAGATGGGGCAAATGTGATTTCACATGTTGTTTGGTGACACATGTTCAGTGATGGCACTCCATGGCTTTTACTTTGCTCACTGTTAGTTCTTTGCCATCTTGTTTTGGACACCTAATTTGTGTAGCTAATGTTTTTGCTTAAATTTTGTGCATTACCAGTTTATCAAAGTGTTGCTGAAAAGGCATCATTTAAAGAGAAGTCATTGGCCTTTGCCATGGGTGCTGGAAGTTGGAAGACCAGTATTTTTGATGAACACTTGGCTGCTGGATGACCCTGGCAACTGATTGTCCTTCTCTTGCCTTGATTTCCCCTTCTTTACATTTTATTTAATGATATGTACCTTATCTGCTAGGCACTTTGAACACTTAACAACCTGTGAAAGCATCCTAACAGCGGCATATTCTCTATGGTGCTTCCTCTGTTTTTATTGACAAACAGCTTTAAAATTCCAAAGTCATTTGAGACACAGCTCAGTCTTTCTTTTAACAGCAGACAGATGGATTAAAATTACATGGGGGAAGGGATGGGAAAGCAGAATGGGAAAGCCGTGAGTTTTCAAACTGTGGATGTGCAAATTCTGTGCTGAATTTGCCCTTTCTCTGTTTCTCCAGTGTTTTCTGCCATAGACAGATTATTAGTTCTTTCTTTGGCAGCAGTAACTCATTCTACAGTGTAAAATTCTGTCCTTTCGTAGCTTAGCTGTGACAAGAAGACTGAAAAGTAGTAGAATGACTTCTATGAAGAGAACCTAACTTTTAAAGAGGTAATTTTAGGCTGTGACCCATCCTTCATACTAATGTAAGGGGGGAAAAGTGGACTCTCTGTATTTGTTGATGGTTTTCTTCATTAGACTGATGTATTTGCATTCCTTGCATTAAAGTGCTTACTGTTACGAGGAATAACTCCAAAGTTCACATTTTCATGGTTGTGCACTGTAAACTTGATGTTTCACTTCAGTTAGTCCAAATGTGGATGAAAGCATTAGTTCATAGACAAGGAGCTCTTTCGATTTGGCAGCATCTTCTTTCTGTTGGTATTTTGCTTGTAGAATGTGCAGTTAGTAAAGGTAAATATTAAGCCATTTGTATGCTATTACAGTCACACTGTGGAAAAACTAGAGGCTAGAAAGACTGGCCTCAGCACAGAAGTTTCTAAGCCATGGTGATTGTGAATAAGGAAAAGTTATGACTTAATTCAGGAGAATGGTGTTGTGAACATCAGAAGAAGCCTTTTCTCATTAAATTAATTTAAATGAAATTTTCACTACCACTTTTGAGAAAAATGTTAAGAATTCCAGTAATTGACTCCTGTTGACATGGCAGCAGAGTAGTTAATAAATTAAGTGCAATGGTACTAATTTTGATTGATACGGTATAATTATGATGTCAAAGGTATTTAACTTTGTATCAGGCTGTAAATCTGCATCAGACTTCTAGTCTACCCTTGAGAGAAAGAATACATAAAATGGGAAAACCCAGACACTCCCCAACCTGAGCTATTTTACAAAAGAGTATGAGAAAGTTAAAAGGTTTCACTAGTTCAGCCTACTTCCTTGTCAGTAGCAAATCTCTGAGAAACTCTTGAATGTTTTAGTGTCTGAAAGCAAAAAGGGAATGTTCTCTCTGAATTTTGATGTCAGCAGCAGCAGAGTATCCTCTGACAGCCTTCTGTGGTCTTCTAGCTTTTTTTCTTTCCTAATAGCTTTAGTCTGACTGGAGGTCTTAAAGCCTGAAGGTAAAAGACAGCCTTCCAAACTACCTTGAGCTCCTCTGTTCTCACTAAGAAGAAGTAAAACTTAATTTTTTATCTAAAAGCTAAATTTATGGAAAATACAAGAGATCTGATTATTCTGGCTGTGACTCTTGAAGCAAGTGTTCTTTAACTTGACAAGCCAAGCATGAAGGGATACGCTTTCTTAGGATGTAAATTCTTTGTGTGATTCATTTGCTGTGTAATATTTTAATGTATTTTTGGTTTATTGGAATTACACGTTGATTAGTATTGAGAGAGGTGTTATTAATGTCAGAAATAGTACTTCACTGTTCACCATCTTGACTTGATGGAAGTCAAGATGGCTATGATTTCAAAGGTTAGTAGTAATCTCTACACCTTATTTTATAAACAACTCTACCTTTTCTAGGATAAGAGATTTAAATTCTTCAAACTTTTTATAGACCATTATTTTTTGTACTTGTTTCTACATCACCCTATTTTTCTTCTTGTTTTTATGTTTTTTAGCACTTCATATTCATTTTTTCAGATCCTCCTTTTTCAGGAGGTTCTCCTGCTGGTAAGTTTTGTAGCTCCCATTATACTCCCATGATACTTCATCCCTATCTGTCTTTCTGACCCAGAAGAATTTGTGCTTCAGTGAGCTTCAGGAACATTTTATAAGTAATTTTAAGAACATAGTTGTGACTGCCAAGTGTACTGCTTTTGCTTGCCATATTGTTTAGGGCAAGTCAGGCTTGGTGCTTTTCAAAATCCTGTCCTGCCTGTGTTTCTGATGTGTATGAGTAATTAGTCCTTAACAATCACAAAGTTGGGAAGTTGGAGAAGAGTTGAGTTTACATTGTAGTAATATTACTTATTAGTTTCTGTCATTCAGCATCTTCAGTGACAGAATGTTTGGTTGGAGATGAAACTTAGGACCCTGTGAAAGCTTTGGTTGCAGATGGCTTGTCAGGAGTACTGCTCTGTGGGCTGTTCTCTGTGGCAGCATTCTGTGGGTGCAGGAATTCCGTCATCTGCTGGGCACAGGGCTTTGAAGTTACCAGCCCAAACACTAAGAGGAATTAGGTGCTGAAGTCCTGTCTCCTTGTGACTGGTTGCAAAATAGGTTGTAGGCTGGTGTCCAACACCATGGGAGAAGCAGCATCTTTTGCCTGCAGTGAATCATCTCGTGTTTATTGAAGTTCACTGGTGAAACTTGTCCTGGCTGTCTCCATTCCCCGGTAGTAATTGGGTTAATAATCAGCCAAAGAACATATGTTAAAAGCCTTTTGTTTTTATTCTGAAGGGAAAGACAGAACCATTAAAAATGTTTTCATAGGTTTATGATGGCATGAGAACACTTCATAGAGGCTTCTTTATTTAGAAATTATAATGCTAATAGGCGATGCCTTCCTAAGGTAAACTGAGAAGGATATTTTCCACTGATGCTTGTTCCTTCTTTCTTTTGAAAATCTGTGTTCATTAATAGGACATCCTGAAAGGCTTACTTCTCTTAGGAGATGAAGGGACTGAAGGCTATGTAGGGTAGGGAGGAAAATATTTTTTTGTAAGTCTCTATGAGAAAGATATATCTGAACTTCTTGTGCTTATTTTTTCAGCAGTTTCAAATACTGTTAGACTCTGCTGAGATTAAATGCTAGTTATTCTTAGTGTTTTCAGACAGCATTCTCTCTCCTTATGTTTTTGAACAAGCTTTGTCTACAGCTTCAATACTTCTAATGTTATTAATTATATAAGACTTTTAAAGCTTTGAACTGCTGTTCTGCAGGTGACTTGCTGTTTTGTGAGAACAACTTTTGCAGGTTGTGCCAGAGAAGTGGGGGAAGTGAAGCATTCCTTGAGTAGGTAGCAGATTCTGAGATCAGAGGGACGAATCTGCAAGGATTCCTCCTCTTGCTTGTAGTACTGCATATTGATAGCTGGAACTATCAATTCAAGAGTAGCAAACAACTCTTGAATTGTCTTCAGTTAACACATTTTGGTTCTTTCAAGGGTGATGTCAGAAAATAGCCTTTTTCAGTAGAACCAACTTCTTTCTTCTGTTCCTCCTTATATACGCCTACAGTGATGTTTTTTCAGCTCTACAAGTGTGTGTTTTCTCACTCTCTCTGCTGTGTAGGCGGCCTTCCCAATCACAATTGAGCTTCACAGGCAATCTTTTACCAAAAAAAAAAATCATCTTTACACTGCAGGTCTATAATTTAACACCAAAGGAAGTGGAGAGTTCTGGGTCAGAACTGTGATGCATCTTAGAAATGCTTGAATTGGCAAAGAATTTCACCCTAAAAGGAAAAAGGAAATTGTTCTCTTGACCAGAAGACCTCTCATTACCTGTGGAAATTATTTTTTTACATTCTACCCAAATGATTTGCCAAAATGTCAGTTGAGATGACAAATAGACTTTAAATCTTACACTTGCTTCATTAGGCTAAGTTATAATTGAACTTTTCTATCCTAGAATTAGAATGCAATTCTAATGAAAAAGACAAACTCAGTTTGTTGGCAATATGAAAGTTAAAATGCAGCTCTTCTGGAAGTGTTGCCTTATTTTAAACATGATTTTAATTCTCTCTGCCTTTTAGAAACTGCTTTTGCTGCACTGCATTATTATTTTTTTGTGTACTGCAGCTCCTTTGCTGATGCTTCTCATTTTACCCAGGTCTTAATTTCACGCAGTATTTTGTAAATAAGCCTAAACTTATAAAAAAAACCCTCAGCTGTATTTTTAATTGCTCAAAAAAGATAGGAATACTTATTTTCTTGAGTTGTGTTGATAACACTGTTTGGCATTTCTTAAAGAATTTTTGTTGATGCTAGTGTTCTTGCCACCAGGTAGGTATTCTGAGTTTATTCAACTCCGTCAAAAAAAACTTTTGGGAAAGTAGCAATGGGTGAGTTAAAATTTGCTTATCAACCTCTCAAATTTCAGCGACAATTATTACACATAGCCCTTGTACCATGGTTTTTTGTGCAGTTCCTGCTGCCATTGCAGCTGAAAGGGACCATCCTCTGCTTATCCTGTCTGGTACCTTTTCTGCCTCATGTCAGCACAGGTGCTCGTGGAGCTGTGCAGTGAACTGGATTGGGGAAAACCAGGCTGGAGAAGAATCTAGGTCTTTTTCTTTAGACTACTTACTTAGAGCTGGATTTTAATCTCTCTTTGATATGATTCACTGTACATCTCCTCTAACACGTGAGCTTGGTGGGAGTAGAGTAGGACAAAAATTCATTGGCAGTATGTGCTCTGCCTCCAGCTTGTGCCTCTGCAGAGTTCTTGGGACTGCAGCATAAATCTCCATGGTTACATCTGTTTGCCCAAGCTAATTTTAGAGGACTCCTGTCATCTAGAGATGCAAACCTTTTGTAGCAATTGACAGAGGTCAGATGTTAAGAGTAATTCTGAAACCATACAGATTATAATACAGGACCTGGTAAATAGGAAGGACCAGCTTTGAAACCTTTAAATTTCCTTCTACACTTGGAGACTTCTTAGAGTACTGCAGCTGGTGACTTTGATAAAAACTCCTGCTCTTCCTTATTTTTGGCATATGTTAGAGACTTTGTTGAGCAGTGAGGAAAAAAAGTGGGCCACAGCACTGCTAAATGTCCCCTTTCTTTCAGGCGTTGCCAAATGTGTGTTTAATCTCTAAATGCCTGGCAGAATGTGTTCTGGAAGAAAATAACGATTCAGAGATGGAGTGATAAAAGAAGAGTTGGGATTGTTGTAGTGAGAAAATTATCATACAGGCTTTCTCAGATCTGTAAGTTATGTGCAAAAAATCAATAGATTCACAGATTTTTAAGCCTTCATTATTGCTTCTGGCTTTTTACAGGCAGAATTTTCAGAACATCCTTTGCCTTTTGAAAAGTATATAATTTGATTGCTTCCCATTCAAATTTTGTTCATGTCCATGATCTTTTTGCTTCTAGGTTTCACTGTGGTATGATTCATCAGGAGTAGACTGTGATGTCCACTGGGAATTTTTGCTGAAGCTGCACGTGTCTGCTTTCTCAGGAATTTGGATAGGTAAGAGTGCATGTTCTGCTTTCTGTACCTTCTGATCTTTTGGAGTGCTGCTGGTTGTCACAGAGAGTTGTGTTTGACTGCTGGTAGCGTGTGATGTTTGATGCAGTGTGTAAGGGGTGGTCTCCAGCAGGATGGTTTACCCCAGTAGGCTGGCTGCCACAGAGTGCCAGACTGTATCCCAGGCTGTTGCTGAATGCTTCCTCTATACATCAGTGTTTTTCCAGGAGGGAGATGCAAGGGAACTAGATGGCTATTCCCTCCCCCCTTTCTACGAGCTATGTGTAGAAGTGTTTGCAAAAGCAGGTTGGACTGTGTTCAGGCTGTGACAGAATGCCTGCTTTTGTTACATTTTCTGAAACACAGCAGTTGTTGTAGGTGGTTTCTTTTAACCCACTTGTGAAACTAAACTCAAGTTGTAAGGAAGAAAGGGGTGATTCTTCTGGGTGTGCCTTATCCTTGAAAAAGACTGGCTTTTAGTACATGATCTGTCCTTTCACAGAGTAATGTAATTTATTAAATGGTAAAATAAATGCAACAAGTATGAGATGCTGCAGTTTTGCCCATGGAGCCTTGCCCCCTGCCTTGTACCAGATGCAAGTCCTTGACAGGTGTGTAATGACCTGGTTCAAGATGGTATATGAAGAAGATTGGAAAATTCCACTGTGTGGGTTTGGGGTGTGGAAGAAGGAGAGATGGGGAGCAGTGGTGTTGGTTTTGCAAAGATGGGCAGGGTTGGATTTGTTTTCAGATGGATCAGCTTCCTGAATTAACTCAACAGGTTTAGCAAGCAGTAGTGCTGCCTGGAGGGAGATGACCAGAATTTGCTATGGACTGCAGGGAGAACAAAATTGGAGATCTCGATTAAGATCAGTTGAAGCAGATTTGCAACCAGGCAGTAAAAACATAACTACCTTTACTGAACATGTTTTAATCATGTATTTATTAACACCTATTGAAACCCACAGGTATAGGATATGCAAAAGAAGTCCAGTCTGGAAGTAACAGTGTAAAAAACATTGCTGCTGAAGGAAAAGCCCTCTCTTGTAACATTGGTTCATCAGTCTGTTGGATGTCAAAAGAAACAAATATGTTTCTTATGTGAGAGAATCTGCCCTCTAGTTGTTGCAGTTGCCTTGAAGGATGTTGTTGTATCAGAAGCGTGAGTTTAAAACTCTTCTTCTGAAACACTGTCAGCAAAGCTGCATTGTGTTGGCAGAGATTTAGCTTCTGAGGTTTGACTAATGGTAGTGACAAAACCTTTCCTTCAGAGGACATATATACTGGAAACAAATATATTTGTTCACAGATCTAGCAGAGCCCTTGGAAAAGGCTGTTTTAATTATTTTGCCTTTTCCCTTGAGTCATTTTACCTTTTCATTTGGCATCACTTTTAGTGTTGATTTTTACACACAATCATTATCGGGGTTTTCTTTGAGATATATATATATATATGTAGCTCTCAAAGTTACCACAGAGGAGAAAATAACATCCATGTCTTTCACACCATACAAAGGCTAGGTGTTGTTGTTGTGTATTTTTTTTTAATCAAGTTTGTGGTCCTAAGAGGCTATTTAGAATCGTGATATGACATGATATGAATTATATGAGTATGACAGTAAATGCTGTAGTGAGGCTTGGACAGTGAACAAGTGATGAAGTAAGAGCAGTCTTAGTTATTAGTCTTGAGTGATGAAGTAAGAACAGTCTTAGTTACTAGTTTAACTTACTGATGGAAAGTAAATGAGTAGTTTTGCCCCCTACTATGTTTGGATTCCACAGTCTAGGGTTCTTGTCACATACTTTCCATAAGAATGATCATGTAATTAACCTTTATTTTGCCAGTGGTGTTACTATGTTACATCACTGAAACACCAAAGGTGGTAAATTCCTTTTTATTATACACATGGAATTTTTGTTCAAAGTGGAATTTTTTCTCAGTGGAATTAAAAAAAAAATTAAATTTCAGCCTGTAGCAAATCTAGTAATACAAAGTTATACATAAAACCTAATTTATTTCATCAGTAACAGTTCGGGTTGCTGGTTGCTTATGAATGCGTAGGCTCATGTTCCTATAAACCCCGTCTTGTTTACTGAAATTCTTGAGCAGGTTTTACAGTTGGGAGTTGAACATAACCATATTAACAAGTAGCTTTTTTTTTAGGAACAGTATCACAGTCCAATAAAGCTGATATTTGTTTGGCCAAATACAGAATCTTAATTGGATTTGTAAGGATATTTAGGCGAAAAACATTCGGCAGCATAAACTTAATTTTGTTAATTCCCCACATTCTTCTGTAGATACTGGCAGAATAAAACTTGTAGAATTCTGCATGAAACTTAACCTCAGACTGCTTATTTGAACTGAACTTAAAATGAAGAAGAGGACTGTGGGGAGGGAAGAGAGAGAGATGGTCATTGTGTTCAAGTAGCTGATATTGACCTTAAGTTATATATTGTTGGTTTTATCTGTGCTGTTCTTTTCCTGTTGACAGGTTGAAGTCCTGTGGCTTCATTTGTTCACTAGTAATAAAGCTTGTTGGGTGGGGGTGGGGTTGAGGCAGAAAAGGTTTTGCCTCAGGGATTCTTGCTTTTTCACATGGATGTGTTTAAGAGTACGTAGTGCTGTGTTCCCTGCAAAGGAAGGCAGGAGCTATTTGGGTACTGTTTCAATGAATGACCAGGAGGAGAGCTGTACAGAGTTGTGTTCCTTCCTTACATTTTGCAGGTTTTATGTTTTTTTCCCAGAGATTTCCCCAAGGTTTAGTTGGTGATTATACAAAGGATTTCTGTTATTAGGACTGTGTAGGTTTGTAGTTCAAGTTGCTTCCCTGAGGAGTCTGAAGAAAGTTAGGAAGAACCCATGCAATTAGTGCTTACAGTCTTGGCCTCTTTATAAAAAGAAAGGAGGGTGTTCCTTGAGGAGTGATGTAGATATTTTGAATGCATGTACCTGTGCACACGTGCACCTGTGAGTCAAAGGAGATGGATGTATTGGATGCATGTATGTTCCCAAGTTAGTGATTGTGTAATGTTTTTGTACTGCAAGCGTGGTATTGCAATGATATCTACAGTAATTATCTTTAAATGGAAAAGAAGTAGAAAGTCTGTTTGGTCTGTTTTTATATTATTTTATGTTTCAAAACTGTAGTGAATTAGAAGAAGTTGGTATGTGATAGTTGACAGATGAGTTAATGTGTTTGAGAACTGGAGAATTGCAATAAGATCCTTCAGCAAAACTGGATAATATTCTTAATAGCTAAATATGTCCATTATAATAGGGAATGGGTGTTGATAATAAAAGTCTCACCTTCATTTCACTGTGTATGAGACTGAAAGAATTGTGTATTCAGAAGGTAAGTATGTATGAGTGAATGAAGAAAGGAAAGCCTGGATCCCATAAATTTTTGGCTATCTCTAAGCTGATGAGGGTTTTATGCTTTGACACCTTTTTTCTAGTCCAAAATGACTGATTATTTAATAGTATTGTAATGATCCACACTCTCTTCTGTTACAGGCACCTGTTAAATTGGCAGGCCAAGAATGAGGCATGCTATGTCTGCCAACTTCCTGATTTCAGTATGGTTAGGCACACCCAAGTTAGCATTAATCTACCTAGCCTGGGTTAAAAATGATTGTAAGGATTTAACAGCATGGATTTTAGTATAGCCTGTTTGAGGCTGACTAGAAGTCTGGGTGCTTAATCACTGCAATCCTGTGCCCTGGAAATTGAGGGTTTTGTAAAACTGAGTTCTGTAGCTCGTATAAATGTGGACAGCTGTTGGTAGATTAAATACATACATTATTCTGTGAATTTTTCCTAGCTCTCCCCTTAAGGTGGTAGTAGTGTAACTTAGAACTAGTAAGTATGTACTTAGTACTTTGTATGATTACAAATGTATACTGATGAATAAACAAGATGTTTTCTGTTTATTAAACAGAAAAGCAGCTGATTCTGCTGTATTAGCAGTTGATTCTGCTGTACTAACATTTTATGGGACCGGCTGGTGAAGAATGAGCAATTCTTGTGTTTTGATTTTTATGCATTGTTCAGCTTGCACATTGCTAAAGTACATTGTGCTGTGCTTCTTAAACTTCAATAGCAATACAGTTTTGCAGTTCAATGTTTTCATTGTTTCAGGTGAGTAATAAGAATCAGCAATTAAATAAATCTGAGATATTGAACCGATGTGGAATTTGTGAATTCCACAGATGTGGAAGCATGAGAAACCCCCCATTAAGTTCATGTACTGAATAAAGCACCAAAACCCAACAAACAAAAAACCAAACTAAAACAAACCATCAAAAATAATAGTCCCTCTCCCCTCCAAAAAAAACCAAACCCCCACAACCAAAGAAGCAACAAAGAAAAACCAGCAAACCCCTGACAGATGAGACAATAGAGCAGCAAAATTTGGACTGCTAGTGTTATTTCCCTGCTTTTTTACCCATAGAGAGCAAAATACTTTATTCCTTTGTAAAATATTTTGAGAACACATGGAACTGCTGCTACTACAACTGCACTGACCATGAGATTTCCTAAATTCATGCTTCAGGACAGATGCATCAGCTTGAAATACAGCATCTGTAGAAAGCTTCAAAGACAATGTTTCTGGCAATTCAGAGATGAACAATTCTTAAATTATTCCATCTACCCAAAAGCAAAAGATGTCCATTCACTGGCAGTCCTTTTATAACTCTCGATCAAATTCCTTCCTTCTCTTGGTCTCTCCCTTCTTATATGCATTTTAATTTTTTTTCCTCCAGTTTTTCAGTACCCTTCTTGAGCTGTAAAACCAAATTTCTCTGTGCCAGACAAAGTACAATAACTGCTTTTCTGTCTTAATTGGTATTCTCTTGTTTAAATATTAGTGGCTTAAGATTAGCCACAGCTATGTGTTCTGAATTTTTTATTGGGTACACAGATTCAAGGAAGCTGACTAGTAAATTGGAGTGATGCTCAGAGCTGTCACCTGTGAAGAGCAGAATTCACACTTTCCACTTGAGATCAGAGAAGATGGCTTGCTTTTCAGCCTAATTGTATTCACTACTTATGCATAATGCAAATCCACAACTTAACTCTGCTCCGTTTGATGAAAGATAAAGATCAGAGCCTACTAGACAGCGTGATGCTAGCTTTACAGATCCCATCAGCATCAGGCATTAGTCATGGCTTTTTATGTATAAAACATAGCATGCATGTCTGTACACATCATAATGGAAATGTATAGTTTTAGCATAGAATACCAGGTTGGAACAGACCTCAAGGGTTATCTGGGCCAGTCTTTCTTTGCAAAAGCATAATTCTATAAACATGATGACCCAGCACTCTGTCCTTCCAAATCTTAAAAGTGTCTGATGTTGGAAAATCCACTTCTTCTCTAGGGAGATAATTCCAATCGTTGATGGTTCTCATTGTGAAAAATTTCCCTCATGTCCAATTGGAATCTCCCCAGGACCAATTTGTGGCCATTACCTTTTGTCTTTTCCATGTGATTCCTTGGAAGAAGAAAGTCTTAGTTGTCTTTGTAGCAGTAATAGTAATGCAATTAATAAGCAGTGCTTCCTATTAATCTTACTGTGTGTAGATTTTATAGCATGTTGATCTCTTTAGTCTTATGCCCTGTATATGTAGATGAATTTGTCATCAGTCACTAGTTCATTCTATCAGTTCCTTATGTAAAGACTTGGTACTAATCTATAGCTCTTCAGTACCTCAAAGGTATGCTATTTATTACATTGACCTTTAATACCACTAATACATCATTTCACTGAGTCTTTTACAGCTTATGGAATTTTTTTTTAAACAAAAAAAGCTTTACATTTTCTAATTCATCAAACTAGTTGAAAAATCAGCTTTGGTTCTATGCATAGCATATTTACAGAAGCTTTATGTTTTTGGGCTGCAGTCTGTCCAATGCCTGATCATCTCCAATAGAAAATGAAAGGAGAAGAAGCAAGGTTTGCCATTAAATCTCATCAAGTTACAGTTTTGCACCTGTATATGTATATTAGAAAACATTCAAGAGGATACTTTTCTCTAAAGTGGCAAGTCTAGGATGGCAAAGCCTTTTAAAGTTGAGGAATTGCTTGGATAGAATTAAATTGGGATGTGGCATGGTGGATTTTTTGGCTTTATTGCTGTTGGCATTTTGTATGTATGTGAGTGCGCATGTAAACCTTCTGAGATGGTGTGGGAATGCTCCTCTCCTTTAGCCACATCAGTGTCCCATAGTTTGTGAGGCTCGGTGTTGGGATGTGTCAGGTGGTCCAGGCTGCACCCTCGAGCTTGCTGGCCTGCCAGCCTTTAGTTCCTTCATTCCATCTGCACACAAAAGAAAGGCAGGAAAGCCACTTCTTCATCTGATTGTTGGACCAAGCTGTTTACTTTGTCCTGCATGCTTGCAAGTGTTTGGATGCTTCTGGTTGTGTAGCTGTGACACAAGAAATGCTGGAGAGGACATATTTTTCTTTTTTCCCCTTGTTTTGGTATTGTTTTTTTTTAACTAGCCTTGTTGTTATATGTGTAGCATTGCTCTTAAAGACCTTGATTTCTTTGTGTGATAGTGATGCCTTAGGGAAGCAGCCACTGTTGTTCTTGCTTCCTCTTGTTGGTGTGTTCTTGGTAATGTGTTTGTAAAGCCTGTAGACCAGAGGGGCAGTAAGCTTGTATGTCTGTGTGGTAGTATAGGTATCATTTTTCAGATTATGAAGAAGCACTGGACAATCATTGTTTAATATAATTATTTTCCTTGTGTTATTTCTTGTTCTATTTTCTTTCTGTGCTCTTTTTTCCGTTATTTTCTCTACTGCTTTTCAGCATTTATTTTCTTCAGCATATCTTTCTCTTTTTCTTCTTCTTTTTCTCCCTTCTGATGCTTAGGTTAGAGCTCTTTGCAGAAGTTTGCTGAGGAGGAAGGTTGAGAACCAGAGCACCATTCCCTCCTCTGAGAAGGGAGAACTGCTTTAGCCTCTCTTTTCTGAAATAAGTTGCTCTTGAGAGGAGGTTGTGTGGAAGAAGGATGAGCTGCAAAATTGGACTGCTAAAGCCTGACGACTTTCCTGGCTGGGATTAATTTAGAATCAGAAGCTTATAGCATTTTTTAAACATTTATGTGCTTCCTGTGAGGGAGTATAAGGGGACAGATGTGTACCTTGGAGATCTTTGCTCCTTGTATCTGTTCTTGACTATAAAAGGGAAGCAGAGCTACATTTAGTTATACTGAAAACTTGAGAGAGAGAAGAGCAGGTAAAAGCAGTGGCTATTAAATATTTTTGCTGTGGAATTAAGTTGTGAACCAAGTGCTCTTTCTTGGATTATTCTGCAAAGCAGTTGTCATTTTTTTATTAGTAAAGGTTAATCTTCAGGGGTTTTTAGCTTTGCTTTTATTAAAATGGCTTGAATATAGAAGGTAATGTTAAGGCTCCTGACAATCTTGAGAGACACTACAAAGGTATTCTGAAAAGCTGGTTAAATATTTGGACAAGTTGGATACATTTACTCATACATTGAAACTTAACTGTTGTCCTTCATCCAGAAGTCCAGTTTTAAAGTTAGCTTACTCTGGTCAAGTCAAAGTTCCCTCTTCACAAGTATGTTGCATCTGGCAGAGCACAGCAGCAGACCTAAATGGAGGAAGATAGGATGGATTTGTAGCTGTAGATTTAATGTCTTCTATCTCAGGACTTTCTGAATCAGGAAATCCAGTACCTTTTGCTCTTTGTTGCCTTTCTTTTCCACTTCCTAATCCTGCAAGAGCTTTTTTTTCATTGGGAAGAGCAGAATTGCATGCAGTACTGATGGCAGAAATCTTACATGATGATATGATAGAGAACCAGTGTTATTTTCAGAATAATTCCTAATGCTGTCAATGTGTGGGTGTTAGTTTTGTGTTGTTGGGGTTTTTTTTTTTGTGAGTGTTGGAGTATAATTTGATGTATACAAATATCTTCATAGTCTTCAATATAAAGAATTCTAAAAGTAATTGAGAAATGCCAGGTAGTATTTTAATGGGTTTGCTTTTCATTTGATTATCTGTTTGCTACTGTCACCTAATAGTGGGTGCTTCAGAGCTGTAAGGCATTGCAGCACGTAAAATATTCTGGAGTTTGGGCTCCTGTTCTCATGATTAGGGCTTAAACTTTCCTAAGCTTACTCTGGATCAATAATACCTCTACTGACACGTCCAGAGGTGTGCCTGCTGCATTTCTGTCACCTATTTCAACTGCTACTCCACGTTCAGCAACTAATATGGCTCTTCAATTTTCCTAGGGTAGTTGTGCAGTTACATATCTTGACTCCAGAGGGGCCCCCAGAGAATAAACTAAATGGTCTCGGTGCTCTGAGGACACTTCTGGAATTGTTCATTTACAGAGCAAAGAGGATTGTGGCTGGTCTTCTAATGTTTTTATATAATCAGGATTTAAGCTGTTTTCTGATTTTGCCTATTAAATGAAAACAGATTTAGCCTTTCCCTTGAATGAGTAGATTCTGAAGCAAATCAATGTAGAAAACCTTTAGAGACACTTTAGAGAGCTTTACTCTGCATGTGGGAAATTGCAGAAGTGTATTAGTACATACTTGGAAATTTTGGTGTGTAAGGGGTCAACAAACACGACCATTAGACAAAATCTGAGGGTGCTACAGAAGCTGCTTGCTCTTTTGTGACCAAAGGAGTACCGTTACTGCTTTGGTATTTTTCCTGACAGGTTCTTTTTGTCCAGAATTCTATTATAGGAGAAATAGACATTTTCTTGTCCTTTGGTAAGCTGTCAAGAAGTAACATTTTTCTCTTCCCTTTTTCAAATAAAACCAATACTTGAGGCTGAGGTTTGGGTTTGGTACTCCAGCTGTGAACCTTATAGAGACAGCTGCATGCTCTGTCATCTCAACTGAAAATAAAATTTACCTATAAAATAATTTTATTCTGTTAATACCTGTGCAGGGATTATGCTTCTCTTCTAAATTGACTGGTGAGGTGTTGAAACAGTACATCTTGCTTGGCATTTGGATTGTTGGTGCAGCTCAGGATCATCCTGATCATGGCTGATACGAATTCAAAAATATCCTTCTTTAATGCTTTTATGACTAGACAAATCAGCTGACATAGTAACAGTTTTCGTCTTTTTCTTACTTAATCTGTATTTGATTGCTTTTTTACACTTAACTTTGTGGCTTACAGTACTAGCTTAATGTAGCACAAATGCATCAGGCCTGCCATTTTCATTTAACGTTTGAAAAATAGTGTTTTTACAGTGACTACTACTGACAAGGAATTACAGAACTATATTGAATGCTTTTAGTAGTGAGTAGTACAAAAAATCAGAAACAGCTATGTCAAAATGTGTTTGTATGTTGTGGTAGAGGAGCATACATGAGTGCATAGGGTTTCTTCTGAGTTTCATAGGACCAAAATTTTAAATGTATTTTAAAGCATGAAGGGCACAGAGACATTACTTTTTCTCTTGCTTAAGATAGTGTATTTCATATTATACTGGACGGTGGTAATTTGCAGGAATCTTTTGCCTGGTTTGAGCATCTGAAAAGCTCCTTTATAGCTCTAATGATTAATGTATTTTTTTATCAACAACTGGATTTAGTAATTATTTTCGTAAGTCTCTTTTATTAGTCTGAGGGGTTTTGCAGTATGTGTTTGAATGCATGATTTATATTGATAGAAGTATACAGGGTAGTGATAGATCCGGCAAGATGAGGCAAGGGCAGGAGTAACCTCAGAATCATTTGCCTTTATTGTAACACTGCAATCAATAAAAAATGTAACACAGACCAATATTTTGTGATTTTCATATAGACCAGATGGTACTTTCTTGTATTTGGATAGGTACACACTTAGAAATCCACTAATGAACTAACTTTTTTTGCCATAAAGGGTCTAATGTAACAAATACTAACAAAATACTTTCAAAAAGAAGTTTGACTATCCCCTACCCCCATCCCCAAAACAAAAAGCAAACCTAAGTTCTAGGGAGTTTTATTTGTGGCAATCTGAGGCCACTGGCTAATGTTTTCAAGATTGAAAACCCTCACAGTGATATAGGATTTATTTTCTGGTCTTCAGTAGATGTTTGGACAGCTGTTTATTCTCTAATACAATGTTTTTCTGTTTTCTATGTGTTTTGTGGTTAAGAGAGAGGATTCTTAAAGATATGCTTGATATGTTGAAAACCTGTTGTCTGAAAATGGAAGTGTTAGACTAAGAGCCATGAGCTTTAAATTTGCTGATTTGCCACAGATTAATACTACTACTGTCTCTTTTAATCACTGGGCTATCTGCATAAAGTACTTCCTTGCCTTTTGGAGGCATAGGGGCTTCACAAATTTCATTATCATACCTGGGAGTGGGTGGTTGTGAAGACTTGGTCAGTAAGGTCAGTGTTGCTGTAATTAAGAGCTCACCACTCTTTGTTCTGTCTCACAAGTTCCCAAACAATAACAAAATGTGGGACACAAATAGTTTTGGGAATTGTTTCCTGGTGGAAAATACAATGTTAGGAGAGAGGTCAGCCTTCTGTAAGGTAATGGTAAAATCACTGCTATTCCCTATTTTCAGTAGCTTTTGTCTCTCCCTTTTGTTGTAATGATGCTGCCCTGTTCAAGTGGATATGATAATCTGTAGGGCTAACTTGTTTTACTTTTATTGTATTTTATGTTTTTCTCTAATTGGTTTGCCAGGTTCTTTGTTTTCTCTCTAAATGCAAATGTAAGGTTTGCTTTTAAAGCTTTACAAAATCTGCCATACCTCCAGATAGGTAATTGGAATGTTTTGAGTTCTGTTTCTGAAAATGGGAGCTAGTGCATCTGAAAACACTGCATATTGCTCATAGTATCAGAGAAATAGCACTTTTTTTTGAACATAGGCCAGTGGTTACCTTCTTTCCTCTTGCAGTGTTGCAGATAATCCTCCTGTAAGTGGAGGAGTTTTGCATTCCTCATCACATGTGACTGTTGGACCCAGGCCTCACAGTCTGGTTTCACAGATGATTTGGAATAGCCCTGGAGATGTAATCAAAGTCTTGTTGTGTCTTTCAGCAAATATTTTCACATTATATGTAAGGAGTCTTGGGTTTTCAGGCAACATATTATGTTATTCTGGCTTTTAGATCTCTGAACTAGTAAATAGGCATACATATTTTTAAAGGAAGAGGGGAATGCTGCCTGTTTGTGGCTTTCTGGCTGCTATTAAGTGTGTGTATGTGTTTGCCACTCAGTTTCAATACATGGATTCATAGCAACTAATGTGTATATGTGAATAATGTACTATTCTTAAGTTTCTGGCAGAAAAGAATGATACTGAAGACATTGGCATGGTGGTTGTCTAAAATCCAAACAAGAGTTTCTGGAAGTCTGGATTTTTGAAAAGGCTGAAAGATGGTGTCATATTTCGGTATGGGCTGTTGACACTCCAGGTCTAATAATTGCTCAAAGTCTGTCTGACATAAATATGTACTGGATTTTGGTCAAGTACGCGTTAGAATTTTACTGCTGGTTCACAGGACATCTGAAAAATAAAACCAAAGCTAAAATGCATGTGTGACAGAGCCAAAATAAGTGTGTGCATACTACACAACTGTAGGTAAAGTCTAAATTGTTTTAAATTAATGGTGTAAACACAGTGTATGATACCAGCTGGAGTCAGAATGCAACTGCTGTCTAGAAGGAAAAAAATCCTCACATTGAACCTTGTTTTAAAATTTTAACTGCATTAAAAATGAATTACAAAGTGTGAAGTGCCAAGCAGAATTAGTACAAATATCAGTAGTACTGCTGAGTATAAAATCAATTCTATTTTAAAAATTCCATGTTAATTTTACAAGAAGACCGAGAAAAGAGGAAACTGAAATCGGAAGGAGTTTTTCTATTTGTGGAGGGAAGGTTAAAGGGAGGAGAAATCTTTTCAAGTGCACTGTTACCTAAAATAAGTCATAGAAATGAGTTCATACATAAAGACTGCTTTTTTTTTCATTTACTGTAGATAAGACACCCCTTGGAAAGTCAACTATATTAAGAAGATGAAAGGTTTTTTCTTCCAGTTGTTATCAATATCTTTTGAGTAATCTTAGAACTAGATTTTTAGGATTTGTTCCTTAGAATACACAAGAATGATGTATGTGGTATTTCAATGCTAGGACAATGGTGTTGACTAGACTTGAAACAGCTTAACCTCAGTAGTCTTGTCACCTTTTCAAATTTTATTTGGCTTTCAAGATGAATATCAGGGTTATGACTCTTTAGTCTGTGATCCTGTACAGCTTCTCTTTTCTGCTTTATTACTCTTAATATGGCTGCTTCTGCATGTGTGTAGGTTTTTAATTTAATGATCTTTTTCAGAGTTATGGTATTTGGTTTTTTTTCTCACTTGCATGGATGTTACCAAGCGTGTATTAGAATCCCTGATTTCTTAAGCTCACTTGGAATCAGGATCATCTCCTTCATTTTCCTTGCAACTTCTGCCCCCTTTCCCCCTCTCCACCACCTCCCTAGTTTGGTGTCATTTGCAGATTCTTCAAGGAGGCCTGTGTTTGGTCACCAAAATTAATAAAATAAACAAAATCTGCTGCAGGTCAAGTTCTAGCTGAACCAACCCAAAATCCTTTCTGTTTTGGTTTATTTTTTTTATACTCAGCCATTGGTTTTCTGAAAGTGAATTTTTCAGTAGTTACCCTTATCTATACTAGTTATTTTGGATTTATAGTCTCCAGGTTATGTTGAACAGTAGTTAAATTTATATAAGCTGTACCTGCTGCTTCAATAAGACATTTACCCAAGAGAGCATTATATTGTTTTGAGGCTTCCTGTCTATCAGTTATCTTTCTCCCCTAACTTAAATCGTTCTTAGTTTCCCCCAGCAATATGTCCAAATCTTTCTAAGCATTGGAATTACATTGCTTGTCTTGCTACTTAACTAATTTCTCACTTTCCTACTGTTATGAGACATATACCTTATTTCATATTGCTCTGGGATCCCTATCTTTTATTGGTCCTCAAAGCAAATCAGTAATACCTTAGAAATAATTTCAGCTAGTTTTTTTAATATATCCTACTGTGCATTATTGTAAGTATCTGGCTTAAACTGTGCATTAATTTTTCTAATTCAAACATTAGTTTTGTTTTTTTTAAGGAGAATTTGTTTTGAGTGTTACTTTGCTAGCTTTATGGCCTCTTCCTTGTGGACCCTAGGGTCCCTCATTTTCTAGACCAGATTCTAAAATTGGCTGGCAATGGTATGTGCCACCACAGTTTTAGTCATTTCTGCAGGCTTGACAGCCTGGGTAAGATCCAGAATCAATGTGTGGGCTGTCCAAGCCAGCATGCTATTGAAAAGTTGCCATTAAGTAACTCATTCCTAATGAGCTGGAGAGCAGTGTTGGTATTTCTCAGAATTAAAGAGAGAATGCTTGGCCTTTGTTGTTGTATTGGGAGTGTGATTTGTAGCCCACCGCATCCAGAGGCACCTTGCAGAGCTCTTCTGCACTGGTATTTCACTCAGGAAGACTTGGAATAGCTAATTCTCTGGTGGTATTGCTAACCACCTACTTGTGTGTATGGTGTTTTTCTGCAGTTCCTATCTGGGCAAGACTAGGACTGACTTAAAGGTCTTATTGCCTTAGTCAGAACAGTATAAAAGAGCACAGAGGAGGTTCTTGGCTTGCAAAGATATAAAGATACCGTACAAACGAATGGCTTTTATGACTATTTTTGTTGTACTATATCTGTCATTTGAGCAGACTTGCTGTAGCTTCAGGAACAAATAGTGTTGCTAGGTATGTTATAAATGTACCCTGTTACATAGGCCTTGGGACTGCCTTGCTTATAGGTCTCCCCTTGTTCCTGGCTGGAACCACTTAGTGAAGGACCGTGCTTGAAAATGTCTGTTCAAATAACCATAACGCAGCTACCTGTGCTGAGAGCTGAAGCTGTGGAGACCAGAGGTGATGCAGAAATCTCTAATGACTCTTCTTCTAAATGGTTGTTGTGTCACAAATTTCTTAGTGAATTACTGAACCAGCACTGAACATCCTTTGCTGGTGCTGCCAATTACGCAGCTCTAACAGAACACTCAAAATCCCAGCTCCGAAGTACGGAACTGTATCTCTTCCTTTATTTAGCTCTATGAAATAGACTGTACTGGTAAATTCAAGACATTAAAGAGGAATGGAAGACAGATGCAAATTCAATCTGGTTTAGTGTTTTTTTTCCATGTAGGTTTTGTGATAACTTCTGCTTGACACATGAGCTTCTGTTTATTCTGTCATGTCTGGGAAGGCATTTTAAGTGCAAAACAGGTAGAAAATAATTCCAAATGGCTGGAGGACTGACAATGTAGTTCTGCATCAGAGTTGTACATTAATTTGCCGGTTTTAATTGGAAAGGAAGTTTAAGGATATTTGCTGAAAATAAAAATTACTAGACATAAATCAACAGAATTGTTTCTGATCTTAGGAAAAGGTTGCACTTTTCAGAGAAGGTTAGTTTTTCTATTTATTTTTTTCCCCATTTTTAATGGAATTAATCTCACTTACGAACAGCTGTTGAAATAATTAAGTGTGCTGCTGAAATTGTAGTTGTAGTTGTTCGGTTTCCTTGAAAGTCTCAAGCAGATGTAAAATTAAAAGCCAAAACCGAAAGCCACTGGAGGATAAAGTAGGCAGCTTACACAATAGAAGTTGCAAATGAGAAAAAAGATCTTGAGCTTGGCCTACACATTAATTCACTGAGTTCTTTTAAACTGATGTCCTTTTGGAAGGAGTGGTCCAGGCTTTCCCTGTCTGCTGGTTTGATGGTTGTTTCAGGGTCTTTCACCCGGGAATAATGGGAGAGAATGAGTGTATGAAGTGTGAACTGCAGGGCACAGCACGTGCACTTGCATTGCCTTGTTAAAGACAGAAGACATCTTTTAGATGTTTTTTCTTCATTCAGATAATCAAATAATTGATGTTGGGTGGTGTTGCAGTACCAGTTCTGATGCATTTGGAAAAAACTGTGCTACAGTTAACTTTTGAAGCTGTTGTGTTGAGATTTGTTTGAGGTCTTTTACTGCCTAAAATTTATCTTTTTCTAAGTGACACTGCCTCATGAATGTAGGTAGCATATTTTGCATCAGCTGCCTACAGCCATGTTCCCTGCTGAGCCAAAGGCAGAGTTGCTTATCAGTGAGTCTTTAATTTTCTGAAATTTGTAGCTTAGTGGTGCAGGTCAAGTCTGCACAGGCTGATGGTTTGTCCTAACCATCCATTCTGGAAACTTTAGTCTCAACATCTTGATTCATCAGTCAGCTTTGGGATTTGCAGTGCAGGAAAAATACCCAGTATTTTATTTAGCTTACTCTGCAATTGAGATGAATAGCTCTAGCAGTCCAATCACCTGGAAGTTGGAGAGTGGCTGTTGTACTGTGAATTAGGAGCTGTCCTAATTCGAGATTTTGTTGTCCAAAATTATTAGCTTGGACAGATTTTTCACACTCATTTTAAGTGAACTGTTCTGGTAGCTAAGTTAGGTGAAGGACCTTTGTTTTCCTCACTCCCAGTTTATAACACTGGTGAGACTTGGCAGGGTGTGATGAGGCACCTGAGCTTTCCCCAGTGCCTGAGCACGTGTTCCTGCCCTGCTTCCCGCTGCAGTGGCAGCCTCCTTGTGCTGTGGCTCTCCAGAATGGGAGTGCAGGGACAATCTGTGCAGCCCTGACAGTACTGCCTGTACTGGCATCCAGCACAGAGCGGAGGGAGGAAGCAGCTGTGATTAAATACCAGCAGGATGAGGAACGGAAAGGAAGGAGAAGATGCTAGGCTGGGACACAGAGGGCAAGCTCTCAGATGAGAGGAACAAAGACTGTAAAAGCCAGAGAGGGTTTTAGAGAAAAGGGAGCTATGCAGGGAGCAGGATAAGGAAAGGTGAGAGGAGCTGATTTATAAGTAGTAATGAATAACAAAAGGAGGTTCTGAGGATAGGAAAAATGCAAATAATTACTTGTTCGGGTTAAAAAAGTTCTGGATGGCCTGGACCGTTCTTCTAGAAAAGTACTGCAATTTGATACTGCTGAGATTTTGTGGCAGGTGTTCCCAATGGAAGGTTCTTTTTTCAGGAATATCGTTCTCCAACTCCTTGGCTGTTTAGATCTTGAATTAGTTAACTCTGAACAAGCGTGTTTTATCTGTATGTTTTGTTTAATTTTGTTTCTGTTTTACTAGCTGCTGCTTCTTTGAAGAGAGATTATCTGTGTCCTTCTTCAAATGCCTGTGGTATTTTCAAGAGGAACCATTTTTCTGTAAGTAGAGGTCTTTTCTAAGAACATAAAATTAAAAACATGAATTAGTGGAATGCATTAATAGAAAAGAAGTCTGAAATGTTTAAAAATTGGATGCTTTTTGTACATAGTATGGTTTTCATGATTCATCATTGAGAATAATGATTGATGCTCAGGGGAAGCTACTTTTTTTTGCTTTGGTCATTTGAAATGAATAGTATGCTTCTATTATAAGCTTAGACAGTGATGATAAAAGCAGTACTTGTCTCTGTCAACATTTGTGAAAAATAAGTCTCTGGAGATTTCTGAATGTTTTATTTAATGATGAGAATAGTAAATCTGTCCTGTGTAGTGTCTGGATGAGCTGTCTTGTATCAAAACATTATTAATTGATTTTTATACTTTACAGCTGTGTTTTGGGAATAAGTACTGGAATGAAAGCCAAAAGCTCCACTCTGGATTTTAAGAACCATACTGGAAAAGAGTTAAGGGATTGATTTAGTTTTCTGGTTTAGAAATTTTGAGGAGGAGGAAAAAGGAGGGACTTAAGCTGCCTACTAACTTTATTTGCCAGCAGTCTCAGACTAGTTACATCATCACAGGGGTATGGTTATCCATTTCTGTGCAAATATGTTGGTTTATGAAGATAGGCATCCAGTGAGGCCTTTATTTTCACTTAAATCCATTACTAACATTAAATTGTGGAAGTAGGAATTTACTGGGATTGCTGAACTGTAGATTTGGTTCTTTGGATATGAATACTGTGAAGGCCAGTTGTCAGCTTTTCTAGAAATATGGAGTTTTACATTCTGGACACATTCTATACGTTTACCAATTCCTTAAACATTTTGGTTTGTCTTTATTCTGAAACTCATAGTATAATGTCAGATGGTAGGGTATGGATAAAGGACTATGTATGTTTGTAACAAGGCTTGCTTCAGCTCGAGTAAGAGATATTGTGGGAGTTGTCCCCCCAACTCAGAAACACATTTTTAGGGAAATAAACAACTTCACAAACAGCTATGGAACAGGAATTTGTGGGGTAAGTTAACCCTTATATGTATTTTGCCCTCATGAGGGGACATTCCTTTGAAGGTTCTAAAGCAAAGTTAATTTCAGTTTAGTTGAGCCATGAGTTGTCTATATGCTTCTGTTATATTTGCTTTTTCTCCTCCTACTTGGAAGGCATACACGCGTTCTTAAAATCTTTAGGATATAGTGAAATTTGTTCTATTGGTTTGGAAGCTGAGTGTGCCTGTAATGTGAGGAGATGACTGTAGGCCAGAAATAGAGAAGTGGGAATGGAGATGGGAGGGTTCAGTCTCCCTGTTCCTGGCAATGGCCAGCTGCCAGCTGGGCTGAAGCTGTAATGTTAAACTGCAGCTCTGGGCTCACAGTGGGCCCCCAGCACAAGTTCTGTGGCTTCAGAGCTGTCGATGTCTGTTCTGTCCCTCACACAGACTGGATAGATCAATGGGGGGGGCCTTTAGATGCCTTGAGGGTAGAGACACACACAAAATGCTGTTTTGCAGCTCAGAAACATATGGAAGTGTAGAAGTCAGCTGTTTATTCTCTGCTGTGAAATAACGCTCAGAAATCCTGTGGTGCAGCACATTTTAGGGGACTAGTCAGATGAAATATTGAATTCCCTGGACTTGAGGCTTTTAAAAGTGAGAGCTGTGTCTAGTACCATAATTATTTCCTTTTGCATGCATGTGTTGTGATGTATGTATCTCCTGTTTGCCCAGTTGATATATGCTCAGGAGGAGTCTTCCTGCTAGGACCCCTCTGTGAAAATAATAGTGTTTATCTGAAAAAAGAGCAATTCCTTTGTGAGGGGATGGACCTGCTGAGGGTGTGCAGCATGCACTGGAGAAGAGTTTTTCCCTTTTTACCTTTTCAGGTTATAGCTTTCTTCTTTCTGAAAGCCAGAAAAGCCACGCTGAGACAAGGGGAGCAGGAGATGAGAAGAGCTGAAGTTTGGAAGGATTGTTGGGTTAGACACAAGCCAGGGCTGCTTCAGCTGGCATCACAGGGATTGGGGTGGGGGAGAAAAATGGGGTGCAGAAGGCTGTGGCCTGTTAAATTGGGAGGGATTATGGGGCTGGGGGTCACAAGGCAGTAACAGCCCTACATCCACTATGCTGTGACAGGGAAGACTGGTCTGGATGTGAAGGTGTTGAGAACTGCAGTGGCAATGGATTGAAACAGCTGTGCTTGTGTACTGTTTTTGTTCTTACCTTTCAGTAATGACTTCCACCCAATTGTGGTTTTGTACGTGTGCTAATCTTTGGAAAGAATTGTGTGAATGAGTTTTTCTTTTAATGAATAGTGGATGTTCTTTCTACTAAGTTTCATGTGGAAAAAGAGTGAAGAAATGTTTGTCTTGTACTAAAAACAGGGCCTAGTCTGCTAATAGGAAGGATTTCCATCTACTATAATGTAACTGTATAAAAAAAGAAAAGGAGGAGTTTGTGGAGCACCTATAGTTAAAAACTGCATCTAGGTAGCCTCTCTAAAAATCAGAATCATTTGCAGACTACTCAAAACAGGAAAAAAAAGGATTATCTGTACTAACAACCCTTTGAGAGGGAGCTGTCCTGTGGTTATGAAAGCAGATGTAAGAAATTTGTGGTACCATAAAAAGGCCAGTTCTAACCTTTATTGCTTTCTATATAATTCAAATTTTTAAATTCTCATCAGGCTTTTATTGGTGTATAGAATGAATGACAAATAAAGATTGCATAAACCTTCAATGGTGAAACCTACAAAAAATAGAAGTACCCAAGACAAATCCTTTGACCTCTTGTCCCATCTGAAGAAAAACAACCCATCCATGCCACAAGGGACAAAAAATGTTGAAGCCTTAATTATAAGCTTAATTGGTCATATTTTTATAAAGAGACTTAACAGTATTTCAAGTGATCTGGTTTTCAGATGTACAACTATAGGGAATAATTCACGTGAAGGATTTTGAACTAGGAGATGATTTTACAAAAGATACTTTTTAAAGTGCATTCAACAAAAACTGGGAGCTTCTTTTTTCTTCCACCTCCTTTATGTAGACATCTGTACTTATTTGTACCAAAGCTATTTTGTTTTCCCAGTTATAATTCTTACTGTCGGTTTCATCTAATCATCCAGTTACAGTTCTTTCTTAAAAAAAAGATGTTGGAATTTGAAGATATTTTTGTAACAAATAATATATAAATATCCATCTGAAACAACAGCCAATAAAAATTGCTACTTTAAGGTTTATTTTGGTAAGATTTTTTTCCCAATCAGCCTCATAAAAAGTTTTGAAACTTTTCAGTTTTGGAGTGGATCTGCTTTGCCTGTCATTTAACTTCCAGTACTTACAGCTGTGTTTAACACTTGCAGGGGTTGAATATGGTAGGTTTATATCAAACACTCAAAACAGGGGTCAGTAAGAACATTTGTACCTCATGTGCCTCCTTGGTCCTTAGCCAGGAGCATTTTTAAATGTTACAGAAAATGAAAGCAGCTTCAGCATTGTATTATGACAGTCAGATTTGCAGTGATTCTAAACAGATATAACCAAACGTTCCTGTTCTACGGATATTTTCATTATCACTATAAAGTAATTTCTTCTCTTATTAATGAAGGGCTGCTGGCTGTCAGTGTCTTTCAGATGCCTGTCAACATATCACCATAGCTCTTTTCATGTGTACACATTAAAATTTACCATATCCATAGGGAAAATATTTTAATTGGAGAACTTCTTTTAAATTTTTTATGAGTAAAAATGTAGCCATAAAAGTCTGTGTCCTTTAAAATTGCAAATGCAATAAGATGTAGGCTAAATCAGAGATGTGGACTTAATTACCTGTGCAATGTTTATATTTAACTGGGATATAAAACATATGTGGAATTTACCCTTTGAGACTAGTGCAAATCTGAGACACAGTAAGAATTTTCAAATGCAGGTTGACACAACTTGTGTCAGCATAACAGTGTGTTTTAACTGATAATGCATTTGGTCTGTGCAATAGGAGAACCTCTGAAAGCCTTAAAAAACCAACAGAAGGGACAGGACACAGTCCCATTAACATACAGTGATCTGCATACTAAATGGAATATTTCTAAATGAGGATGATGTTGCTTTTTATTAGTTTGTTATTGCTGTATGGCTTTTTGTTTGAATTTTAAGACTCTTAAGCATGGCCTGAAAGAACATGCTGCATACTTCTTTTCTCCCTTTTGCTGATGTTTATTTTCCTTGATTACATCTAGAGTGCTTCCTTGTGTCCTAGGTAACTTAGGAACTGTGGTAGATAGTGTCAGTTTGAAAACTTTTTATGGGGGGAGAATGTAGTCTGCTGTCAGAAAGGTGCTTGGGTTCAAAGGGGAGTCTGTGATGGCTGCAGGGCTTTCTATTTTCTTACAGCTGCACTGACCTCTTGAAATCTGCAATCACAGCTTTTACTTTTTCACAATAGTTCCCTTTTTATGAATTTCAGTAAAATTTTCTGGTTAGGATGCATTAACTTTGTTTGCTTTGTTTTAAAGCTCACTTGGAATTCTTTTCATAATTTCAGAAATGTGGCATTATTAGGCCTGTTTTTTTAATATTATCCAATAGTTCAATACTTTAATGCAGGTATATTTAGACAAATACAGAAATCTGTAGGCAACCAGTTGGTTTGAAACAAGTATTTTCTTCACCTTGCATAGGTGCAGAGCTGTGTATCCATGCTGCGAAATGTCAAATCATAAATCCAGTGTAGAAAATACTTTAGAATGTCTAGTGGCTTTTTTCCTACAGTTTAGAAAATGAGATCGGTCCTGAAGTAAAAATATTCCTGGTAAATAACAAGATAAATTGAAAAGTGTCTTAACCTTAGGTGAGAGTATTCACGTGCAGGGATGACAGTGCTTTAACTAAGTCAGTACAGCATGATTTCATGTATTCAATTGCTGTCATTTGTGTGTATTGAACTCACTTTCCCCTAAGGTACTTTGAGGTGATAATTCTATTTGTTTTTTCTACGTCAATTTTTCCATGTTTAAGAGTATCTTTGAATATTTTCCAATTAAAGAAATTAATTACTGGATTCAAGCCAGATGTTATATCTTCCTTCCCCTGCCCCATCACACATGCACAAAGATGCTTAGCTTCATAGAGTAGAACGGATTTTTGTTACAGTTGGGGTGTTAAAACTTCTATATGCAGTAGGAAAGTTATTCTTCAGTGGTAAATGATTCTGTGAATGGTGCCTTTCAGCTGGCACCCTGATGAGTTGCCACCCTCAGCACAGCATCTCTACCTCTCCTAAGTGTGTCAGGTAACCAGATGATGGGGAGACTGACGTGGATCAGTCACATCTAGTTTTTCATGTGTTCAGAGTACACTTTAGAGTCACAGTCATACAAAAGTTAAGCATTTCACAGCTTACTAGTTGTGTTAGGTTTGGAAATATTAGGAGAATAATGGTTGACAGAGTAATTAACAGTCCAGACTGTTATACTGGACCGGAAAGGAAAATGGCAGTGGGAGAGGAAAATAACTTTCAGCATTGTATTTTCAGGCTCTATTAATATACAGTCTAAAACCATAGATCTATAAATCACTTCCAAGATTGTGGTGAAAATGTTTTTTTAAAAACATTTTTTAAAAAAATTAAACACTATGAATGACTTGAGCCCACTTTCCACTCTGAAGTGCAGAATTTTTTTATGAACTAACAAATGCAAGAAGTTGTGAGCAGTTTTTCTATGATGCAGGTTAATGATGTTCATGTTTCCAGAGGAAAGGGGTGATGGGTATGAGAGGAGCCTTCCTTTCTCCATCTTGGAAATCTGCAACATAAGAATTTATTTGAGACTTAAGCTTTCCTTTTTAGCAGTTTTCTGGAGGTTTTTTCATTAAATTCTCTACGTACAAGAAATCAGCAGCTCTGTCTTGTTAATTTACAGAAAGTTGAGATTAACATAAAATGCTCAAAGTACTGGATTTACTGGAGAGGAGGTGCTTTGCTGCCATTGACTGGGAGGCGGTCTCTCATTTTGAGTAGTTACTGTTGCCGGATTAATCCTGCTTTCCAGTTAGGCTGAGGAACATACTTCTTGTGCTCACAGAGAATGCCCCAGTAACCAGCTTCCTTGTTCCTTTAGTCTCCAACAGGTGACTCAGTTTAAGAATGTGTGTTACCTTGTTCCTGTCACTGTTTCTACATGGAAAGGGAAATTTTCATTTATGTTGGTTCAATAATAGTATTTCCTGGCAACATAATGAGCTTGATCATGTACATTTTCAGAATGTAGGCTCATCAGAAGTTCTTGTGACTCATGAACATAGAACTTTTCATCTAGTTAAATTATTTTCCACCAGAGTATTAAAAAAACAATACCCATACAGGCATACACTACTGGAAGTTTTGCTTTTTTACCACTTAAGCTTGAAACATTTCTGTAGAAGAAGGGACATTACTCACTTAAGGAAGTGTACTTTCTTTCATATATTACTCCTGCCTTATTGGTCAGTATCAGTCTCACTCACATCTTCTTCTTGTGCAGATTTATTATTTCAAGCTGTGTTCTCCATCTGCCACCAGATTTGGGAATGCAGCTTTCCACAGTTCACCTGTGTGTTTTTAACCCATGCTTAAAACATATAGGCAAAAAACCACCCAACCCTAACCCTTTTAAGGCTTTTTATTTCCTTACTTTACATTGCTTCCTTTGTTTCTTTTACTGATATGTGCAATGATCTTATCAGAAAGTTATACTGAAAATGAAGTCTAACTTTAACTTTTATGTCAACATGCTGACTTTTTCACTTCCACAAATTTCACTGTACAGCTGGAATAGCTGTGCTTCACTAGTTTAACATGAAAAATTATTATCTTGATAATCTTTCTGTTTGTGGAGTTAAGTCATGTTTGCATCTGGTGGAGTTTGTGGAAACCATTTTTTCTCAGTAGAGAGACCATGGAAAATTAATTGTATGAAATTTTCAAGAATATTTTTTTCAGTAAGTGTCATATACCAGATGGCTTTGAGACCTGTTTAGCTATCTGTTTTTGTTAATCTTTCTTTGCTGCTTCAGACCTCAAAACTTAATTTCCCCACCTGCTGATAAATATAGGGTCATAGGAATTGCCATATTGGGTCAGACCATCTGTTCTTTAATTAGAAGCAGTAGCAGATGCTTGAGATGATGATGCAAAAAAAAAAAAAATCTATGCTAGGCAGTTATGACAGTAATATACTCTAGGGTGTATCTCTGCTGTCCTGTTAGTTTGACTTGTGTCAAAAGACTCAAAGACTTTGGTATTTATTCTAGCTCTTTGTTATTCAAATATTTTTTGTTACAATGTAATTTTATTCTCTGTTCTTCCCTTTAATGCTGCTAAAGTTTTGGCTTGCAGTCCCATATCCCTTAGCAGTATGTTCACTAGGTAGAGGTATGAAGAGGCAGCCCTTTTTGTTGGTGGTGAACTTGTCAGCTTTCATTTGGCTGAACATAATCTCTAGTTCTTACGGTATTCTGGGGAGTAAATTCTTCTCTGCCTTTTGTGTGCCGTTTTCTATCTTGGCAGGGCAGGGGAAATCTTAGTCTTCTTGATTTTCCCCTCCATATTGATTTTTCCATGCTGCTTGTTGTTCTTGGGATGTCTCTCTGTAAGGTTTTCAACTAAATGGCAGTAACTGGACGATTCCAATTTCTCACTGTGTTTCAACTGAGAAAACACTGTTAGTTTCCGGGAGAGAGGACTTTTATGTATAATGTATAATTCCTAGGAAATACCTTCAGAATTTTAGCTTTAAATTGAGTTGTAATAGTGAAGATGGCTTCGCAAAGGAAATGCTGGCTAAACCTGAAACATTACTGCATGCAGTTATGTGGCTGGGGCAGAGCCCCTTTTGGTGGGCTCAGAGGATGTTTATGGTTCCCTAAGTAGTCCTACATCCAAAAGGAGAAGTGGCACTTTCCTTTTTCTTACAGCAACTAGAGTAGTGCTTAAAAGATTCTCCAACTGTGGTGGTCAAATGTTGGGTTTTGGCAGTAGCAGCAGCCTTATTATCTAAACAGCAATTCCCAATCCAGTGGTTGTGGCAGCTACAGCTGGGCATGGAACACAATAGAAACCTGTTCAGGTTTTTTTGTATCTTCTGCTGATCAAGAGCACTTGGTGTAGCAACTAGCTGATGTAGATCAAGATTAAAAATACCTCTGCAAAAGGGGCTTTAATTCACTTCAGTCTTACCAGTTTTGCAGGGAGAGGATTACTTCTTAGTGGAGTATTGCTTACAATATTCTGCATAGATGCTTAGAAAACTCATGAAACCTCAAGGTGAGTGCAAGTTAGTAGTGAAGAAGTGGATAGGATTTGGGTGAGTGGCTGAGAAGACAAGTAGGAAATTTAATGGTGGGGGGAGAGAGCTTCTTGTGAGATAGATTAGTGAGGAGAAATGGAGTGTTGAACCCTATCTGAACTAGCAAGGGAATGCAGTTGTTTTTCTAACCTGCTTCTAAGCATTAGAGCCAGCCGTCTTTGTTGTGCTGTGCTCAGGTTTCCAAGGAGATGTGAGATATTTTTATGAAACTGAGAAATCATGGGAAGAGGAATTTTAAATGCATGTCAAACCTGAAAATACAGTGGCAGGAAGAACCTTTGTAATGGGCAATATTTTAAAGATAAAATTGAAGTGCCATATGACTGAAACTGTCTTTTTCACCAATGTTGATGACTTTAGTGTTTTAACTGAGAGCTATTTTAGGATGATAAACAACATTCCTTTCATTTTTAACTGCATGAAGGAGAAACCAAGTGCCTTGCAATAGATGCTGTTTATTCCAAACTCTGCAAGAATTCTTTACTCAGGTTCAGAAACCCTGAAATGTTACTGAGAATTTGTTTGTTTGAAGAATCTGCATATCTAATTCTTGAGCTAGCTATTTGGGTTGAGAGTGTTCAATTAATAGATTTGCATGTTGAGCAACTTGGGAATGTTCTGTGCCTAGAATGCTGAGAGCGATATAAGATTGTATGAAATGCTCAAGTTAACTTTGTGAGGAAATTAAGGATCTTCAGTTGACAACAGCATGTGTGTTGTATATGATTGTTTTGCCTTTAAAAGGTACTCAGATTCAGATTTAGGCTTAGGAGTTCTTGGTAGGTCCAGCGAGTCCCTTGAAGCTGCCGGATGAGTGGGCTAATTTTGCTAATTGTGAAGACATGACCGTTCACATGTTTTGTGGAAGACCTCATGATGTAGTAATCAAGAGATGGACTTCTGTATTGGTGGTGGCATCACAGTGTTTGTTACAGGATGTTTTAGTGCAGCATTGTTAAAATTAGATAAATAGGATTGCAGCAGAGTTACAAACCAAAGGAGAGACTGATTATCTTTTGTGCTTATTGCAAATTACATACTTGCTGCTGTATGGCCTGCTTGAACTTAAGATTTTTTTCTTGTCATACATTGCTATTGATTTGTTGTGGTTCTGGCTGATTTTCTATTTCTTCTGTTTATTTTAACCTTGTGATTTCACTTTCATGCCCATGCTGTCACTAAATGTGCTGACCTCTGTTGTTGTGGTTACAGTACTATTCATGCACCTTTTGTATGGCTTGCAGGTTGAATGGGGCAGGGAGGGCATGTAAACAGAAATTCATGGGGAATTTCACTATGAATCTCTGAAAATTGAGAAGAAGGATAAGCAGGAGCTAAAAATACTACCATGTGGATGAGACTCTGGGGTGGAGGCCTTGGTGGGGGACTGTGGTTCAGACTAGGTAATGTTGGGGGAGGAAAAGTTATAATGAATATAGGTAAAAAACATTGGCTCCAGTTTCAGGATAACTAAGATTGTGAATCAATCAGCAATGATCTATATGTCTATTGGAAATCAGTCTTCCTCAGAACTACTTGTTTAGGGAAGCCAGCAACCCATAGCATTGTTGGATCCCCAGCTGTGATAGTTCTTATTATTTTTTCTGTAGGTCAATGAGTATTTTCTTTACAAACAGGCAATAATGGGACTTCTAAAGATACATGGAACACCTGATTTAGTTAAAAAACTCAACCAAGTAGGAATTTTTTAGAATTTCACTAGAAAAAACAAAAAAAACCACCCCAAAGGGCAAAGCACTTTGTCTTGAACTTTTTGGTAGAAGAGTCCTTCCTTTTTATATGTTTAAAATATCTTTCCTAAAATGGTTTTAGTTGTTGTATCTCTTTATGATGGTTTCCTGCTGATTTTTACTTTTAAGACACTAGGTTTTGTTTTACTGAATATTCTAGGAAGGAGTCATCTACATTTACTTAATAATATGTCAAACCTTAATTTCATCCTGTCACCAATGAAGATATTTGAACATTGATGTAAACAAGCAAGTGAGCTGAAAACTTTGTGTTAATGAAAATATTTGTAATAAATTTGAAAATACTGTTATTGAGAAATCACAGAGCATACTGAATTGCAGAAGTTTTTAAG
The DNA here is from genome assembly GCA_013399835.1 of Leptocoma aspasia. Classification (NCBI taxonomy): domain Eukaryota; kingdom Metazoa; phylum Chordata; class Aves; order Passeriformes; family Nectariniidae; genus Leptocoma; species Leptocoma aspasia. The sequence continues at coordinate 425,136 of VXAX01006124.1, read as the reverse complement.
AGTACAAAACTGTTAAGAGATTTTTTTATTGATGCAGAAAACCAGATGTCTTTACAAGCTATCACCAGTTGTGGTTTTCAGTTAAACATGCTGATTTCTTAAGTAGCAGGCCTCTGAACTGCTCTGGTGGTTTGAGTTCTGTCTTTGCTTGAATAACATATTCTTGAGATCAAGATAATAGGAAAAAGCTTGAGTAACTTAAAAAAGGGACTGAAACTGCAGCAGCTTTGGGTTATGGTAACAAACATTACTGAAGGTTACATTACCTGATGTATAGGAGCAATTAAGTTGTTTCTCATGGATGCAGTGAGTTCAGACTTGGAGGTTAGGTTTAGATGATGGATTAGGAGGAGATTCTGTCCTGTGGGGGTAGTGAGGCACTGGAACAGGTTGCCCAGAGATGTTGTGGGTGTTCCATTCTGGGGAGTGTTCAAGGCCAGGTTGGATGGGGCTTTGAGCAAACTGCTCTTGTGGAAGGTGTCTCTGCCCATGACAGTGGCATTGGACTGGGCCATCTTTTAAGGTCCGTTCCAACCCAGACCGTTCAGTGACTTTGGCTTTATATGTGTGGAAAAGGTGAAGGTGTTAGGAGTAAATTAAGTAAGGGTCAACTAATGACAAGAATATAGGGTGTTCTTTTGTTGGCATCTGATTGCAGAGAAATCTTCAGTGAGCACGTCAAGTTATGGAGACATACTTTCCCAGCTTTACTGTAGAGAGGAAAGTGAAGATTTTTTTTCAGTGAAACCTCAAAGCTAAAGAGGAATTTCAAAATCAAAGTAAAATGATTATCTGTCAGGAGAGATTCATTAGCTGCTATTCAGTACTGAAAACTGAGCAAAATGCTTGTGGCCAGCTAAATCAATATGAATGTGTTACATTTTTATTTTTTTTTCCTTGCATACATAACGAAACGTCTAAATAATTTTGATTTAGGCATGATTGCAGTTGGTTAACGTCCACTTGTATTTAAAACTTTTCTGGAAGAAAATTATGCTTTTCTGAGAATCAGTTTTATTTTAAGGAATGATAAACACAACTTTTTACATAGATGAGATGAGTTCTGTCTCTCATTTATCTGTCATACAAAACTGACACCAAGTTTCATTAAAGGCATGGTTTGCTGCTGTGGACATTGAACTTGTTAAACCTTCTGCAGACAGCCCTTCCGACATGTAGTTCTTTAATAATTTTATCCTTGAGGATGCTGCATAGGAAATCTAAAACTGCACACATCTTGCCTAAGGGAAGGTCTTAATTGTGGTGTGTATTTTGTTGTAAAGTCAGAAGAATTAGTGTCTGTGGTAGATTTAGTAATCAAAATAGTAAAGGTCAGACTACAGCAAAATGCTGTGGTCCCCTCAAAGCGTGTGTGTCAAGCAAATGTTCTGACTTTTTTTCTCTGTGTGAGGGAGATTTCTGCTCTTGCCTGCGTGTAAGTACTCTGAATAATCATTGCTACTTGTGTGGTAACTCATCAGCAGCCTCAAGATGGGCCTGTCTGAGCTGCTGTCTCCTGTCTGTGTGTTTGTGGGCACAGGCTCACCTGCCCTCTGGTGTCAGAGCTGCAGGCAGGGAATGCAGCAGCATTCCCAAGTGTTAATCTCAGAAGTTGGGAAGGTGGTCATGCACTCCCTCACAAAACAGGCTAGAAAGGTGGTGTCTCTGTAAGTGACATGTTTAACATGCACAGTAGCTGTGACAGTATAGGCCTAATGCTTTTCCTTTCTGTCTTTTGTAAAAAACTACCTTTGCACAAGCTTTCATCTTCTGTTTTCATCTGAAAGAAGAAGGAAGGCTGTATGCTTTCCACCTAATTACATTTTATACTTTACATGGGGACTTCTGTTTCACATCCAGGAGCATTTCAGAGCTACGCTGTGCTGATGCACTTCTCACCTCCAGTGCTGTCATCTTCTCTGAAATGCTGCCTGTGGATATAGTCATACAATTGTTTGTTGGAAAAGACTGCTAAGTTAATTTGGTCCATCTCCTAACCTAATACTGCCAAGTTTGTCAGTAAGCCACATCCCCAAATGCCTCATCTAGATGAACAAGACTGCTCTTTTAAATACCTCCATGGATGGTGACTCCACCCCTTCCCTGGGCAGCCTGTTCCAATGCTTGTCAATCCTTTTGGGGACAATGTTTTTCCTAATATCCAGTCTAAGTAACTGGTATAACTTGAAACCACTTCCTCCTGTCCTGTTGCTAGTGACTGTGGAAAAGAGACCAGCCCCAACTTTGCTACAACCTCTTTGAGGTAGTTTTAAGTATACAAGGAAGTGCAGTGGTGTGAGTCAATGCTATTAAAAAAGCTGGTGAAACAGCATTAAGTCCTAGAACACACTCTCCTCGTGGTCTTGAATCTGGGCCTCACTGTGGGGGCACAACATCTACATCTGCTTTTGTCCTTGAGACTGTCTATTACTGTGCAATGAAGAAACCACCTTTATGGCACTCCATGTATAAGGTTACCTGTGCTGTTTGCATTATTCAGTTTGTAAAACGAGTGGATGTCTTTGGTACTAACTAAACACCATCCTCCCAGGAACCAATTATCCATAAGTATCCGAAACAGCAGAAGTATGATATGGTGTTGCATGCCAGGGAGGATGAAACATTTCCCTATCCAATGCTTCTTCCTTAGCTAACAAGTCATACTCATTTTATCAGTTGCATTTACATGTGAGAGCTCTAAGTAGAAACCTCAGGGCAGTGCTTAATGTATAATAGTAGTGCTTAATGTATAAGAAATACTATTTGCCTTTTTAAATGGCTAAATGAAAATGCATTTTAAGCTTTTATCAAGAATATTTGTAAACATTTTATGAAACTTTAAAACTAATTTTTAATGTGTTTTTTAAGAGGTCTGGCAAAGAAAATTTTCTTAGTAATGTTGTCACTCATCTAAAGAGGGAAAAATGGCTGCAGATGAAAGCTGTTTACCAATTCCTTAATTGAATGGTTCTAAGAAGGAAACGAGTATTCAAGTAGTACAAACCTTTGGCAGTTTGGGGAATTAAATTAGTGGTGCCAAATCCAGTAGGTGACTATATGTGGGTCAAGACTGAGGCACATGGATGGGTCTCAAAACCTCGTAGTATTTGCAACTGGTTCCAGGAGTCTGTTTCTCGTTAAGTTAATGCTTACTTTTTACAGCTGTTTAACCTGCAAAGAGCTATTTTAACTGCACTGTGATATTCAAGAGGCATGTCACATGTTGCTCTTGTTAGTTCTCATCTTTACAACAAAATTAGGGAACTATTTGTTTCTTTCTTAAATTTTCAAAATAAATATTTCAATAAAATGTTGAATAAAAAGCCCTAAAAGCTTTCACTTAGCTATTTAGCATTCACCAGTATCTTTTTTGCCATCAGGCCTTCATTTAGTATGGTGTCTCTCATATGAGTAGACAGTGGAGAAAACATATTCCTTGATCTGCATCTGTTCCTTCCTGTAGAGAAGTGTTAAGATCTATATCTGTGTTTTAGGAAATTTTTTTTAAAAATGAGGCAGTTGTTTCCCTGTGGGTTTTACTCTTAGCTCAGGGGTATGCTGCTATTGTGATTACTTACTGTTAGCCCTGCAGGTTGCCCTGGTGAAAGTGTGTTTGCAGAACTTTTTAGTGCAGCTTAAAGAAGCTGCTGGAGAGCATGGTGCCTGCTTGGGGCTTTTTAGTTCCCCCTGCTGAGGAGAGCACATGCCTCAGGAGTGAGACTTCCCAGCATTTGAAACAGTAGATTCTAGCAAACAAATTGCATTAATTCCGTAAAGTGAATAATCTGTCTAATGGATGGCACGTGTTATGTCACAGTGTTAAGGAAATCAATTCCAGCAGATGTGCAGCTGTCTCCCAGCCTCCAGCTGCTGCCTCCCTTGTGCTTCACACCCAAGTGGCTTGGAAAGTATTTTTGGTAACAGGGAAGGTGGATTTTGGTGTATTTTAGACATCTTGGACTTAAAAAAAGCATTTGATGTTTTGTGGACTGTGTTGCTTTAGAAATTGTTTGGTCTGAGTCCATTTCTAAATTGGATAGTAACATTAGACTCCAACCAGTCGTAACAATCAAAAATATTTTTTTTTAATCTAATAATGTATTTCTCTGACACATAGGAGAATCCTTTTATTAATATGGTTCCTCTGTAATGTACTGTTACTTTTATTCAGTAAAAACCCTACAGAAGTTGTCATTGTTTTCAGAGTTTTGTATATGCAGTTTCCCTGTGGAGCTTAGAGCATTCAAAAAAGTTTTCTGCAAAATAAATTGGTTTTTGCTTTCGTTTAAAACAATTAAAGCTTCATATTGATATTGAAGTTTTCTTGTGAAATAACATTTGACTTTTTAAATATCTAATGAGCTCTTAGTTTAATACAGAGATGTCTTTAAAAAAATGGTGTCCTGATTCTGTGTTACTTTCATTCTCATTGATGGTTGTGAGGAGCGGTGCAGTAACTACTTTAATTCCTGAAGACATGTGCTTTAGTAACAAATTAAATAATGGCTTTAATGATAATACTGCATTGGCAATTCTTTTGCAAGGAAATTCAGTGCAGTGGTACTGGTGTTAGAACGTGGTCTTTTCATGCAGCTATTATGCACAGTAAAATTCTTCACAGTGGAAGAATGAAAAGTGACAGTTGCTTGTTACAATTTAAATGGCATAATAAAATTACGATCCATGCGAGAACTTTTAATTGATCTTTTTATGCACAAGTATAATCGTGACATACTGCCAAAATGAAGGTGCATGTGAATGAAATTACCAAGTTTTCTAGTTAATTGCATAGATTTATTTCTCAGACCCTTCTCCTTGAAACAACACTTCTGTAGAAGGCTGAATTTTAAAGATGCTTACCAGATTTGGGGGATTCTCTTTTTACTTAAATGCTTACAATAATTTTACAGTACTTTGTAATTATTCGAGAGATTCTTAAATTGACTTTGTGAAGTAGTTTTTATATATGGTGAAATCTGCCACCTTTTCCCCTTTTCATAATATATTATTCATTACTTTCTTTGAAGTCTTTACAACAACTGAAATGGTTGTAAAGTGGTTGCTATGTGGTGATGTTCTGTCCTATCTGGTGGAAATGTTCTCTTAGTTGTCGTCCAGTGAGTTATGTAGGGTATCTTCCTGCATGTAGATAATTGATCTAACAGCTGCAAGAATATATCTACATAGATATATCTGTGCAGAAATATAATTGTAGATATTATGTCTCTGATACTTATAAATAGCTTTTTTCTGAAGGTTCTCAAATTGGCATCTTAAATTGTTAGATTTGTCATGTGCCTTGTTTTTTCCTAGGAGTTGCAATAAGTGTCAGAGTCTGGTGTGCAGGAAAATGGGATGTGACAAGAATAATGTACAGAGAATATTTTTTAACTGCTATTACTGTGACATACTCCTTTAATGAACAAGAATTTACAAGTATGTCTGCTCAGATTGGAAGTTATAGTCAGCTAAAATGAGGTTCTGTAGGAGAATTTTTTGATGATCACCATCATGATAGATGGTGTTGGTATCCCAGCTTTTTATGCTGATGATTTGTTCTTCAGAAGACCCTTCATGATGAGCTGTCCATAAAATCTTTCCTTAAAGCATTGATGTATTTGGCAGTTCACAAAGCTAGATGGGCATGCTGACATTTTTCACCTTGGGCTTTTAGCTGGAGGCATCTTAGTTTTAACCAGAACAGTGTATTTGAATTTTTGGTTGCTTCACAGTTAACTCTGTTGATTTTTATGGTTTTGAGATGCAGATGCTTAAAATAACTAAGGCATTTACCTCTATTTCTCTTCTGCTGTGCAAATCACTCGTGGAACTTGACAGTTATCCTGAATGTATCTCAGTTTCCTATGGCCACTCTATTTCTGATGCATATGGATTATTCCAGTGTACCTCATGTTGCATGGAAAATCTTGGAACGCAGCTACAGCCAGGGTGCAGTATGTCGTGTTGGCACGGAAGTAATGCTGTATCTGCTAAATAAATAGCCACCCAGCTCACTTATCATCTTCTGCTGTGTGATAGCTGTGTCAATTACAACAGAGGATGTATCCCTGGTTAAGTCTGCTGCTTTGGATACACTTCTGCCCTGTTCTCTGTGTGTTACGGTGTCAATCCTGTGTGCCCTTCACCGTGGCTTTCTGCATTTCTCTTGGAAATGCTCTGCTTGTTTCTCTGGCTTTTGTGCTTTTATCTCCTGCTGCTGCTCAGGACTTCTGCATGGTGTAGAGTTACATACCCTGATTTGTCCACTGTTTGAATGGATTCAGTGGACCACTTGGAATACCAGCTGTCTGAGCTGATCTGGGATGACTTTTTTTGAAAGGATTGTGCTGTGCTATGCTTGTGTATGCATATTTTGAAAAACCAGTAAACTAGTGTATGGTATTCTGTGTTATAGTTCAGGTGTTGGTCATATAATTTTAGTTTTCAGATTCTTTTTTATAATAATTCTTGATATAAACTGTTGGTAATTTGGCATCGGTTTAAAGAAACATTTGTGCTGATGGATTTAAAAGTAATTCCTATTCCTGCCTTGCTGTGCTAATGTCATAGTTGTTCTAAAAATATGTGGTTTTTTTTTTTTTACATTAACAATACAGCAGTTTTGTCTGCGTAACTGCTTATTGGTAGAGAGGATGTTATTTTCAGAAACCTTGCACTGTATCAGATGAAAATATTCCCAAATCTACCCATGTGATGCAGGAATTCAGTGTGATCTGGGTTGACAGGTCTTTGCAATGAGCAAAAGGATGTAGAGCAGTCACAACTTGAGTTTTCTAAACAGGGTTGTTACTACTCTTCATGTTTTAGGAAGACACCAATTATGCATATTTTTATATACCTCAAATCAGCCTTTTTTTCTTCCCCTCATACTTCAGCATCCTTTAAGTTGGTGGTTTGTTGAAGTTTCTCATTTTGATCTGGTGTGCCAGTACATAAGAGTCTCAGAAATTTCATGGGAACCCCTGCAGCTCCACTCTCCCTCCAGGCTGATGGGAGGTGTTTGCCCTGTCACCTCCTCTCCTCAGGACTTTATTTTTGTATAGGAGGAGCTGTCAACTTCTCTGATACCTCACAGGATCACAGTGTCATTGCCAAGTGCTGGCTGAAACATCGAGGTTGTTTCCTTTCCAGTCAGTCTGGAGGGCTTGCATTAGAACTGCTGGATTAATGGAACTGGTTTTAGTTCAGAAGGATGGCTTCAAGTTTATGGGGGCTCATTGATTCTTCTTTTGTGGTTTGAAGAAATGTCCTGTGCTTCAAATGAACCACAGGAATTTTCACCTTCTTTCCATCTCCCAAGAATTTCTCTCATCTCTTTTATATGCTCTGAGCATACTTGAATCCTACATTTCTGCCCTGGTGTAGACAAGCCAGTTATGCAACTATTGCTTTATTAATACAGCTTTAGAAAAATCTGTTGTTTTAATCTCCTTAAAGCTTGTGAGACATTAAGGTTCTTGGAAGCATATCTTTGTATGATCATCATAGGTAATAACCCTTCCAGTATTTCATGAAAATAAATTAAATGACATGCCTAAGTAAGATGTGTCTGCCCCAGGAAATCTGTTTTGTCATTTAGCAGACACTTCAGTCTCCATTTCAAAGATTTGGCTTGTCTTGGAGAAGACCCTCCTTATCTATTCTGCCAGCAAAGTAAATTAGCCAGGCTTATATGTGAGAATTAAAATAACATACTGGGTTTTTTTCTGATCACTGACTCTAGAGTCAATAAAAATTGATGTGTTGTTGCATATTTTGCATTTTTATCAGTAGAACAAAACAATTTTTGCTGATTTTTATTCCACAAATTTAATGCTAGTATTTGACTAAAAAGTGTGGCTGAACTTAATGACTTCTCCCAGCTTCTTCTGCATTAGGCTATGGACAGCCTAATAGTCTCTCTTCATATTTGTATGAAGATATTCTAACAAATTAAGAAAATTCAGGGGTCACCTGGGAATTGTTGCTGAAATGTCTCTCTTAATCTGATACGAGAATCCTTAGGACCTCTACTAAATAGTATTTTTCCTTGACAAAAATCTGTTTATACCCTTGAGTGGTATACTCTGTTAATAATTTAATGATCTTTTTAGAGTTGTCTTGGTTTCTTGATCACTTAATAGTATAAAGTGAGATTCACTGAGATAGCACTGGAGTTGGATTATCCAACTCCAGTGGTTTCAGGAAGCTGTATGGGCCAGTTCAGAGTTCAAATGGCTTAACCTTTTTTTGCCAGTGGTTGTTTGTATTAAGAAGTAGATGGTAATGATGGACCTCTTCGATCACTTCTGGTGTTTACTGTCAATGTTTCCCTAAAGAAAAAACAGTTAAATGGTTAAAGAGCTCATGTTTGAAATGTGATTAAATGAAAAATTCAATCTCTCTCCAAGTGATAGGGGAGATAGGAAGATATTTGTGTGTAATCTGGAACATGTTGTCTGTAAGTGGACAGACAGAATGGTATCTTCCATGATCCAGTGATAAGAAGAAACCATTTTGTTGCTTGGCATCATTTTTTGGCTTGGCAATCACTGATTTCTGAGAGCTTTGGGAACCACCTTAGTTCTTTGAAAATAACTGCTTTATAAGGTTGTGCCTCTGGGGATATTGAGTCACTACTAGTATTTGAAAGAATGTTAAAGTTATCAAGTAGCAGTTGAATAGAATGAGTGACACCCTTAATAATTTGTGGGCTTTCCTTAATTTACCTTATGTGGTTTCATGTGTGTATAATTGCCTGGACCACCAAACTGGTATCAAGTTAAACAGTAGCTTCCCTACATTCCTCGTTTATTTGTAATCTAGCTGTGCTACCAAAAAACCTCAAAATGTTAGCTTTTAAAAGGTATAGAAGGTACTATTTGGCAGATTGGGAGGGTATCCAGAACTCTGCCTAATTAATAGTTTTAAACAAAATTTGAGATAAATGGTATAAATAGGTATGTGTTGGTGGTTCAAGATTGTCTGGCTTAACAGTTGAGACAGTGTTTCTCATCTTGTAAACCCCAGAGGTGAAGAATGTCTGATGCTTTCTGTTCTTCAGTTCTGGATCCAATAGCGCAATATCTTGGCCAAAAGATTGAGAAATTGGAAAATATTTAGAAATGTATTAGTAAACCTTGCTCTCAGCACCTCTGCTCTTAGTCACACCTGAGGCACTTTTCTTAAGTATCTCCTTGAAAGATAATTATCATCACAGTGAGTGTAAATTGTGAGTGTATTTGTTATCTCAGAGTTTTGCAAAATGGCTCTCAGAATTTGTGCATTTTGCTTAGAATTAGGGTTGGGTGTTGTTTTGCGACAATATCAGTGGGTTTGTTTTCACTGTGGTCTCCAAGAAGACAGGAAGAAAAGGAAAACTACTACAGTGGTTTCTTCAGGAGCAGGAGCAAATTCTCTTTGGTCATGTCACATTGTCATTAAGTGCTGCTTTCAAAGGCCTGAGGAATAAACTCTTCTAGAGACAAAATGCTTTAATTTTTCATGCTTATCGTCAGCTGAGATGGAGCTCTCAAGTACATTGTTGATGTTAGTGAACTTTGATTTTTACTGCAATTTTCTGTATTATGTAAAGCAAGACTGTAGATGAGCCTTCTATTAATAGTTGTCTCTTACTCTCATGTTTCAAGTTTGTATTTGTTACTGGAATTTTTCTGTCTGAGCTACACTTGCGAAAGTATCTTCAAGGGTCACAATTATGGATGGTGTCTCACCTTTTTCATTATTTAAATGTGTTGTGCTTCATCTACAGTGTGCAACATTATGCTAATGTGTTTTGGAAGAAGTTGGCTGAAACCATACTTAGTGATGGGGCAGCATGAATTGCCTAAGCTGTGGTTATGTTGTAACCTTTCCAAAATCCTGGGTGGGTTCGAAGATTATACAAAAAAGCTGGAAATGTTTTTTCTTCCCCCTTCACTGATGAGTTACATTACAAGTTTGTAAAGCATGTGCCAGGCACTAGGGTGAGCAGTTTAAACTTAGACAGCACAAGTGATTTACTAATCAAATATTTTCCTTTTCATTTTTAATGTGTAAATTTGAAAGAGTATGTACTGTTCTTTGAACCTAGACTATAAGTGCTTAAAACCTCATGTAGGAATTTCATTTGGAAGATACTGGAAAAAGATGGGACCTTTTTCCACTGAGGCAGATTTTTCCAGAAAAGTGATCTTGGTAAGCCTCAAAAAATAGTCAGAATTTAGACAAAAGGTCTCTGAAAAGTTAAAAAGCACATCAGCAGATACAATCTCTCTATTCTCTGTTTCCTACTATTATCCATACTATTAACCTGATTTCCCTTATGCAGGAAAATTAAGCAACTTTCTTCATATAGTCATGCAGATGTATTTACTAATAGTTCTCTAGTGAAAATTTTTCTGATACTTGCTTTAGAGATACTGAAAGTAAACCAAAAGACATTTGCTTCCAGAGAAAGTCCCGCCACACCCCTCCACAAAATATTATTTATTGGCTAAAGGTCGATTGTTGTCACCTAAAACCCTTAAAACTGTATTGGCTAAAAGTCTATAGTTGTCACTTAAATTCTTGTCCCTATTGGTGAATTAATAAATACAGATACAGTCAAATAATTCTCCTTGACACTTTACCTCAAATTTTGCAAAACAGATTCTTGATTTGTATTTTGTTAATTAGGTTTTTTGTTTTCATGAATATCAGTTAAATTGGGATATGTTTACCAAAACTTTTGAGAGCAGGGATACAGAAGGCAGAATGAGAGATCTTGGTTTGTCCCTCTTTCTTTTCTGTAGAAACCTTCAAGAGAATAGTTTTGTACTCTTTTAGCGATTCTAGGCTAAAATGTCTGTTTACATTTTTCCAGCTGTGGGTTCCAGAGAAACTGCACAAGGAGATTGCTTGGGACAGCAAGCAAATCTGTTCTCTTTAAAGACAGATTTGGGAATTCAGTGGTCTCATGGAACAGTTGATTTGGGCAACCATCCTCCTTACAGAAGAATCCAATTTTGCTTCAGTGTCCTGCTTCAGTATCTCCAATTACATTTTAAAATGTTTACCTACGTTTTGGAGGGGAGTGGTAAGGGAAGGGAGGGAAGAGGGAAGGACTGCACCACATTCATTTCAATCTGCAATGGAGAAAAAAATAGAATATCTACAGAATATACAGGAGGATTTGCAGTGGGATTTGTGCTCTCCCCCCCGCCCCTTTGTTCTTGCTTCTTCATAGATATTTAGTTTCCATAACAACACAAGGTAATCATTAAATGCATGCTGGGGGCTGGGTTTGTTTTTGTGTTTTCTTTTTTTTTTCTTTTAGTACTTATGTTTGAAAGTGTATTACATGTACAGTAAAACCTCAGGAGCAATATGGTAATTCTGTTAATGGCTTTTGTTCTGAAACTAAAATATTAAACTGATAAATATGGTGTAGTATTTGGGAATGGCATCTTGGTTTTATTACTTTGAAACTAACTTGTGATGTAGTGTTTGTTAATGTGCAAATCTGGATTGAGGCTAAAGGAGCACATACTGTCTTTAAAAAAAGTCAAGTCTTAAACCGTTCAAGATGTTATTAGGGCTTACAAAATGTAGCATTGTGATGAGCTGCAGCTTGAATACTTACCTCAGTTGCTACTTGAATGCTTACCTGACTGCCTTCCAGCCAGTACTGAAAATTGCTGGTCTGAAATCCCTACCCAAAAAATCCGTGATGAAATGGACTCTAAATTATTCTGGTTTCTGGTGCATACTCTCTGCTATATTTAGTGTGTTAGGGTAGAAACTGCAAATAATTGCCTTTAAGGATAGTGAGCATATTGTTGCTGAGAGGAGCACTGGTGTTGTTAACATGCTGAACTCTCTGTGGCACTGGCTTGTGGAGGTGAGGGGAGCACAGCTGGTTACAGCAGCTGGAGCAATCCACGTGGAGCTGAGCGGGGTGTGACGCTGGGAGATGCATCTGCTCTTCTTGTGTGACTTTCTGGTGGGCAGAGTGTTGCATTGGCTTTACTTCAAGCTTGCAGAGAGGACAGAGCTATTGAGAATCCAAGCCAAAAAGCTAAGTTAGAAAAGAAAGCAAACATTGTGCTTCAGTTTCTGCTGTGTGCTGAAGCTGAGGAGCTGACATTTCAGCAGCAGAACGATGTCTTCATAGAGATGATGAGTACAGGCTGAGTCATGTAATTTTCAGCTTCAAAAATTAAAGTTATTCTGCTGTACATAAAGTTTTTCATTGCTGCCAGCTCACTCTGAAAACTTAGTTATGCCATATTTGCCAGTGTAATTGCAACCATTTTGTCTGTCTTTTCTGTTTTTGTTTGTTTGTTTTTTTCAAAGAGAAATGTCACCTTCTCTCTGCATTACTATGCTAGTCTTTTATGAGCTTGAGGCTTTTCCTCGTAGGGAGTTTGATTGATTGTCAAAGTTCAAATGTAGTTTTTGTCTTTGTAGGTCAGTTACAGTCACTTAGAGGTTAAACAGCAGTGTGGATTTTTTTCTTCATTCTGGGATTTTAATTTTTGGTATTTTAAGCAAATGGGCAGTAATATAAGGTATAAAGTAAAGTTTTAGGGTATTTGAACTTTGCCTGAAATAAGGTATACCCATGTCTATAATGACTGGATAATCACTTTGGGAAGGGGAAATCTGTTTCTTTGAGCTGTATTCTGTGAGGTGTAATTCCTGTTGGTCTGCTGTTTCTGAAGTGGATAATGTAGTATCTTTGTACCAGTATCATCAGGGTCTGTAAGAGGAACAGTTCAGGCATGATGTGGAGCTGTGCAGAATACCCTTGAAACCTGAGTGGTAGAGGGAAATAAGAGAAGTTAATTCAATGGTTTGAGACTCAGAATCTCCTGTGTAGGAATTTGCTTGCTGTGTTTCCATCATAGTTTTTATCAACAAAAGAAATTCTGGAAAAAAATCTGGAGGCATTTCTAGCAATGAGGATTAGTAATATGCAAGGTTGCTCCTAAATTCTTTTGGGTCAGCATTTTAGTTTATTCCACTTACTGAAGGGGTTTTTTTTCATCTCAACTTATTTATATGTCTTAAATTACTAATGGTTACATGTAGTGGTGGTATATGAATTTCTTGATACTGCCTCTGTGCCTGGATGATGATTCCAAATTCTTCCTTGTGAGTGTCTGCCTGCTTCAGCCTCCTGTATAGAGTTTTATTTTGCCCTGGACTCAATCAGGGCTTTACTATATAGCCAAAGGTTTCTCTGTTTCTCGTAGCACCTCTTCCAAAGCCCAGATTTGTGTGCTGTACTACTCTTCTTTGTCATTTCCCTGGGTTTTTAAGCACCTCTCTTTCTGGTCACTGTAACCAAGGCTGTCGTGGCCATCCCCAGCCAGGCCATCCTGGTTTTTGAAGAGCAGATCCAGCTGTGCATCAGCCTTGACTTGACCCATGCAGTACTTGTGTCAAAAGCTTTTCTGTATCACTCTGCAATATTGCAATCAAGTTTGAAATAGAAACATGTCTTCCACTGTGTTACATACTAAAATGAGCCCCAGTTGATTAAAAGAAAATGTGATACTGTGGACAAAAATGAATATAAACTGGTATATTCAGTAGCCATTTGCACTTCTGTGGAAAACAGAAAGTGGGAGCTCTCTTTGATAATAAAATACAATAAATGGAATTTCTTTGCACATATCATCTGTATTTTTATGTGACAAAGACAGATTATCTGCATCAATACAAGTTTTAGAATCAACAAATTATTTTCACATGTGCCACATAATCATGTGGGAGTCTTTCATTGTGAACAAGCTGGTGATATTTTTCTTCACACAAGTCTGAAAAGAAATTTCTGTGGTAACAGTGGCATTTGCCAATTTGGTCTTAGTTATTTTTTTCTCTCTGGTAAAATGTCATTTGCCCTAATAGGAATTATTGTATACAGGTTATTTTTATAGAGAGATGCATGTTAACCTTGCAAACCATTTAACTAATGGTTTTCTGATGCTCTGGTGGTTTCCTTATTTTTATCTCTGTCCCTTCAGTGGAAAGTATTTCAAGAGGGAAATCGTGAAATGTAAAAGCTAGTCTTAAAAGTTGATTATTTTACTGCTTCAGTTTACTGCCTGATTTACACAAGAATTGTGTGTAATTTGTACTTTACAGTTTACATCCTCCGTGATGTCTTAATGGAGGCTGAAGAGATCAAGGAAAAGTTCATTGCCAAGAAACCTTAATATTATACTTCTGCAGTTTATTTGGTGGGTCTTGCCTAAATGTAAATGCTGAGGCACAAACGAATAACCCAAGAGTTTCTGTGGATTGAAACCTTTACATACTTATTTGAAAACTTCACATCTATATCATGTAATACCTTCATCTTTCAATTGAAGCACACAATGAAAGATTGCCTCTGTATATGCATTAATGTTAAGTTTTAATTATTGTGCTTCTAGTGATTTTTAAACTGTTTTCTAGTTAATAAATATTTATATTGGGGAGAGTTAAAAATATTTGGTAGCTATGAAACCAAATGAAAGGCAGTAGAGAAAATGTGACTTGGAAGTGAGGGATATTGTTCCTAAGTAATGATTGTTAAATCAAGATGTTGGTCGTTATATTCCTTCATCAAGGCTGAAGGGAAAGAACTTCTGGGCTGCAGTTCTTTTGCCCCTTAGCTAAGAACCTTTCTCTTCTTGTGGAGTTGCCTGAATATTTTTCAGGTGTTCTGTCTCATCTCACCTTCTGACACCGCCACCTGCAATCTGGTGGTATCCTACTTGTACAGGAACACAAATTTGTTGCAAGTGGCCTCATCTGTGATGTCTCCTTATTTTTTTAAAATGTAAGTTTTTCACACTACTGAAAAACAAATGGAGTTTTGGCTATTCTTATCCTCATAGGCAGACAGAAATTTCCTTGTTATTCCTAAGGGGGAAATCCAGATCTGTAGTTCTTGATGTCTTTTCTTAGTCTAACCCGTTTGACCAGGTAAGACAGTAATCATTTTATATGATGGCTACTTTCTTTTGAGAGCAACTATAATTAATGTAAAGTGTTTCTTCTGTGTGACACCAGTGTCTTGTAGATTTGAAGGACGGAATTAATTTGGCTTACTTCCATAAAACAAGGTCAGGGTTGTTTGTGAGGCTTTTTTTTGTACATGCTCTCTTATTCATCACATGGAGCCCTTTTTTTCTCCGTGTTTGACAAAAGATTAAAATTTTTCCACTATAAATTTAGATTGCTTTCTTAGTATTTAACATAAGGCAAAATTCAATCTATTTAATTTTTTTGCCCTGGAGTCAGACATTTTCTTACAGAACTAAATACGTATGTGGTTTTAAAAAATGCTTTCTTTTTCATATTGCCTGCTTTTGTGGTCTGATAGTTCCTGCATTTTAGAACAGATAAGAGCAATTCTTTTGGAAGACCGATATGGTTTTTGTTACTTGCATCCTACATACAAGCTATTGATTGATGGTTTTGACAACCATATTACATATCATATTCAGAAAAATTGTAAAAGGTATTTTCTGCTCTTTTTCCCACCTTTCCTTGCCATTGTGACTTGGTAAGTCTTGGTCTGGTTGCTAAAGATTCACCTACTAGTGAAAATGTCACTAATTGCTGGTACAGCTTGTGGGGGGGGGGTTGTGTTCTGCTCTGTCATCTTAGGTTTCTTGGCAACTTCAGCTTTTAGCAGCTGCTGTACACAAATTGAGGTTGGTACTGATTATTCCCTACTGCATAAGTATGAACGTTATTACTGTGTGCTAAGATGCAGGCTGTAGAAAATAATAAAATGAACGAGAAGTAATATTGCATCCCGCTATTTTAGCCAGGCATCCAGATCTCTAGATGCAGGATGAAATCCTTTGAAGTCTGGACATCAGCTCACCACAAGGTTGTTGAATATCGCCTTCTGTCGAGCTCTGTAGACGCTAATCTCTTGTTTTATTTTTAGCAAACCATTAGTCTCTCACAGGGGAGTGTGGGAGTAATTGTCAAAGCTACTGAAGGACTGCTATTAAACCGAATTGCTGTAGCAGGTGTTGGGTGGGATCTCCTCCATTCTTACCAATTAGCAGCTACTGGCTTCACGTTTAAAGACATGTGAAAAGCAGCCCTGTCATGCAGAGTTCCTGGCCTACCTTGTGCACTGTTAGATTGGGTCTTTTGACAAGTACTCCTTTTGAAGTTTCTGTTCTTTGTCAACATACAAGAATTTTCACTATGTAAATCCTTTCCCTAGTCTGTGGGCTCATTTTTCGAGGAGGTCTCTTGTAGGGGTACTGCATTTAGTCTGTTTGCTAAGGAAGTGAGGCTTTTGTGACTAGATTTGTCTCTCCATCAATCCATCTTTTACTCCTTCTGCCTCACTCCAAAAGGGGGAAAAAAACTCCCAAAGATGGGAAAAAAAACCCCATCCACCCAACATTTTGGATATTAATTGGCTGCTGATTTCACATGGATGAGAGGTGTAAAGTTCTTGGTATGGAGTAAATTGTGAAACTGGTGCTTTAGTGAGGAGTAGTCTAGACATTCACTGAGAAACAGCTGGCTCAAATCTAGACCTTAGCAATCTTGGGTGGCTACAGTGCTGCTGCCTTTTGCTTTGCCAGGCAGTGTGCATCTGCAGGCTTGGCTCCAGCTCTAGTCTTTCATGTACAGAAAGGATATACAGATACATCTGCTGGGGAGAGAGAGGAGAGCACCAGGACTGTACTCATAAATGGGGCCTGTTGGCCTCAGCAACCTCTGGTAATGTGAATCAGGGCAGCAGGGTTGCAGGGTGGGAGGTGATGGTTTTGTTTCTTTCCTTCCTTTATGTTCTCTTCTTATCAATGTTTGTTTTGTCCATCTTTTCTAGCCCAGTTTGTTCCACTGGGACCAGTGATGTTTCAGGAGTTTATTCTTTCAGTTACCTTGAAAGTTGGAGGCTACAGCTTGGTTTCATAGAAACACCTCAGTTACCTTTGATTTATCTGTGTTGGAGTGCAATTAAAAAAAAACCCAAACCCAAACCATAAAACCCACTGAATTTAAGAAGAGAGGAAAAGAATGTACAAAGCAGAACACAGGTTCCCCTGCAGTTTACCCAAACTGTTCCTTCTTTTGTGAGTTCTGTGATCAGGACAAATCATTTGACAGGAGACTTGTATTATTTTATTGATCCTTTTTTCCCAGGCTTCTCTGAGAAGCGTGTTACACAGATATGGATATTCAGGAAGCTCATGGCAGCACAAGACAAGAACTCAAAACAATTCCCTACAGGGGATCTCCTAAGCACTAGGTTGAGAAATCTTCAGCAGAGTGATGATCCAGGTCTTTTTGGTGGTGGGATCGAAGCTAATTAGGATTAATGCTGTCCTCCAGTTCATAACTGCCTTAACTTCTTTAAATGAAAAGCAGTTGTTAAAGTACATGAGCATTGGTTAAATAATTGATCTGAGGAGCCAGCTCCAGGACCATGCAAATTATGAAACTCTAAGTTCTCAGTTTTTAAGGAATCACAGAAACATCATTTTGTTTATAAAAATTTGGAAGTGTAAATAATTTTAGTGTGTTCTATTTATTTGTTTCTCTCTGGTTGTTAGAGCTATGGGGTATCAGATAAAAGCTGTTACTGTGTTGTAACCTTCAACATTAATGGGATGGCCAGCACAAGTTCTGTGCATTACCTGGATTTAACACATGAATGTGCTCAGTAGGATTTTAATGGTGCACAGGACTTGTGCTTCAGTCTCCTGAATTTCTTTAGCAAATTCTCTCTCCCTTGCTACACCAGGCCAAAGAATAACCTTTTGCAAAAGGCAGAGGAAAGTTTGTTTTATGCTGTTCTCCAGTTTCAGTTGGGTTTTCCCTTCTTGCTGCAAGTTCTTCATTGACACAGCCATAACTAGCTGAAATACCACTGTCTTCTGATGACTTTCTTATCTTCTGCCACTGACATAGTAGATAGAACTAGTGATGAAAATGTAGTACAGGAATACTAAAAATTGAACCTAAAAATGAAGGTGGGATAATGTGTAGGATGATAAATGCCCCAATTCTCTTGCATTCTAGCACCTTACGTAGTATAATAAAAAAAAATTAATTTCATAATTTGGAAGTAGTAGAGGAGGAGGGCTACATTTGTAGCTCATTACTCCATCTTTTAAATACTTGGTTTTCATGTTTTTATTTTCAAATTTTACTTGGTAAGTGAATCAGTCTCATTCTGCTGTCTGTTGTGAAAATCTCTGATACATTCCTACATGCATCCTTAGGAAGGAGTATGGAAGGGAAACCCAGTTGCTGTTCAGGGTAATAGAGCCAGTGAATGAAGATTCTGTCTCCACTTCACAGGAAACCCCCTAGTATTCTTGATTTATTAATGTATGCACACTTGTCTACATCAAGAATATAGAAATCAACTTTGGCCCTTGATTTTGGAGAAAAAGGAAATAGCACTGAGATTTTGAGGTAATGGGAAGACAATTGAAAATAATTGTATGTAATTACATTCAATATACCTGCAGAATAAACGGAAGATGAACTTGAGGATTGTTTCACAGTAGATTTTTGTCAAGTCTTTCACTACTGACTGACAGTGCCTTACTTTCTTCCTATATATATAAAGTAAAAAGATCCAGACAGGACCCCTATCTTGAAGAGAGATCCATACTGCTAAGATGTCTATTTTTATTCTGGGTAGTGACTTCATCAGAGAAGCAGAGCATACCACACTGCATACCACAGTAATGTGTTCTCTGGCCAAAACTGTAGCTTGTTGATAATGGGAGCTCCTTAGTGTTTAACTTTTTTTTTCCATTTGCTTAAAGAATTTAATACCTCGCTATTGCACATCTTCTGTGGGACAGCCTGGTGTACTGCTTGGTTTGGTTGTGTACAAAGCGGTTATTTCAAGTAATTATTTGACTTAAAAGTCATCTTTGTTACGTTAGCCAAAAAAACCCCACTTAAAATCTGATCTTCATCCTATCCCTGCAATTTTTTAATAGGTTTAACAAGAGGATTAATTATATTACTTTGTTCTACTGATAAGGCTTTTTTATGCAGAATAGTAGAGTAAGAACTGGTTGAAAACAGATGATTTTTTTTAAGCCAGGTTCTTATGAGCCTGAAGTTTGATTTGTAGTTCTTAAGCTGTTAGTTAGATACTTGACATGATGATCTGCTCTCAAAAGAAGACATTGAGTTGTTGGCAGTGTGTGACAAATGAGTTTGATTAAAAGGATCACTAAGTCATAATTAAGGTCTGAGTATATCCAGAAGGAACAAAGAGAATCTTTGTTCTTTTTTTTTTTTTTTCTACCCAAATGAAGGTTTTTAAAGCCACTTGTAGGAACTCTGCATTCCTGTTGAGTCCCTCAGCTTGGCAGTTATAAACCTTTTACCTGTCAGCATGGAAGTATTTGAAAAAGACTACAAAAAATTCTCAAAGCATCTAAGAATGCAGAAGAGAAATTTTTAAGTATTTGCTATATGAGAAATTACTTTAACTGCAAAATATAGTAATACAGTACTGTCTGCTTACTTATGTTCTGCTTTGAATAATGATTTGGATGATAAATTAGTTACATTGCCAGTTCATGTATAAAAGTGTTGTTTCTTAGTAAAGGGTTGTTGTCTTCCCATTACCACCATGTTTAAGTTTGCATAAGTATTTCAAGGTATCTGGTAGTTCTCTGTATGCACCAATGGCTTCTCTTCTCATTTTCTCTTCTGCTGATTAACTATTGATCATTAGCCACAGGAATTATGAGCTAATACAGCCTCTGTATTAGCTGCTGGCAGTTAGGTTGTTGATTTAAAGCCGTATTTGTAAGGATCAATACCCTAGAAACACAGCACTTTTCTGCTGCCTCGTCTTCTCATTATCAGTCAGCATCTGTTCAGACTGCTCACCAGATTGTAACAGCACTACGTATTACCAGCAAGTCAAAAACAGTACAGTTATTTGTTACCTGCTGAATCATTTCCCAGAAATGCAGGTCTAATATTTTTGGCCTATCTGTACAGAAATTCCTGTATTACCAGTGATGATAAAGGTGTGTTTCTGCAGTATTTTAAGTACGTATAGTAGCTGCTGTGCTGATACATAACTCAGGTAAGAAGTAATTTTCTTAGCAGTATTTTAAAGGTTTCTATTTATTAACTTTTCATGGTAGTTTTTAAAACTGGAAGCTAATCTTTCTGGGTGTACTTGCACTACCTTCACAAGTAGTTCTCATCATTGTTTCTGTTTCTGCAACTTTTACTTAATCTCTGCGCTGAGCATTGCCTTCTGTCTTTATGAAGTTCAATTTTAGGTCTGTGTTCTCGATGCTTTTATTTCCTTCTGTGGACACACCTAAAGGGAACTCTGACCTCTTGTTTGAGGAGATGTGAGGTAGGGAGGAACGTGTTACTCTTGATGTGAGTTGGGTTCTGCTGGTATATCACTCGGGCTGTGGGCTAATGTACTGCAGCAGAAAGTGTATCAAAATAAAAATAGTGTTCATACAATGGAAATAAATGAAACATTTCAATTACTGTTGTGGTTTAACCCCAGCCAGCAACCAAGCCTCATACAGCCACTTGCTTACTCCTCCACCAGCAGGACTGGGGAGGAAATTGGAAGGGTAAAAGGTAGAAAACTTGTGGGTCAAGTAGAGCCACATCATGTCTCATGGTGACTTGGGAAGACAAACATCATCACTTCAAATGCCCCCTCCCCCTTCTACCTTCTTCCCCCAACTTCATATACTGAGCATGATGTCCTATGGTCTGGAATGTCCCTGTGGTCAGCTGGGGTCACCTGCCCTTGGCTGTGTCCCCTCCCAACCTCCCATGCACCCCCAACTTCCTCACCAGTGTGCCTGTACCAAAACCAGACAAGGCTCTGTGTAAGCCCTGCTCAGCAATAACAAAAACATCTCTATCATTAACCCTGTGTTCAGCACAAATCCAAAACACATCCCCATACCAGCCACTATGAAGAAAATTAACCCGGCCAAAAACAGAACACTCTACTTGAAAATAAACATTCTTTTTATAATTTATTCTTTTCTTCAAATGCTTTAGTAATACAGGACTGCGTTACATTACTTTGGGTATGTAATTTAGATGAAAACACAGTGCTAAATAAGAACTGAAGAATTAAAACTCTCTTCTGTTCCTCCAAATTATTTTTTCTTCATCTACACTGGAAGGTGAATAGTTTTCACAAAGATTTCAGATGTAATCAGGATTGCTAAAACCTAATTCTCACAGCAGCAATGATTATCATATTTAGCCATGAAGTGTACTAAACTTGAGAATTTTAGCATCATGTAACTGAGGTTATTACATGTATTCAAAGGGATGTTATTCCATGATTCCCAGATGCTTTAATCTCTAAGTGATGATTTGCAGGAGCAGTGGAAGGAGATCCACTGATTTAATTTTCATAAGTATTAGCACTAATACAGCATCATCCCAGTTTCTTCGCATGTGACTTCCATGCAGCCTTACATTCCGCTTTTTTCCTTTTACTGCACTTTCCTATTTTGCTCTTATTCCACATACACTCACAACTAAAATATTTTCTCTTGGCATACTTTGAACGATGACTTTTCTTCTTGAAGTTAAGATAGAGTTAGTGGGAGTTGATGCAATGACTTTTTATGAGTGGGAAGTTATGATACTGATTCTCAAACAACGTGATTTGAAAAATGGCGATACTGGTCTGTTCCCCATGTCCTCTTTGCAAAGTTAATTTAGAATATGTCAGAATTACAAGGTTCGTGT
>VXAX01006124.1:277857-403356 GCA_013399835.1 Leptocoma aspasia | reverse complement strand
TTTTTTTTTTTTTTTTAGATGATCACTTACACTGTACTGTTGCACGGTAGCAGTGTACAGCTCTGTAAAATCTCCCGGTGTATGCAGATTTTTCAATTTAAAGTAGGTACTGTTGATGGGATATAATGTACTTCTCACCTTGAAATCAAAGCTTTCTCTTCTGTTTTAGAAAGAAGCCTTTGTAGTAGCTTCATTATTGACTATAAATTCATTATAGTCATATGACTATAGTTTCATTATTGTTATAAATGAATGGATAAATAACATTATGGAAAAGAAGGTATTAGGTTTCTTGTCTTTTCAGGCATATCCTTTTCCTTCACTGTTTATTTTAGCAGTCAGAGGATCTGAATAATAAGAAAATAATCTTGTGCCTTTCCACTCTTCTGGTTTTGGTTTACATCATCCTATTATCTCCCATGGCTTTGTCAAAAGTTTTCTGTCTGTGAGCTATGGTTGGAGAGTGCCACTCCAGCTAATTAATGGTAGAGAGTGTGGTTTTGTAGACTTGATCTATAATCAATAAGGACAGACCCAAAGTCTCCTTTCGGGGGCAATTCAGGGAAGACTTGACTTAAATGTTCGTGTTTTAGGTTTAATAGAGTATGGACAGGGCTTTCAAGGAAAGAGTATTTTGTCAGAGCAATTGTCATAGGAGAA
This sequence comes from Leptocoma aspasia, assembly GCA_013399835.1. Lineage (NCBI taxonomy): Eukaryota > Metazoa > Chordata > Aves > Passeriformes > Nectariniidae > Leptocoma > Leptocoma aspasia. The sequence continues at coordinate 402,696 of VXAX01006124.1, read as the reverse complement.
GTCCTCAGGCTAGCTTTTAAAATAACCTGTTAAATGATAATCCGCATGCTCCGATTGCATATACTTGCAAATTGCCAAAACATGAAAATGCTTATTTTTTGTAATTTGACATACAGCCTTGTGAATAGCTGATGTCTCTGCTATAGGTCTTAAATGAGTATTTTGAAGTCAATCTACTTTTGAAAGTAATTTAGTTTCCAGAAGCTGCTATACTAACACCCCCCAAACATTTTCTATTATGTTCCTTCCTGTTTCTTTCTTTGTTTTCGTTTATGGGCTCTTCTGACCTAATGATCCTTTTTAAAAGCTATTGCAGTAGAATGGCATGTGGATTTTGGGAAACAGGTTTGCAATAGATAGCAACAGCCAAGTTTTTTACTGAAACTTTGGGCCAGTGCAAGTTCTAAGTCTTCAAGGGCTTTGCTCCTGCTTTTCATCTGAGATGGCAATACAAAAACATCTATTCCCTTAAGCTAATTCCTCTTACTAATAAAACTTGGTAATTTCATTTTATGTAAGAACATAGCCAAGAGCAGTTATGCATCAGGCAAGTGTGGTATCTGTTTGTATGGAAGAGAAAGGTAGGAGCAAAGAAATAGTTGCATATCTCATGCTATCTTTTCCTAGTTTCTGGAAGTCTGACTGAGGAACTTCCCCAACTTCATGTCGGACTATTTGCACTTGAAACCCCTGATGACATTTTTTGTATATGAACTTACATGACTACTTTTTAGCTAAGTTTTGGCATCCATAAGTCATGGTTATGATTTATAACTAATCATGCATTTCTGTTGATTGCTTTATAGAAGTTTTCTCTTTCTGTGGTAAGAGAATTGTTTGTAATATTTCAGTGGACATGCCATGACTTTTTAGCACAAAAATTCCCCCACCCCTCGCTTTCGGAACTTCAAAAACAGAATAAAGATTTGAAAATCTGTTTTGTTTCACTGCAGAATTTCTTCCAGTACTTACTACTTTTTCCTAATATGAAAGAAAAGATTCACCAAAAATTTACTCCCTCTTCTGAACTGAACCACTCAAGACTATCAGAAATTTTAAGTGTTTCATTTCAGAGAGATTTTCAACTAGACTGAGTGCTCATCCTCAGTGGAAATTCTGGCAAGCCTGTATTAATGCACAGGGGAGCAGAAACCAATCTAAGTACTTTATTTGAAAGGAAACCAAGTATTTTCATTATAAAAGTTAGTATTTTGAAGCACTTCTGTGATCTTCAGAATCCATGCTTATCAGGCAGTTTTAAAATTGTGATGTTATTTTGAGCCATGTCTCACTACTTCAAAAACTGACTCACTGAATTTGGTAAATGATGACTGTATGGTTGGCATGAAGTACAAAGTAGTGAAAAAAAGTATCTGTAGATTTAGCCATACAGTGGCTTTAGGTGTAGCATCTTCTTTTTGTGTGTGTGCAACCAACTCCAAATAGATTTCTCTGCTCTAATCTCATTTCTGTGCTCATGGTAGACTTGAAGAATAGAGCTGATTTCCTGAGGGTTACAATGCAAAGTGAGCTGATGGGGTAATTTTTTTCTTTTTTTTCCTTTCCCCACAACCCTCCTCCGAACACATATGTGCACATTATTGTATTGGCATCTTTCTGTAAAATCCTGGAGACTTAAACTCATATAATTACTGAAGAGGATTTCTGTAGTGGGAAGATAAAGTTTTGCATTATGATGAAAACTGAGTAGTGCTATATCAGACTGTTCACTGAATCAGCTACTGAAATTGTCATAAAAAACAACCATTTTTCTGAAAGCTTTTCTCTAGAAAAAAACTCCATGTTGCAGTATAGAAAGGTGAATTGCTTTTAACAGTGATGGTATCACTGAGCAAAGTTCTCAATGTACAAGATCACCTAGTCTTTACAAGGTGAAATCAAGACCCAATTTATCTTGAAATTTAACAAGCAGGTTGTAGAGCACAGGTACGATCCTTTTCTGGTCAGAAATCCTACCGAGAAATTATAAGCTTCACAATTGCTGATATTTTCAAGTAGTTTTCAGATATTGATCTGGCTAACTGAAAATACATTATATTAGTAAAATCCCCATTTTGGAGTAATAGAAGAGTAGACACAAAACCAAAGAAGAAACTGTGCATCCTTGAGAAAATGTAGCCCTGTGAATCCAAAAAGGCACATTTGGCTTGAAAGTAGTGTTTGTATTCCTAACTATTCCTCAGAACTCTGAGCAGGGCCTTCGGCTTGTGAGTAGGAGATCTGTGGCTCCAGCTGATGCAATTGGAATAATTCTGATTTCATGTGAGCAGGGTGCATTAGCCTTCAAAGTCTGCTTTTTGGGGAGGATCTCCAAGGAGCTGGGGGTTGCAGGGGCAAGTGGAGCTGAGGAAGTCTGCAGGAGTCACCGAACTCAGCACAGGGAGGAGCCGCAGCCTTTTCACTGATGGAGAGTTCAAGGAGGTTCCTGTGGTTTCCACTTGGCTGTCGTGGCTTCCACAGGGTCAGGGGTGGCCAGAGAAAGTCACCCCTCACACAGGCAACAAGGGTGAAAACTGGTGCAAGAATGATATTTCCTTCTTTCAGAAAGGGTTAAGGAATGTTCTTGCTGAACTGTTATCAACGTGATTTTATATAATGAACCATAATCAGAAATAGTATGCAAGCCTGATTAAGGCTGTTGATGCAGTGAAACAGGAATACACCCACACATGTACTTTCTGTAGGTAATTTACTTTTGAAGGTTTAGTATTGGAATTTAAATGATTTCAAATCTGTTTTCATTTTATAAAATGTTTTTCATGCATGTGAACCAGGAACAGATGTAGATATTTCCTTTTGCTGACCATGTCTGGAGAAAAAAAAAATCACATAAGGCAAAGAAATTTTTCCATCATACTTCCTTAGATTATAATGAAAAAATCTCAAATGGGCATGTTTGGGATGTTTGGCTGGAGGCTTATTTTTGTGGTATCTGAGAGTTGTTGTAGTCCAACTTACAGAAAAGTGAATAAATCTTGTAAGGAGTAATTTGGGTTTTGGGCTTGAAAGGCAGTTGATAAAAGACCTGCATGGACAAATGGGAAGGTCAAACACAGATGAGTTTACTTATGCTTTGAGACATCTGGTAGTATCCAACCATCCACCTAAATTTCCTTCTTAGGTTTAAAGATATATGGAGTAAGTGCCAGTACTGCTGCTATATGTGTGGTTGTAATAGACTGATTCTTATTTAAATTGCAAAGTGTGTTTTTAGATGTCACTGCCACCTTGCTTGCTCTTCTCAGTTTGTATCCTGATTTGCCAGCTTGACTGTCTGGATTCATGGCTTGAATTGTTTATTTGCTTCTTCCTGGTATTGCAATTTGGTGTAGGTTGCTTCACACAATGTGTTGTGCACAGACTTTCACAATCACTCCTGCAGAGTTGATGTAGGTGGCCAGGTAGGTATTGCTTTCCTGCATGTTTTTGCAGGTAGGTTTTTGTCCCTTTCTACATTGTTTTCTTCATCATTAGTACTTGAAGTATTTTAGATGTAGAATAATAGTTTATGTACTACCAGTCTGGCTTTTGCCTCATATTTTTGTGTACATTCCCATAAAGAAAAGGAGAATGCCATTGTAATATTTGTTCATTTAGCAGAATACGAGGTTTCTGTACTCTGTTCTCTGCTAGGTTTTTGGAGCTATTTGCAGGTTTATATGTCATACTTCTGCATTTCACATTGAAAGCTTCAGACATCCTTTGCAGTTTTTGAGGTGATATCGGTAATGGATGTAACACACTCATCTTTTTCACCTGGTGATAGAACACCTAGTGCTCTTAAATTCCTGTCTGTTGTTTCCTTTCAGTTGCATGGTCCCATCCACATTTTTCTGATGTATTTTTATGCCCCCAAAACTGGTGAAGTCTTACTTAAAACCATGTTTTATAGTCTTAATTTTAAATGACATTTTAAAGGAAGATTAACAAAAAAAGCTATATACAATCCTGTGTGGAGGTTCAACTACTCCTTTATATTCGTGAATATGGTATTTTGGAAAATACATGTGTAATGCATATATTTAGAAAATAAATATGGTTGTCAAGGACGAAAAGCTTTTTATATGCGTTTTGTCCAAAACAGCAGAGTGAATTATCCCCAGGGATCTCTGATGTCATGCCTGCTTATGTTATATAAGAGTTAGAGAAGCCTGAAAGCTTTTTTTTTCTTATTCTGATGGATTTATGGTTCCTCATAAGGTTAGGTTTACATAGCATGTGGGTCAAGTGGTAATTTAAGATAATTTTCTTTTTTGGTCTGTGGGATGACCCCATCTTTAACTCTGAATGAAGCCAAACTAGTAAATAAACTTTGTCTTCCTTGGACAAAGACCACAGCCTTTTTAGTTTAGGAGGATCTGTTACATTGGAGCACTGGGAGGGGTTGCTATAAGCACTGCTCTAAAAATATGTGACTTACTGGATCTGTTGCCATGCCTTCTATGTGAACAGTTTAATTGTTTGAAGAAAAATGTTATTTCATCTGGTTGTCAGTTTTGTTTGCTTGTACGGATAAAGTAGGCTTCAGAAAACACAAAATGTGGCTCCAAAAAGAAGATGGCACCCAGTATTCAGTTCCCCACTTTGGGGTGGAGTATGTGGGAGAAATGCAGCGTGCAGTAATCCATCAATATCACTCTAACAGTGGTCTAGGTGGTCACTGGTGGCAGTCTTTTCAGAATCCTTCGCAAATGGATACATAACTGATTTTGAAGCCTATTTCAGTGTTCCACTGAAAGGACACCAAAGTTTGGCTTGTAAATGAGATTGCATGTTGGCAAGTTAAATGATTGCAGGCAAAGTATTAAGCTGATGGTCTAAGAGAAAAATGAAAAGAATGGAAAACATCCAAAAGTGAAGTGTTGCTGAAAATTATTCTTGTTTTCTTATAGAATATGTTGCTTACTAATTTTTTTTTTTTGTCTAAGATCAGTATCTAAATAAACAGGTAACCTTTTTCTTTAAACCTTTTGTTTTAACCTGTGCTTATTAGGGGGAGTTTATTTATTTTTACTTTTTGCTTATCTGCACTTTTAGATCAAGTTCTTTAAACTGATATACCAGTATGCTTTCAAGAGCTTAGCAGTATAGTAATACAAAACTTGCAATTTAAAAAAAGATAAATGGGCATATTGATGAAAAGAACATTACTGAGTTTTTAGGTTTTTTTCACCAAAGGATTTTTAATGGAAGGCTGTGGAGGATTCAACAGAGCGCATTTCAGTTTGAATGTTGCAGTTGTTCACAATCATAGGATGAAAAAAAAAATCATTCAAGTTTTTGCTACAAATTACTATCTTCCTCTAAGGTTTTTAATTGACTTCCTTTCTTGGTGTTGCACACTTGACTGCATGTGGCAGTCACTTGAAATGCAAACTGCCGCACTTCTTGCAAGGATTGCTTGAGAATTACATGCTTTCTTATCTGTTCAAACGTGTGAACTGTAAAAAGAATCTCTTTATTGCTCTCTGTAGCCCTTGTATGACTTTATAGTCTGGACTGTAATTTTCAATATAATTATTTTGTGCCGTCTTTACTCTGCTAAAGTTTGAATAATCTGAATACCTAAAAGATTCATGCTGCAGGGCATAGTCCAGGTTATTAGCATCAAAATTTCCTGTAGAAACATACAATGAATGTTTGATAGGCTTAGCTTTAATTTTGTTTTCTTCATATAGCAATAGTGAATGCAGTTCATTAAGCATATTTACTAGTGTAAAACACTACTAATTGTGGAAAGTCTTTGAATGACGTGAGAGTTAATTACCATGTTTGCTTATGTTATATTTAAGTCTAGAGAGCTATATTTATGTCTAGAGAGCTTTAGAAAGGTAGCATTAACATCTTGTGTGTAAATATATGTAGATGTATGTATGTATGTATACAAAAACATACATGGTATATACACACAAAAGCAAATTATGCATTTTAGGGGGAAATATTTTAACTTCGTGTTAAAGTGTTTGTCATAAAATAATGTCATTTAGGTAGTTCAATTGATATTTTTAATAGGTTATTTGTGGGAAGGAAAACCCTTTCTTGGGTATGTACTTTTAAATGTTATATTTTAGTAGTAGCTTAAACTTGTTTTTCACTTTGCAAACAGCGTTTGATTTTATCTATGAAACTTCCAGTTGCCTTTTTGAATTTTTTTTTAATATACAGGAACTGTAATTGATTCAAGTAATGATCTGCTTGATGTTTTCACGTTAGATGATGAGGAAGGAAATTCATTGAACACCTATTAGTTATTGGGAAGCTTAAAGAAATTATGTTTTGTTTGATGAGATGCATGCTCAGCTGTCTTTTGAATGGCTTTTATTGAGGGAGCAAATTGAGGTCTGAAATTCCAAATGGGTGGAGTTTGTTCTACCCCACTGGGAGCCAGGGCCAAAAAGGCTGCATGGCAGGGGATCCCAGGGTTGAGAAGGAATGATTGTGCAGGGTGATTGTCCAAAACACCAGGAGCTGGGCTTAGAGTGACAGCAGGCTGTGTGTGACTGGCTGCTGGAGGGGCCCGGGATGTAAGCAAAGGGGTGGTGGTGAGGCAGGAATTGATGAACACCTGTGTGGATGTCTGGTAACACCCTCTGCTCATAATTCTCCTGTGCAGCACTACCTTTAAAGCAGGAGCAATATTTGCAAGAGCATTTTCAGGAATGTGTGTGAATGTGAAAGGTTCTCTGGATTATTAATATCAGGGTTATGGAAACAAAGCCTATTAATTTTAGGTAAATTTTAACTTTTGCTCCTGAAAAGCTGCTTTTGTTTCTCCCTTAAACACATGACTTAATGATCAGCCAACCTGAGGAGAAATAGTGCTCTGTGGAGGTTTGAGAGCTGGCTGACTGTCATGAAGGTACCAGAACAGCCCCTTGCAGTTCTTTTACCAAATCATTAATTTAGGGAGAAGCAACTGTACTGATAGAATAAAGGAATATTAATGGTCTTGAGAAAAAGGTCTCAAATGCTAGTGAAATTATGGTCTTATATTTTTTTAATTATCCTTCTATCACATTAGTGACACAGTCCAACACCTGTAGAAGAAAAAATAAATTAGTTTAGAGTTGGACACCAGACTACGTAGAAGCACCTGGAAGTTTAGAGAGGTAGTAGCTTAAATATCCTCTTTCCCCCTCTTCCAAACTGAGGTCTCACTCAACTCTGATGTTTGTGGCATGTCATGAGATGTGGTGATGTCTGTGTAATGGTTTGCTAAGTATGGCCAGCATGGATGGAGCCAGTGGAAGCAGCTCAGAGACCACAGGCTAAATTCTGTCTCTGTGCTGGTACCAAAACTCTTACACTGAACTGTACCTAGGCCAGGAAGTATCAGCCTGTTTTGGGGGAGGTTGTTTCTTGGTCTGTCTTTTTGTTGTTGTTTTGGTTTGTGGCTCTTCATAGGCCAGATTGTCACAGTATCAGATATTAGTCATTGATTAAGTTGGACACTTGTCAGTAAAGCAACTTTTTGTAAGAGTCCACACACCACAAAGAGCAGTCTGTTTCTGGAGCTATTACGCAGGGATGCAATATAGCAACAGCTACAAACTGAGAAACAGACAGAGAAGCAGCATCTCTTTAAAATAAGAAAAGGGAGGGGTAAAAATCAAACTGGTTTTTAGTAGGTAAAAAGTTGCTTTCTTTAGAGATGGTATCTGTGAACTGGAATAATTTGCTCTTGTGTTGCCACTGATGTAGACTCGTTTCCTAGAGAGCAAGCACTCCTTTCAAAAGTAAATTGTTAACAATTCTGGTCCAGGAATAGAATACAGTATAGCATACAGTAAGACTTGTCATAATTTTTCTTTCAGATCCTATAAATTAGCTTCCAGGAAAGGGATTCTGCAGTTAGTTAACTAGATGACTGATGTTGGTACCAAAATGGAACACGAGTGTTGAAGTAGGAGTGACCATGTGCAGGACTTTTCTCACTCTTCCTTTCTGTCTCAGTTAAAAGGAGTTTTAAAGTATTTGTTTCAGCAATAGTTACTTGTACACTTGAGAATTGTGGTATCCATGTCTTGATTAATGTCTATGAAATGGATGTGAAAAATGCAGTTCTGGCTTTGAGATATTTGATTTGCCTGGTGAATAATGAGTAGGAAATCATAAAGGAGCAAAATGTGCTGAAGTGCACAGGTGGGAGATTACTGTCCCCTGTGTTGCTGTATCTGTCTCAGTTTGATAGCTTTTATTACACTTCATTTACCATCCTGTTATGTCACGAGCATTTAGCACTGACTGCAGGAGATTATGATTATTGAGTGTGACTTCATGGTCTTTGCACAGGGAGGCCAGCTGGTTCACTGTGCTCTGAGCCAGCTGATGGTTTACAACCGTGGTTACCAGGGCTCGAAACCTGGGGAAGCAAATTCTGCAGAGTGCCACAGAGGATGTGCTCAACTCAGCACCCTTTTCTAGTGACTGCACATCCTCCGGATGTTCTTCAGAGTATGATGTTAACTGTTCTGTGAAAGCAGAGTGAGCCTGGCTTTGTCTGTAGAGAGGCACATACTGTGAGAGTGCAGAAGCTGGTGGTAGTGACTCACAGTAATTACTGTCACACTCTGAAATCAATGTAACCTTGCCTAAGTTAATGTGTATTTACATCAGCTACTTCAGCAGAGAATGAAGCTAAGAATAAAGCAGTGCTAAATCCTAGCAGATCAGTGCAGGTGATCATTGTGTGTCTGACAACAGATGGCACCTGGTGTCCTCAGAGCAAAGGTTTTCTTCTGATAGTTAGGTTGCAAGGAAACATTCAGAGAAAAAGGCAGAAGCACAGATTTGCTGACATGTGCATCAGTGACAAATTTGGTAGACACATAAATTGGTGAAGTGGGGGGAAAAGAAAGGGAGGTGGAGGGAATCTGTCTCTGCAGAGCTGACAGTTATCACAAACTCAGGTAACATGAAGCCAGCAATTCTGCTAAGTTTGAAAAAAAAAATAAAACTGGTAAGTTAGTAAAATACCAATCTCTATTCTTCAAATAGATTTTTAGTTGGTAAAAACTTCCTCAGAAAGATGAACCTTTTAGCTTTCCTGCATTTACAATAATGAAAGTAATCCTGGGAAGAAAAGGATAAAGTTAATAATAGGTAACCAGATAAAGTATTTCAAAAGGTTAAATTGAATTTGTCTCCCCTGAGGAATTAATTTTATGCAATTAGACATTATTTTGTACATATAATAACTTAATTGGCTGATAAATTAATATTCCCTCCCAGGGTTTGATCTGTTATAATTCAGGTAAGAATTTGTGGCACAAATGGATGAACTTTCATATATAAAATGTTTTTCCTTATTCTCATTTATTTTTCTAGTTGTAGAGAAGCTTCTAGTTTTCAGGGGCTTATGCTGGTGCCATTTCTTTTCCCAGTGAAAGTTAGCAAGGGTTGCTGCCACTAATGTGTGTGGTGTTGCACAGCATTTCCTAAATTGACTATTTCAGTAAAGCCTGTGGAACAGAGAAGATCTCAGTTAAGTTTTTAACAACTGCTTGCTGTAAAATGTTATTCTTATCTCCTTATCCTACATTTTTGCTGATTTTAAAGTATCCCTGGCAATATACCACATTCTACTATGTTTTAGTGTTCGTAGTGGAGCAGGTGTGTGGTATGGAGGTTTGGCAAAAGCAAGACTTTCCTAAAAGTTGAAACTGATTCACTCATTTCCAAATTTTTAATCTTAATATGCCACTTTTTAATGAGGGCTGATGGTGAAGTATGAAGTCTTTCCTTTGGAAGGTTATGAATCATGAATAATTTGGTGCTCCCAAATCTATCTCTGTCAACATCAGACTATTAGGATCATTAGGACCCGTGATTCCAGAATCTGGAGACGACTCATGTTCTCAGCAGATAAGAGTAATTGCTGGATCTTGTCAAATGAGACTCAGTTGTGGGTAAAGTCACTACTTTGCAGGGAAAAAGAGCATGATTCCACATAAACTAAAGCTAGGAAAAACTGTAATAGAAGGTCTCCGAATTGACATGTCAGGCATGAGCTCCTTTTCTCCATTCACCTTAACAAGTAGTTGTTGAATTATCTTCTTTGCCTAACTGGATCCAAGATAGCAACTGATTACTGTGCAGTAGTAGAGGTTTTTTTATTATCCTGAACTGATTTGAGCGAGTTCTTTCTTCTTGATCAACTACTTGTACTTGCTGCTTTGTAATCCAAAGGTCTCTAGATGAAATCTTGACTGGTAAGTCTTGATTTTTCTGAGTGTCTGACTTTAGGCATGACAAATGAGACATCAAAATCCTTGACTTCCCTGCCTTTTAAGAATGATAGAGTCTGCAAAATGGTCTTGCAGTTCATCTACAGGGTCCTTTTAAGTATTATGAGAGTGGTTCTTTGTCCTACACCTAGAACTTTGGCTTTGGAGGAGACAGCAAAGTGATTTAAAAAGGTATAAATAGAAAGCAAAAGAATGAAGATAGGTTTGTGCTCATTTTGGGTTGAGATTAGATACTTAGTCATCTGGTACTGGTAAAAACCTAAGAATAAAATTTGTCATGAGGATCTGAGACCTATTTTGAACAGATACTTGGACTTCTTTACTAATTAATTTGTGCAATCTGATAGGCAGATAATTGGTTTTCTGGTTATTCTCTTAACTCTATTCAGGTTTTTAATTGATATAATCAGTACTAAATTTTCATGTACCTTTTCAGTAGTTTTTGCATGTGGTTTTCATTTACACGTGCTGTTCATCTGATTATTTTGTTGGCCTCCTCAGTAAGTTGAGATGAATTGGAAAAGTGTACATTTTTGTGGTTATGCGAGTTTGTCCTTGCATATTCTGTTCCCATAGATATTCCTAGCTCTACCTTAAGTTGTATTTTTTCTATATTGAAATGATAACAAAGTAAGAATTGTTACACTTCACAGATGCTGCTCTTGGCTTTAGAAGTAGGTACCATACTGCCTATCTTGTAATTGTAACTAGTTTTAATATATTAGATATTTTGTGTTAGCAATTTTGCTGTTTAATATTTAAGTTCTGGCAGGTTTTTCAGTTCAAAATAACACCTGTTACTGGTAACTGATGGTCATTTAAATCAAGGGAGGGATTTGCTCTGTCTCTGATGCTGTCATGTTTTGCAAATAATGAATACGAGAAAAGGTTAAAGTACAGATTGCTGTTATTGTTTATTTTCATTAAAGCTGATAACCAGTGTACCCAGCACCTGTGCTTAAGGATTTTTTGATGTTATCAAATGTAATGTTTTTACTTTATTTTGATTGGAGCTAATCAAACCTTTTACACCAGACTGTCTCAAATTAGACACCAGGCTGGGAAGGTCTAGAGAAATAAACACAGACAGGTGGTTGCAGTCTCCAAAAATTTTGACTTAAGAGTGATTTAATTCATATAGACACAGTCAAGGGTGGAGTTCGTTTCTTCAGAGTATGATGTTAACTATTGCCATAATCATTGACGGCCTGTATTCCAGCTGCTACAGCAGATGAAGGAGGACAGCTGCAAAAACCTGCAGAACATGAAACAGCTGGTCCCCAGAGTGAGACATGCGTAAAGCTGAGTCAGGAACAGAGAATTTCCTTTGGAAAATACACTGTGTGGTCACGTAACTAATGACAAAACCATGTATACAACAGGTCAAGAGTAAGTTACATAAACCACTTAGTTATATTTTTTCATATTACTATAGACATGTTTGTGTATCTATATCCTTACTTAGGCTTGTTGTCCTGAAAGTTTTTAAAGGAAAAAATATAATTTGGGGAGGTAGGGAGAACTGGTGGTGTTTGGATGCTTATATGGTCAACACCAAGCTTGGGAATTTTTGGAGTTGCTGTGTGAACTTATGCCCTTAAGTTAATGAGAAACCTTTACTACTAGGTTATGTGTTTTGGTAGAACAACCTTTGGGGGGGAGGAGGTGTATACTTGGCTTTCAGAGATATTGATGGTGGAAGGGGAACAGAGAGGGACAAATCTTGGCTTTCACTGCAGACTATGAAGAGGGGCTTGTGGTAGTAGATGCTTGTACTCCTGCATGTTTTCTCTTCAATTCTCAGCTTGACTTTTCCTTTACGATCTCTTTTAGCCTGGTGTTCTCCTACCCTAAATGCTTACCTGTTTTCATTGTATTTTCCTTCTGTCCTGCCTGTAAAAGAAAGCCTGTATAGATCTTTAGGAAGTGCTATGAAGTCTTGGCATTTCATAGAGATTAATAGTGCTTAAACACTCTCTGATAGGCATGTTGAAAAGTATGGTCAGAACATTAGGTATTATCATGGCACACAGTGTTTGCATTTTCCCTTCCTTGATCTGATGGTGCACAAAGCTGTTTCACCAGCCTGATTAGTTCTTAGGCTGGAGAGTGTTAGAAAATTGTAAAAAGTTATAGCTGAATATTCAGTAGTTTTGTAACAGCAGCATGGGTGTAAACTGCCTTTCTAAAGTTATTCTAATTATTTAGAAAAAACCCTGTTATTTCAGCAGCATTATTGACAGCACAAAGCTGAGTGCTGCAGCTGACAGAGCAGAAGGAAGGGATGGCATCTAGGAAGACAATGACAAGCTGAAGGAGCAGGTCTGTGAGAACCTAATGAGGATCAACAGGTCCAAATGCAAGGTGCTGCACCTGGGTCAGGGCAATCCTAGACGTGACTGCAGAGTGGGAGATGAACTTTTTTGAGAGCAGCCCTGTGGAGAAGGACTTTGGGGTGCTGGTGGACAAAAGGCTGTGCAGAAGTCAACAATGCTGCAAGTGCAGCCCAGAAATCCAGCATACCCTGGGCTGCATCAAATGCAGCATGGCCAGAGAGGTTGGTCTCCCCTGTATTCTGTCCTTAGACCCCACCTGGAGTAGTGCGTCCAGGTCTGGATTCTTCAGGACAAGAAACATGTGGAACTGTTAAAGCAGGTCCAGAGAAGGTCCATGAAGATGGTAAGAGGGCTTAAGCAACTCTTGTAAGAAGACAGATTGAGAGAGCTGGGATTGTTCAGCCTGGAGAAGAGGAGGCTGTGAGGAGACCTTATTGCAGCCTTCCGGTGCTCAAAGAGGGCTTTGAAGAAGATGGAGATGTTTTACCTGAGGAGATAGTGATAGCACAAGGGGGAACAGTTTTAAATTTAAAAAATTAAAGATTAAGATGAAATGGTAAAAAGTTCTTTCCTGTGAGGGTGGTGAGACAGTGGAACAGGCTGCCCAGAGAAGTTAGAGATGGCCCATCCCTGGAGGTGCTCAAGACCTGATGTAGTGGGTGGCATCCCTGCCTGTGGCATGGGTGTTGGAACTGGATAATCTCTAAATTTTGTCTTAGAGATTAGAGTTAGAGTCCCTTCTAACTCAAACCATTCCATGATTCTAAGATTGCAGCAGCATTACAAGAAGAGCTGTGTTTATGTAAATGCCTGTAAAAATACAGTAGTACCCTGCGTGACTCGCACTGTTCTTGTTATGTGTGATGCAGTCAGCTTGCATTTTAAGTATTCCTTATGTGTTGAGCTTTATATTAAGAGCAGCTATTTTAAAGAGGTGCTATATATGGCAAGTGAAATTTAAACATGCTGCCTTTGGAGGCAGAAAGTGCCCTGGCTTGGTATTTAATTAGTGTGGTGCAAAGTACTGTGGTTCTGAGACTGCAGAAAGTGCTGGTTTCCCTGGAAGCATCAGAAAGCCTTGATTTTAGACAATACTGTATTGTCAACGCAGTGCTGGTTCAGCAGCATATCTGCACACATTTGGCAAATATTTAAAGGACACATTTTGTGTGATTGGTTCAGCCTTTGAAAATTATTAACTTCTTTGTGCTAAAGGATGTACACAGCAATGCAAGATTTTATCTTGACAATCCCATGCTTTTGTCTTCTACCAGCAAGGATGTATTTGCGGATTATGTTTTTTTAACTCCTCAAAGAGCAGTGTACTAAAGGCTTTGTAATCACTTCTGTACTGATGAGGTATGGGAAAGCATTTAATTTCTGTGGCTTTGTGAAGCTGGAATAATACAGGAGCTGTGGTAGACAAAATTTGATTAGCCAGGAAAATAAATCAAACTTTCGTTAACATATCAGAGATTTACATTAATGGGAAAGTTGAATAGGTAGTGTTAATACCTAATAGCAACCAAGGATGTATGACCTATAAATGCTAAATTCTTTGAAATTGTTATAAAAATTGGAGTCCTGATCTGGCTCTTACATAATTTCTCTGGGAAATGTATGCTGTATGTATCCTTAGCTGAGAAGATCCCTACTTGTGGTTGTACCACTGTTCACTAACCCAACTAAAAAGTACCACTCACTAGTCAATTCAGAAGGAAAAATTTGTATTTGTTGGAATCAGAACCCAGAATTATTTTTTCAGAAGGCAACCCAACAATATCTAGGAAACTCCTCACCACCATGTAACAGAGTGCTGCATTTTTGAGATGATGATCAATGTGATTTAAAAACACGTTTGTTAAAAGTATTAATTATATGTAATAATTACCTTGGTAGTGTCAGTTACCAAAAGAGTTCTGTATTAAAGAATTAATTATTTTCTCTCTTCTTTTTCTGTTCTAGGCTTAAAAGAAGCATAAGTGATTCAATTACAATTCTGACATTATGGAGCACGAGTGATGTTAAAACTATTTAAATGTATTGGAGCATGGCTGCTTCTTAAAATGCAGAAGTTAAAGGAAATTATTGCTTATCAAAACCTACTGAATATCTGAATTTTCTGGACATTCTGTATTTAACTGTGTCCGTAAACGTCCATGATTAAGATCTCATGCAACCGTTGTATATTTTGGAGACTATTCTCCAGAAGAGAACTGTACATTTAAAAAGCAGAAATGACTGTGTTTTTTCTTGGAACTTACTAAGGTTGAACATACTGGAAGACCATGACCAGCTTGAAGCGGTCCCAGACCGAAAGGGCTGTTGCCACTGGGGTATCAGTTGGAACAGATGGCACCTCAAAAGTCCACTCGGATGACTTCTACATGAGGCGCTTTAGGTCACAGAATGGCAGCTTAGGATCTGCAGTCATGGCGCCAGTTGGACCTCCTCGAAATGAGAGTTCCCATCACGTTACCTCTACCCCTGGAGTCCCTAAAATGGGGGTCAGGGCAAGGATTGCTGATTGGCCCCCAAGGAAGGAGAACATCAAGGAGACAACCAGATCTAGTCAAGATATTGAAACATCAAGTTGCCTTGACAGCATGTCTTCTAAAAGCAGTCCTGGGAGTCAGGGAAGCTCTGTTAACCTGAATGCTAGTGATTCTGTCATGTTAAAGAGCATCCAGAGCACACTTAAAAACAAGACCAGACAATCTGAGAATCTAGACTCCAGGTTTCTTACACCCGATGGCTATCCCAGTTCCCCAAGGAAAGCTCTCCGCAGAATACGACAGCGCAGCAACAGTGACATCACCATAAGTGAGCTTGATGTGGATAGTTTTGATGAATGTATTTCACCCACGTTTAAATCTGGACCATCTCTGCACAGAGAGTATGGCAGCACATCTTCCATAGATAAGCAAGGAACTTCAGGGGAAAGTTTTTTTGACTTATTGAAGGGCTATAAAGATGAAAAGTCTGATCAGAGAAGCCCAGGCTCAGCTAAACTCGGTGAGCTGCTGATTGCCAGTGGAAGCAAGGGTTCAGGATTCTCCTTAGATGTGATAGATGGACCTATTACTCAAAGGGAAAACCTGAGACTCTTTAAGGAAAGGGAGAAGCCACTCAAGAGACGCTCAAAATCGGAGACAGGAGATTCATCTATTTTTCGTAAGCTGCGCAATGCCAAAGGTGAAGGGGAACTTGGGAAGTCTTCAGATCTTGAAGATAACAGGTCAGAAGATAGCATTAAGCCTTGGACTTGTCCGAAGTGTTTTGCTCATTATGATGTACAGAGTATTTTATTTGATTTAAATGAAGCAGCAATCAACAGGCATAATGTTATTAAAAGAAGGAACACAACGACAGGTGCATCTGCTGCTGCTGTGGCATCACTTGTCTCTGGACCCTTGTCCCATTCTGCAAGTTTCAATTCTCCAATGGGCAGCACTGAAGACCTGAATTCAAAAGGCAGTCTTAATATGGATCAGGGGGACGATAAAAGCAATGAACTAGTGATGAGTTGTCCTTATTTTCGTAATGAGATTGGTGGGGAAGGGGAAAGGAAGATAAGCCTTTCCAAATCTAATTCAGGTTCCTTCAGTGGGTGTGAAAGTGCCTCATTTGAGTCAACTCTGAGTTCCCATTGCACAAATGCCGGAGTTGCAGTTCTGGAAGTTCCCAAGGAGAATCTGATTTTACATCTAGACAGAGTGAAAAGATACATCGTTGAACATGTAGACCTTGGTGCATATTATTATCGAAAATTCTTCTACCAGAAAGGTAGG
Organism: Leptocoma aspasia; assembly: GCA_013399835.1. NCBI lineage: Eukaryota > Metazoa > Chordata > Aves > Passeriformes > Nectariniidae > Leptocoma > Leptocoma aspasia. The sequence goes on along the minus strand of VXAX01006124.1, from coordinate 386,301 downwards.
TAAATTTTATTTCTCCTTGAGTTTTAAGAATGGTTTTTTTATTTTCCAAACCTGCAAAATCCAGTTGATACTTAATAGTATTTGCAAGAATTACGGATTTCTTCAATGGTGTATTTTACTGATAGTATGTGCTTTATCTAATAGTCTTTCAGAGTGTTGGAGTATAAGAATGTTGAGGATTTTATTGCTGATAGATGTGGTAGCAATGGCTACAGAATCTGAATGCCGCAGAAATTTTTTTGCTGGAAGAGGAGGTTGGATTTTTATGATGTTACAAATGGAATAGACAGTGCTAAAAGACAGTTTCAGTAGGATCAGCTCATCAAATCAGTAGGCTTTGTATAATTTTATAGTCTTGGAAGTATTCTTAGATGAATTCTGATTTGACAACAATACCTTCTAAAGGTCTCAAACCAGGAAAATTTTTTTGACTTGGAGAACGCCTAGTAATCCTAGAGCTTGCAAAGAATAAAAAGCAATGTTCCAGAGAATTGTAAGCCCGAGTTGGTTTTCATTCCAACTGGAAATAACGAAGAAGGTAATTTGGGACTGTATCAATAAAGAGCTGCCAGTTAAAAATCATCAGTGGTGCTGGTCAGCATGATTTCATGAAAAACAGGTCTTCTCACATAAAAGAAAAAAACCATAGTTAATCATATGTCTTAACAAAAAAAGGATGAAAGCCATTGAATTCATGTAGGTCCTTTTAATTTCTTTAAGGTAATTTGGTGAAATGCTGACGGTGACTTGTCTAAAGTCTTTAATTGTATGAAATCAATAGCTCATTTTTTACAGGTACTGTTACTTAGATCCATCTCAAGTTTTAGCAGTGTATGGAAGAAAGATAAATGAGCTTCCAGTATTACTAACATGGTCCTAATGAATTCAAATATTTTAATCTAGTTAGTGTAAAATATTTGCGTGTGACATTTATGGATGCCTCTTGTATAAGTTTAATTAATGCAAATGGATGAGTTTATGTATGTAAAGGAAATTGGTTCCTCTACAAAGTGGTAGAATTGATAAACAATATTCTGGCCTGGTGTCCAGACTTGTAAATGTAAAAATATTTGTGGAGACAGTTTAGTGGAGGTAAGAAAAATTATACTTAGAAAAAGATATGGGGAAGAGAACTTTATAGTGGTTCTTCCCAAGGCTGAATTCAGTTTCTCCACTTTATATCTGAACTAATTGTGCAGAATCCCTTTGTACTCAGTGGAGAGAAATGAACCTTGCAGGATCATATGAATTGCAGTTTCTCCCCTCAGTTCACTAACAGAAGCTCATGCACAACTAGCTCACATGGAAATGTTTATTTTTATAGGAAACAAATGCTACTCTTGTGATGCACAATATGTATTTACAAGGTGATTAAATAGTGGTGTGTTTTAAAAGTGTATTTGATAGAAGGACTTAACTAAAAGTTTGAAGTCTAGACGTTTGTAAGTTAAGCTTGTGCACAAAAAAAGAGGGAGAGGATGAAGCCAGCGCAAGAACCAATTTGTGAAAGTTGCAGATATGTTTATTAAAGACTTATTTGTAATAATATTAAAATCACAGTGAGAAAAATTTCTTTCCATCAGCTTGTCCGAGTGCTATTTAGAAAAGAGAGCATATCACTCCAGAGGAGCAGTCTGTTTTCTCTGTGCCCATAATTGTGTCTGGGAATTACAGTTCTCACGGAAAGAACCAAGAGCATCTGTTTTGCTTCCTTCCATCCTCCTCACACAGTAGTCACTAATGTTGCCATTTAGGACAAATGTTAGTTACTGGCTTAGAATGAAAGACTTGACTGAGAAGTAAATAGTTTTGTGAACTGGTTTTATAACAAATGAGCTGTTGGTCAGCTTTCCTTTAGCTGTTGGCAGCCAGTAAAAGTACCCTTTTCCCTAATGCTTCAAATTGCTGCATATTCTATCCAAGAGTTGGTGCCTTTCAAGTATGTGGCTAGACTTGCAGGGCTCCCAAAATGCTGCCTGCCCTTTTGTCTCCAGAGAAGTACTGGGCAGGGTTTTCCAGTACTGTAAATGCTGAGCTAGGATTAGAGGAAAATGCTTGATGCAAGTTTCATTCAGAAGATAAATGTTTGGGGTTTTTATTTCTAGTCCGATTACACAGAATATCAGTTGGACATGATATCTAAAGAGAAATATGATGGAAGCATGAAAGAACTTTTTCAGTTAAGATCAAGTGCATTTACTTAGATTTCCTTTGCAAAGCAAGCTCATAAATATCTGCCAGGAAAATAAGTATTTTAGCTATGGTTCTTTCACAGGAAGTATCTTTTGAGTTATATGATAGATATTTAACTATTTTTAAAAGTATGTATAGTTTGTTTTAATGACTGGCTACAATCAAGTATTTTTTTTTTTGGTAGGGATTTATAAATTAATTTATGGCTACTGCTAGTTGTCCTGATTGTCTGTTAATTAAATGATTTTTCAGCAGTTGTTTAGATTAAATGTCAAGCTTGAGAAATGTGTTTCCAATTAGCTTCTATGTGGTGTGGAGAAATAAACTGTCTTCTATGGTATTCATGTTGGACATCAAGTTCCTGAATTATAATGGTGACGTAGCCCTTATTTTCCCAATAAAACAACTAATTAGCTCCATTTACACTGCATATTAAGCTTTTTGCACTTTAATCCTCCTACTTCTTTTCCTGCACTGGAAAGAGACAATTGCTTGATGTAAGAAGATTCAGAATTTAAGGGAAAATCAGGTGGAGGTACAAGAAAGTGTACCAGAAGGAAAATTAGTCAGGTACAGGGATATATACTGTAGCTTACAGAGTCAATACAGAGATGGGATTTAGGGGAGGAGGAAGAACGAAGAGGAAGGTAAAGAATGAACAACCCAGTAGTAAATGGGAGTTGAGGAGAGGATGAAGGATGTGCAAAGGAGAGCAAGAAAGACACTGCCCAGTGCAGACTGAAGGAAGAGAGAATAAAAGACATTTCCTCTTAGCAGAGAAGTGTAAAGTTCCACACTACTTAATGCATTTTTCCAAAGCAATAGGAGCTAATTAAAAAGCTTACTCAAATGATACAGAATTGTGTGTGTATTTTGTGTATGTGCATGCAGTTTCAAACATTCCTCTTTGCCACCCTTCTTAAATGTGTTTTCAAGGTGTAGAATAATTTCTCCTGAGAAAATTTTCTGTCTGAATTGCAGGCTAGAGTGGTTGCAGGGTACACAAATTTTACCATCTGTGTGGCTGTCAATACAGAAAACTAATGAATTGTTTGGACCCTTATAGTATGCATGATCTTCAAATCTTTTTTTCTTTAAGTTTTTCTGTCATAAAAGCAAAGCCACATCACTGTTTTTAAGTCACTAAGCAGTTTAGTATGAAGATGGCCAAGTTACCTCAGGTTTTGGAAGCTGTGTAATACGCTGATTCAAAAATTCATCTAACTTTCTCCAAGACTGTGCTCTGCTGCTGCATTGACTTTGTCTGCCATAAACTGTTTGGCAAGCTATAAACAAACAAACAAACAAAACTATCTTAGCACCCTAGCCTTTCTTCCTCCTGCATTAAGTAGCTTGAAAAAAAGCCAAGCTACTTAATGCAGGAGGAAGAAAGGCTAGGGTGCTAAGATAGTTTAAAATTTTGAACAACAGAACATCTCTGGCATTTACAGGGCTCATATCTGTGGACTAGTATGAAAACGTAATTAGGGTTATGTAGATAATCCGATTTATTAGTAATTTTCCCACTCACAGTTCAGCCACCCAAGGTTTAATGACAATATTTACAGAATATTCTACAAGACATTGAAAGAATTTTGAATTTTTTTAGCTTTGAATTTTAATTAGCTTTATTTAGAGTATTGGCTTTTCATGACTTGCAGAGGACTTTGGTAGAAAGCAAGTCTTCTAATGCTGCAGGCATGTCTCTTATGTCTTGCATGCTCTGAAATCTTAAACAAAAAACATTGTGTGAAGGTTAATAAAATACCAGACACTGGGGACTTGAGTAGAACCCCCAAGGGCTTAAAGTGCTGGACAGCTGTGTGAAAGCACTTAGTATGTTGGAGGGACATTTTGTAAGAACCAGCAAGTTTAAGTTTAAAAAAAATTGGAGTAAAAAATGAGTCTCCCAAATTTTTAGCAGTATTAATAATTGGAAAAATGATAGCCATTCACTCTAAGATGGAGTGTATTTCAATATCTATTTTTATTATCTTTAAAGATGCAGTTCTTGATGATGTTAAAATACTTTACATTTTATCTCTGTAGTAGAATAGCTCATATTAGACTGCTTCTAAAGTTCTTATTTAAAATGGTTGTTTTAAGAAGAACAAGTAATCTATATGTAGTAAAGGCAGTATGGTTACATTTCCTGTCAGGGCAGTTACGTCATGTTTTATACCACTGAATGTCACATTTCTTTGAATTGCTGAATTTTCAGGTTGTCCTAACTTTATATTTTCGTGCATGTATAAATTCGTTCATATATGCAGCTTATGGAAAATAATGACATGGGGCTTATTTTTCTTGTACAATGCTTGACTCCTGTTTTTTGACTTTCCTCTTAAATTTTCTTTTAGTGAATGTATATTTAAATTCAGCAGTCATTTAAGATATGTGCAGCTTTGTTTATATGTTGCCACATTAATGGTGATATACGTCTGTCATCAGTCAAGAGAGTTTGAAATGCTCAAAAGGTTCCACAGAAGAGCCTTCAACACAAATCTCTGAAATGGTTGAGCTTTGGTTTTTGTAAATGTGCTTTTCTAACTTTTTTCATGTAAAGCTTGGCTTTACATGTCTATAGTTAGACTATTAATATAAAAATGTGTTTCAAAGAATCTGCTGTTCAGCTGGTGAGTGATTTCACCAATCTTGTATTTTCCTCTCTGCTGCCTTCTCCACTGGACTGGTTTTCAACTGAACTCTTAGCACTTTAAGGGTTGTTGAACACTTCACTGTTCAATATTTATGGTAGTAATTTTATTCTCATGTTTTATTTTTCTGTGGTACTGTGATTTGATATTTTTACTATGAACAAGCCTTTAACTTCTTTTTCAGCTTCATCAGTTTTTCCCATTTTAGAACTGAGTAACGTGTATGGAAAAAGCAAAAAGCAGTCAAACAAAAATAAGTAATTTACATCCTTTGCTAAATACAGTTGTTTGACATTTCTATTTTAACATAGGTTGTTGAGTTTCCCACTTTGGTGCATTCAGCTTCCTTCTTTTTATTTTTAAGGGGGAAAATTGGTAGTACTTACTTAGTTCAATGTGAATGAAACAGATGGCAATATAAAAGCTGATGTGAGAGGTGTATCCTGTTTTGGGCCTATTTAAGCAGATATGCAATGTTGAATTTCAGCCTTTTTGTATAAATGGAGCTCATGAGAAAAATGAAGCACAGGAATGGCATCCTAGTACCATTTGAAGACATACTTTTATTGACTCCATGGAGCTGGCAGTTTATTTCCAGTGTGACAATCAAGCATGAAAATATAGTTGCAATGTAAGAAGTAAGACAGACTTCTTTTTTTTTTTTTTTTTTTTTTCTCATATACAAGAACACTGGAACTATTTCGGAGCAGATGAGAACCTAGGTCCAGTAGCTGTGAGTATAAGAAGAGAGAAGCCAGAGGAAATCAAAGAAAATGGACCTCAGTACAACTACAGGATCATATTCAGAACCAGTGAGGTAAGCAGTTCAGGGGGATAGTAAAAGAAACTACAAGTGAGCAGGCAGAACCAGGTGGAATGTGTGGGGTTTATGTGCTTTTCAGCATTGAAAATAGATTTCTGTATAATCCAGGAACCTCCTGACAGAATTATGCTACATGTTTATCTGGCACAGAATACATGTGAGTTATTCTGTAACATCCAGTACAGAGGAAATGCTGAAGGTCGTTTTCATTAAAATCTTGAGAAACTTACAGGAGCTATATTAGCTACAAGCAAGCAAAGAGGAGCAAAATTGCTTTCTTCACTTTTATATATGGGAGTGGTAGACCTGAGAAATGTACTTCTTACTTTTAAATGCTCTATGGTATAGAAATACTATACTAATACTAATTTTTCCAGGTAGTAGTTCTCTGTAAAACTTAAATCTGGTGAATCGTTTAAAATAGTCTGATTACTGTTATGAGTGAGTGACATTTTGTGTATCAGTGTTGGTGTCATGATAACAGAAATTCCTTAATGTCCTTGTTCTCTACCAAGAATTGGAAAAACAGTGTGTTTAGTTCCACTGCTATTGCTAGTCAATCTCAGTGCATAATTCAGTATATATGCTGTTTTTCTTTTGTATACATAGCTCATGACATTAAGAGGCTCTGTGCTGGAAGATGCTATCCCTTCTACTGCAAAGCATTGCACAGCCAGGGGACTTCCCCTAAAAGAAGTGCTGGAGTATGTGGTTCCAGAGCTGAATATCCATTGCCTAAGGCTGGCCTTCAACACTCCAAAAGTCACAGAACAGCTTATGAAGCTTGATGAGCAAGGGGTAAGTGCAGAGTTACAGAATTAAACAAATGATCTTAATCTGTCAGATTATTGCCATGAGTTGCAAAATCATCTTTTAGCTTTATATGATTAGAGTAAGTCTGCTGAAATGCCTCATTTAAACTAAAACTTGACATCTGTAGGGAGAGTTATGTTGCATTTACTTCCCCCAACTTTTGCAGAATATTTGGGATGTATGAAATCAAGTTCATTTCTCTGGGTAGCCTAAAGTTTTAGATCATTGTTATAGCAGTTGTTCATTTAAATTTCCTTTAAAAGAGACTACATTATTGTTTTTCAAAGACTCTGGGGAGGAGGGAGTCCTGTTTTTCTTCTTGCTATTATACTAAGAAGAGAAGTCTCTCATGGTGCTAAATGTTTCATTGTAATACTGCATTGGCTAAACCATGACCAAGGTGCTGCCTGTCTTGTTTTGTTTTGTTGGTTTTCTTTTTTTCTTTCTCCAAGAATGAACTACATGGCAAAATATTCTAAGGCTTTCTTCATATGAATAATTTTCAATGAGGTGATGGTCTCCTGGTCTTTTAAAGATGGAACCAAGGCTCATCAGCACTATAGCTTTGACTTAGCAAAATGAAATTCCATGACTGAATTGAGTTTTATGATTATAAACTTCAGTAGTGATATTTTATAGCTGCGTGCATGCCTCAGTTCTCACTGGCAACCTCTTTTTCCATGTCCCTTGAGTGGATGGACCCAGGTGGGGACTGGGTCCCTCCCAGTGTAAGAGAAGTTCATGTTCATGACCACCTGATGAACCTGAACGTGCATAAGTCTGTGGGACACAATGAGATGCATCCCAGAGTGAGAGAATTGGCTGATGTAGTTACTAAGCCACTCTCCATGGCATTTGAAAAGTGATGGCAGTCAGGGGAAATCCCAGGAGACTGGAAGAGGGGAAACATTGTACCCATGTTTAAAAAGGGTAGACAGTAAGATTCCCTGGGAGCCACCACCCTTTCAGCCTCCCCTCTCTGCCTGGGAAGGTCATGGAACAGATCCTCCTAGAAGCTCTGCTAAGGCACATGGGGGACAAGGAGGTGGATTTGGGACAGCCAGCACAGCTTCAGCAAGGGCAAATCCTGCCTGACCAACCCAGTGGCCTTCTGTGATGGAGTGACTACATCAATGGAGAAGGGAGGGGTTGCAGATATTGTTTTTCTAGACTTCTGTAAAGCCTTGGGCATGGTCCCCAAAGCATCCTTCTCTCTGAATTGGAGACATGGATTTGATGAGTGGACTGTTAGATGGGTAAGGAATTGGTTGGATGGTCTCATCCAAAGGGTAATGGTCAATGGCTCAGAGTCACAGTGGACATCAGGGACAGGTGGCGTATCTCGGGTTCATAGTAGGACTTAATATCTTCATTAATGACATAGCTGAAGGGATTGAGTGCACCCTCAGCAAATTAGGAAGCTGGGTAGTGCAGCTGCCATGAATGATGGGATGCCATCCAAAGGGATGTGGACAAGCTCAAGAAGTGGCCCCATGGGAATCTCATGAGGTTTAAGACAAGCAAGGGCAAGGTCCTGCACCTGGACTCTGCACCTCTGGTATTCACAGGCTGGGGACTGAACAGACTGAGAGCAGCCCTGCCCAGAGGGACTTGGGGGTGCTGGTGGGTGAGAGGCTGGACATGACCCAGCCATGGGCACTCCCAGCCCAGAAAGCCAAATGTGTCCTGGGCTGCATCTAAAGCATCATGGCCAGCAGGGCCAGGGAGGGGATTCTGCCCCTCTGCTCTGGTGAGACCCCACCTGCAGTGCTGCATCCAGCTCTGGGGTCCCAGCACAGGAAGGACAAGGACCTGTTGGACTGAGTCCAGAGGAGGCCCCCAAGATGATTAGAGGGACAGAGCACCTCTGCTGTGAGGAAAGGTTGAGAGAACTGGGATTGTTAACCCTGTAGGAGAAGGCTTGGGGTGACCTAATTGGTGCCTTCCAGTACCTGAAGGGAGCCTATAAGAAAGAGGGAGAGGGACTTTTTGCAAGAACACAGAGTGACAGGACATGGGGGAATAACTTCAAACTGAAAGAGAGCAGGTATTAGGAGGAAGCTCTTTGCTGTGAGGGTGGTGAGGCAATGGAAGAGGTTGCCCAGAGAAGCTGTGGATGCCCCATTACTGGAGACATTCCAGGCCAGGTTGAATGGTGCTCTGAGTAGCCTGGTCTAGTGGGAGGTGTCCCTGCCCATGACAGGAGAATTGGAGCTGGATGATCTTTAAGGTCCCCTTCCAACCCAAACCACTCTGTGATTCTATGACATCCAACAAAACTGTGAGGTTAAATTAGCCTTCGTTCATATCCTGTATGTTATTAAGCTCTCATAGTATGGCTTTCTAATACTTAAACTTTTGAAAATCATTAAGGGCGAGTGATAGTTGAATTTTTATTATCTGCATCAAAGTATTTTCTGTTTTTGTGGTAATGAAACACTTTGACACTTCCAGCCGAAAAGGATAAGTACACTCTGTACTAATTAGAAGCTGCAGTTTTTCAATTCTAAGCTAACAAAAATTGGGTAGCAGCTGCTCTACTAATTAAGTACACAGAATGTTGATCACTTCTACTTGCTGAGGTCACACTGTTTCATTACAGCATGAACAGGTGCCTGTTTGATATAGCAGATAAAACGTTTTGTAAATTTAAGAGTTAAGATTATAGAGTCACCTTAGCCTGACTTAGCCACTAAATTTCACACAGAATCCCTTCAGTGAGCCAAATTTGTATGCATTGGTTTTCATTAGAATAAGATGTCTTTTTATATTTGAGTGAGGTCTTAAAGCAGTTGCTTGTTTTCGTATTTAAGAATTTACACTTCTTTATTTAAATTTATCTGCCTTCAGCTTTAAGACTTCTGATATTTTTCTCTGCTACATCTTAAAAGTCATTTTGGTGTGAGATTTTTTTTCCAGCAAAGGTTTTTGTATGCAGTGATTATATCATCTGTTGGTCTTGTTTATGATAAACTAAACAGATTGCACTTTTCAAGTCTTTCACTGCAACATATTTTCTCTGCATTTCATATCACTCTTATGGCTGAGCTCTGTCTTTTCTACTCTTTCAATATCTGCATATGTCATTCAGTGTTAGAATGGGAATATTTTTCTTGCCCTAGTTTTCTGCTGGTGGTGTATGTGAAAGTTGCTCGTTCCTTACTTCCTCTCAGATTGCTAGAGTGGTAACATCTGCTGTTCATACATATGATCCACACTGCTTGTCACCTAGCTGTTCTTTTATTGGATTTATTAAAATGCATTCATTTGAATGGTTCTGTGTTAAACAGCAATCCAGTCATTTCCTAGGGCTGCACTAGCTTCTTTGCTAATCACCATCGACTAATCTTTGTCTTGAATGCAGAGCTCATGGTAGGTTACTGTAAGTTTGCTTCCAAATATGCTTTAAAAATTTGAATATTAGGGCAATTACTGATTTATTTCAGTTGAAGCTAATCTTTATGGCAATTCCTCATTCACAGAAATGCTGCGAAATGTCACTTGGTTCTTAATATAATTCCCAGTTCATAATATAAACTTGCTGACTGGTTAAATCCAAGCTATGCTTTCTGCTGTCTTGACTGGGTGCTAGATAAATACTTAAAGTCCACTTTTCCCACATATATGAATATGTAAATACTTTCAGATTATTAAAATGGAGATGCTACTTTAGTAGTTTTACCACAACAGAATTCATACTTCAACTTCTTTTTTCGCTTTTTCTTGTAGTTAATACATTTCTAAGGACTGTAAGTTTATCAGGAGGAGGTCTAATAATGGGGACTGCATGCCTTTCTCTAGATCTGCTCTTTTTGATTCAGCAATGCCAACTTGTGTTTCCTTAAGGAAACTTTTTTTTCCAAAAATTAGCAAATCTAAGAACACAGCTAGAAGGCATATCCTGCTCTTTGCATAGTCCTTGTTTAGTTTCTTAGGCTGACATTTTCAAAGCAATAAAGCACAGTTGTTTGCTTGCTCATTGGTGCTGCAGATCCCATTTATATTTATGCCCTTGAAAAGACTTCCTTCACCTAAATTGGAAGCTTAAATAGTGCAAGTGTTTTTCATAAGAATAATTTTCTTTGTCCTAACTTCTTTAAGTGGAATTACTAGAAGCTGTTGTAGTTAGCAGTACAGCTAAGGTGTTGTGTTTCCATGAAGCACTCACATCCATCCTGTGTCTGTGGGAGTGGAGAAGGCACATCTGAGCAGCAGATGCTGAAATGGTCCAGGATAGGACCTGCTACTGATGGTATGGAAAGTGATGGCAGTCGTTCCAGCAGGAAGGGCAGCACTGCCACCTCTCACCACCCTTCCTCACTCCCTTCCTCTCTCCTCGCTCACCACGTGTCAGCAGGAGGCACTGGAACAGATTGCCAAGCTGGGCATGTCCCATCCCTGAAAGTGTTAAAAGTCAAGTTGGATGTGGATTTGAGCAAGTCTGGTCTAGCAGACCAGACCTGGTCTAGCAGAAAGTGTCCCTACTGCCCACGTCAGGACTTCAGGAACTAGGTGATCCTTAAGGTCCCTTCCAGCCCAAACCATTTCATGATTTTGTGCTGCACTTGAATTTTGTCATAAGAAGTTTGGACATGTTTAGGAGATGCAAGTTAGTGTGTCAGATGATAAAATAAGGGATATTCTGTAGTGGGGAAAAAAGAAGCAGCCTAGAACTGTGACTTATTATATATAATGACTTAGTCAGCAGGAGTAAACAAGCCAGGTTATCTTTACTCTTCTTTTTCCCTCCTTGTTTTCCTGCTGCTAATACTTTATCCCCATCATCATTCATCCTTGGTAGAAAAGGAAGAATACAGTAAAGTAGCAATTTCCAGAGTTTTTTAATTTTAAAATTTATTTTCTTTAGAGACAGCGTAGAACCACTTCTGAGGGCCTTTAAATTATCCCACCATAAATATAATTGGCTAAAATTAGTGTCATTATGTGTCCACATCATCTGAGCAAGTTCAAAATCCTTTGCCTCGTGGCTTGGGATAGAGTTTGCTGAGAGCAAATTACAGTATATTCAGATAACTTTGCTTCCAGTGCCCTTGCAAATAACTGTTTTCACTTCCCACTAACCTGTAGCCCAAACTTGTAAATCTCATGCCAGTTGTGATAGATTTTCTTATAATTTCATTCTGGCATATGTGGTTGGTGTTTATTTGAAATAGAGCCTCTGCAGAAATTCATGTGTGGGAGGAAAGATTATTTACCGGGCAATAAGGATGCATTTCTACCGTATGAATTACATGCATAAACTCCAAGGCTCTCCTTTGTGCTCCTTTAATCAAAGTTCCTGCCTGTGAAATTGGTTTTGGAGACAGCAGTAAATGGCTGTGGATGCTGCTTTCTTCCCTTCTGTAACTTGTCTGTCTGTAGTCCAGATGTAAATGATGCCAGTGTACTCCTTTTGTGTGTGTGTATCAATTTGGAATTTGTAGAAACAGTTTGCTTTGAAGAATCACAATTATGGTTGGATGAAAAATTACTTTATTTACATCTTCAGCTTCTGCTGTATTGGGAACATCAACTATCAAATTAGAGGGAAAATGGAAATAAAAAGCACAAGTGTATTTGAAGATCTGTGCTAGTAAATAGTACCTTCAAGGTATGACCAGCGTTTTTCAATTTAGCTGGTTTTTTTTGTTACTATCATCGTATTTAAGTCAGGGAGGACCAAGTGAATGTCATGGAGCCTCTCATCATTGCTAACAGATGAATCATTTCTATCTTCTCTTCGAAATGAGAGAGACTTCATTTTGTCACTTGTTTAAGAAACAAGCACATGATGTGCCCTACCCTTCTGCATGGAAGGCTTAGCATGGGATGGCAGCCGTGGTACCAGCCTGAGTGAGAGTCAAGTTCCTGGCATTACCCAGCCAGCACTTCCCGTGTGCCTCAGTGTTAGACATTCACTTGCAAGCTGCGGTGTTGCCCTCCTGGAAATAAGCAATGTTCATGTTTGTTTCACTTCCTAAAGCATTTTGACATCTTCAGATTAAATCTGCCATCATCAAGGCAGTTACAGTAGAAAACAATGAGAGTATTTGGAGCTAGACTAACTTTTGAAATTAGACTGAGTATTAAGTATTTTTTCATTCATGGGTTATGGGTTTGTGAAAATGTGGGAAATTAATTCAATGCATAAGTTGCTTCATCGCTTGGTATACACTTAAAATTTTAATCTTTTTCCTTTTGCAGTTAAGTTACCAACTTAAAGTGGGTATCATGTACTGCAAAGCTGGGCAAAGCACAGAAGAGGAAATGTATAATAATGAATCAGCAGGTCCAGCCTTTGAGGAGTTTCTTCAGCTCTTGGGAGAGCGAGTTCGACTCAAGGGATTTGACAAGTACCGTGCTCAGCTGGATACAAAAAGTAAGACTTTTTCATTCTTTTCTTTTCCCCTTAAGTGAACAAAATGCTTGATATGGTTGCTAACTGCCTTTTTGAAGAGTTCTTAAAAATAACATCTTTGCTGTAGGAAGGCAGTTGCTTCTGACTCGTGGAAGGCTTAATATAAGTGGAAAGCGGAACGTGTGTAATTTAATTATACTCATGCGGTCTCTCAACTCTGGTAATAATTGGATTTTTGTACTGATTTGGTATGAAACTATCAATAAAGCTACAACAAGAAACCAGTAATTATGGAACAATTATCGGTATTGCAAATCTGTCATCAGTGTGTTGTCTTAAGGCTAATCAATACAGCTGGTATGTCTTTTTTTTAAATGATGCACTTAGAGACTGTCTCCAAAATCTTTAGTGAACCCAGCCATGTCACTCCACCTTGAAAAGTTGATATACTGCTTTTCTGATGTCTGTTGCATGCAGTTTTTCTTCTAGGCAGTTTTGTCTTAGTCATCCTGTCAAATGTATTCCTCCCTCTGTGCTTTTTCTTTTTTGAGTTATGGAAATTAAACTGGATTTGGCAGCTATGTTACCAGCTCTAACTGTAAAACATATTGCAACAAAATGCAGTGGCAAGATGATCTTGGGTGACCGTAACTATAAAAGAAACTCCCTGCATTTGGAATCAGTCATGTGAAATAGCTTTTTATCAGCTTGCACATGTTGCATTCAATTTGTAGATCTGTTTAAATTACTTGGGGAAATTTTGTCTTGTATTCCTTTTCTTTGAGTACTGGAACTAACCAGTTCCTGTGGAGATCTTTTGCTATTTTGCTCACTTGTAGCAAAGGAAATGAAATAAGGAGTTAGATTAATGTATGCTGAAAAACATTCATCAGCTTTAGTGCAGCAGAAGCTGTGGTCTTGTCATGGGTCTCCTGGCTCAAATAGAGTACCTTGCTGTGCTTTAATGCTCCATCATTCTATATTCTGTCCTTAATTCCTACAGCAATTGCGTTGCCATCTCCTCAGGCTGTTCTTGACCACTGATCATCAATCCTCAGAGGGTTCTAAAGCCTCCTTTGGTTTTAAACCTAAATTAATACCTATTTTACACGTATTTAACCTTGAGCATGCTTCTTTTTACCTGCAGTACTTATATTCCCTCTGTTGTAGTTCCTCCCTTGAGAGCATTTCGTAAACACATATAATGGTTTGGGTTGGAAGGGACCTGAAACCTTGTTTGGGTTGAAAGGACCTATCTCATTTCAACCCCCATGAAGCCATGGGCAGGGACATCTTCCACTAGAGCAGGTTGCTGAAAGATCCATCTGACCTGGCCTTGAACATTTCCAGGGATGGGGCATCCACAGCATCTCTGAGCAACCTGTTCCAGTGCCTCACCACCCTCCCAGTAAAGAATTTCTTCCCAATATCTAATATAAACCTGCCCTTTTTCAGTAGTCACTGAATCACTTGTAGTAGTTTCATCACTACATGTCCTTGGGAGAAGTCCCTCATCAGCTCCCTTGTAGGAAATACTTATAATTCTCATGGTGAGTTTTCCTTTTGCACAGCTCTGAACTGTCATTTTATTGGTTATAAAGATAAGCTAGGTAAAAAATCAAATGGGTATGGAAAACAGAAAACATTTATTTAGCTTCTGGTTTTACATTGTGACTTTGTTACTTTCAGTCATTAAAGCTGAAGATCCTCTCTTCCCTTCTGGGTTAGTTAAGACATGAAAAAAAGGAAAATAACCCATATTTTTGGTGTCAGTCTACACACACTGGTTTCTAGTATGTGTAAATGCTGTATGACTGAGTTGATTCATCAGATATATTCAGGAAAGCTGTAAATGTCTTCTAAGTACTTGTTTTGCATTTTCTTCTGAACAGCAGAATTTTCCAGGGATGTTTTGAATTCCTTGTTGTTGCTTCTGACTATGGGAAAGAATATTGTCGGGCTTTGAGTTTATGTACTACAATCTAGCACCTGTTGAATGGAACCTTTAAGCTGACTGAATCTCTCCTAGTTTTGGGAGTTATCTTCTTGTAATGAAGGTTTCTGCTCCAAGTTGAGAGCTGGCATATCTTTTTCACATTGCCTGGTGTAGACCCACTCAGCTCCATTATGTATCTAAAAATACAAAAAGTCTGTATGTAAACACTTCAGTATGATCATAGAGGACAGGAAATCCTCTAAGTGGAAACTGCTGCTTTCATGAAGGATTTCCTACGTTTTCTTTTAGTCAAGGTTTACAGCCTCACATATGTGGAACCTTATCAGCCAGAACTGCTTAGGAACTCTTAAGTTGTCTGAAGTCTTTCAGGTTAGATTGCCTGCAGGATTACTGAGAAAACACATGACTACGTGTAAGCATGCATGAGTTCTTAATGAGTAGGTCTGGACAGCAGCAAATGTGAACAATAGCAGCAAACATTTCTAATTTGATCTTGATGGTGGTATGTCCTCCTTTCTGCCAGTGTGCAAAGCACAGATGGAAATGCTGAAAGAGAAGGTGCTTTGAGGGCACAACACTCAGCTCTTTGGATAGCTGCATTTGGAAACACTTAAAGCATATTCCACACAGAAAATGGGGAAAAAAGCCACTTTGTAGTAGGGGAAATACTAAAGACCAGAGATGGTCACAAGAGCTGCATCTCAGGTGTGGGGAATATGTGAAGAGCAGAGTACAGCCAGGCAATACATTGTCAGTAGCTACCCTAAGTAATCAGTTGGTCCTTTTGTGTTGACCTTAACACAGAGACCTGCAAAGGAGGGAGCTGTGGTTTTTTACTGTGACTTAGGTTCATAGATTTTGTTGAAACAGCTAAGTCTACAGCTAGGAAGTGAGCTTCTCCATCTTCCAGCTCTGCACTGTTTTGTTGCTAGAGAGCCTTGTCTTGAAATAGTTCTTGCAGTCTCACTACTCAGGAAATCTTCCTGCACAAGAATTCTGTTCAGTGGCAGCACAGTTGATTGCAAAGATGTGCTTAAAAACAAATGTCTGTTCATTGACTTGTCAGAAAGGTCGGATCTATGTAGACTACTTTGCTAGTTTTTGTACCTTTGACAATACTTTGCAAGCTGTGGAAAGTGGTTGCACGATGTAAGACATTGAAAGATTTTTCTCTGTGTGGAGATGAGCTGCTTTGTGTATGTACTCTGGAAATACTCACAATATTTTTAATTTATGCAGATTTAGAAAAGTTAAGTTCCTCTAGCAAAAGGCAGTTTCAGAACAGTTATTCGTAGAAATTTTTAGAGTTAGGCTCCTAATTAGTAAGTGTCCAAAACAGAACTGTTTCCTTAAAAGGAGGAATCTCATGCATACTATTAACTGAAAGCCTATTTAAGTGTATTGGATCATCCTTCAAGGGTTTTAGTTTTGGATCTCTGCCAGTACCACTGTGAAAAAGAGATGCTACTTTTCAAGTTTTGTTTGTTTATTTCTAGAATTACCAGAGGGGAAACAGTCTATCTCCTGGCAGCTTGCAGACTTTGGATAGGAAATAGAGCTTGAAAATGTCACCTATCCCACAGAGACTAGGAAGCTTATGGGCATCACTTTAAAGTAATAAACATCACAGTGATCCTTCAAATTATAATTTCAGTCATTTTATTTACCAGTTGTAATGCATGTTTTATTTCCCTCCCCTCACTTACTCTTGCTTCTCAATATTTTAAATTGGTAAGTGGGATCAGTTTGATAATGCTAGGCCTGGTAACAAGGATTGTGTGTCCAACAGAGTGGTACTGTGGTTGATCCAGGAAATAAGGGAAGTTGATTAATATGAGTTGGGAATTTTATGATTTATCAATTTGATAAGATTATAAACTAAGCTAATAATGGTAGGTTTTCATATGAGATGTTTTTATACTGCATGATTTTCTGATTAAGACATCAGAAGAATGTAAAACCATAAGCTATTAAGTAGATAATTAAATCTAAGGAATGAATGGACTTCGAATTGACGTTTCATTTAAGGGTTTTCAAGAAACCCCAATGTTTGTAATGAAATAATACAGATACATTGCCTTCTCAACTTGCACTGTATAACATCTTTCCAACCTTGTGGAAATAATGATGGACTTACTCTTGGGTCTTACTCTTTTGTTGGAAGACCAACAAATCTTAAGATGTTAAGTTGCTTAAGAAGCAGGGAAGGAAGTCCGTCTGCATTTTTCTGCATTTGTGTTACACGTATACTTTTGTATGGTAGAAAATAAAAGATTCTGTCCTCATTTCTGTCTGAAGACGACTTGGGTATTATAGAAGTTGATCATGAGTACTTGGTGTAATCCTTGTGTATGACAGAAGGGCAGTGTTGACAGCTGCTGACAAAGCAAAGGTAGAGGGGAGCAACATTAAGCTCTGAAAATATTTATTCTTGTGCTTTTATAGTGAGCCCTACTGCAGTTTGTAGTAATGGTTGTCCTGCCTTATCAGCGTAACTTAATTTTCATTCTCGTACAGTTCCTTGGAATGTTTTTCTTTGAAACAGGGAGTTAGATTCTCTACTCTTAATGGTTTTTATAGAGTTTTCTAGCACAGAGGTTAAACTGCTGCAGAAGCAGGCTGACAAAGTCCTGTGGATTCAGTCAGCAGTATGCTGATGGTTGTCAGCCACAGTTTTGAGCACTATTGGTGTTAGGAAAAAACACTTCAAATGTGAGTCTGTTAATCCTTGTGAATATAGCTGAGAATCATTGGAAGGACAGAAGACTAAGGTGGATTTTTAGAGATGATTAATGATGGAAGGGAAAAAGGATCAGCTATTCAGCTAAGTAGCCAGATCCAGTAATGTGGCAAGGCTGGGAAAACGTCATGAATAGCTATGCCATAAACTGGTGGCCAGAGGGAATATCTTCAGTGTAAAAAGGTGCTAATGAATTTGAAGATCCCTCAGGCCCCTGTTAAATAGAAGGAAATTTAAGTAGATTGCAGTGCAATTGAAGTAGATTGCAGTGCTGGCTTGCAGTTTTGACCTTGAAATGATGGATGTTATTCCAGTACACAGTATTGGATTTTTATTGCAATAGCTGTGATTTGATTTAAAGCAAACACCTACAATTATGGTGGTGTACTTCAGGAAAAGTATTCTGGACTTCAAAAAAGCTGAATGGTGAGAAAGACACACAGTTGTAGTGCATATGGATTTCTGTTGGTAGTTGGATTTGAACAGGAGAGATTTAAACTGTAAAGTGCTTGGAAATAATTTGAATTATTAAAGGTGTCATTTGTATTGTAGCTTGATTATTTAGTTTGCAGAATTAATGCTGTTCTCAGAAAACATTCTTCTGCCTAAAATTGAATCCTGCCAGGAAAGTTGAAAGTTTGGCTTAAATATGTAGGTGTTATAGAAGATTTTTCTGTTAGAATTGCTTTATTCTATTCCCCCAATACTTTCTGAGCCCCTTCCCCTCTTTTGGGGCCTGCCTTCCCCTGTCTCACTTCCCTATCTTTTTGCGCTTCCTCCTCACCTTTTCCAATTATTTGTCATATTTTTGTATGCTCTGTTTCTAAAAGATGAGGTACAAATCAGTGTATTTGCAGTCCAACAGATAAAGCTGTTATGAAGTTGCATTGATGTTTAGGTGACTTTTGGGTGTATCTGCCTCCTTGGGTGTGCACTGCAGTGACCAGGCAGAGGACAGAGGCTGCTGTGAACACGGTGCAAGATGAAATGATCCCGTTTTAGCTGTCCTGCTGTTCTAATTGGCATTTGCAAGAAAGTTATTAGCATATTTAGTATTACTATTGAATTATTAAAATAATATTTAGTTTGTAGGAATATTTTATTTCTAATTCCCTTTTTATTATAGATAGATGATTTGGAAGCGCAAAATCTCTATGTGGCTATAATATAGAAAACTTTCCATTTCATTTTACAGACCATTTTGTGTTTCATTTAGAGTAAGCTACCTCTATTTTATTATTCTGAATCTGACAGGGAACAAATTTCTCAAAGTTTATACTCAAAACCTGGATAAATAAACTGTATATTTATGTTACTGTAAATGCATCACAAATGTCAAATCTGTTATCTTCCTAGCAACATGATCTGTCTCCTAATGAAAATGCCAAGATACAGTTTTTAACAGTTTTTTAAAATATACTGTTACAAATAACTGGGATTATATAATTTAGTAGCATGTTTATATAACTTCAAATAGCCAGAATGCTTTTTGCCATATATAAAACTAGATATTTCTCAAATTGTGTTTGAAAGCAGGCTTTTTGCACTGTGGACATAAGTTGTATTTAACAGAATATGCTCACTATTTTATCTTCAAATGTGTTACTGCTTAAATCAATGGCACATTTTTCAAGGTCACTTTTTAGAGTGAAAGAAAATGAAAACCAGTTCACAATTTGTCTGTAATCAAGTGTTGTTTTCAACCAACACTTTGTAAACTGAGTAATATCCCCCTCTTTTTTTCTTTCTAAACTTCATAATCCTAGTTTTTATCATTCTCTCCACATGGAAGTCTCTCTCTCCACATTTAATTATTTCTGTGGCCTGTTTATGGATCCCTTCTCGTTCTTCTGTAACTTTTAAAATAGGGTGGCCGGAACTCAAAAGGTGAGATTACCTTAGATTAATATGCCAGCATCATAATTTCATTTCTGTGGGCTTTTCCCATCATCAGTTATAACCATGCTGACATCCTATTTGGGGTTTTGGCTGTTCCTGTCCATAAAGCAGCTGCTCTAGTGAAGGTGCTACCTGATTTCATTACAGTTAATTTCAAGTCCTGATGTTTATGCTTAAGAGAACTCACCTTGTTCTTATAGGTCCTTTGCTGTTCATTATGTATGAGATCAGGGTATTCATTTTCAGTATCTGCCTGCCTTCCTTGCTGAAGTATTTTTCACATTCCTTACAGTTCAGTTTCATTCTGAGATACTGGGTGGTGCCTAAAAGTTATCTCTGACTTTGTTGTCACTTCTCACACTTGCGTAGGCTTTCTTCAGGGTCTTCTGGTATAAACTCCCTATTCCTAACAAGTTTTTGTCTGAGAATAGTATGCAAAAGTGCACAGGCTGTCTTTATGTGACACTTGCTTTGACAGGTGAATAAACTCTGAGTAAGTCCTTACTTGCTGATATTTCATCTAGGATTGAGGATGAATAAAAATTCTTGTCTTGGCTGATGGTTTTTTTTAATTATAATGAAACTTTAAGACTTTCTTTAATAATACTTTTATTTTGTCTTCTTTAACTGCAGCTGATTCAACAGGTACTCATTCTCTGTACACAACATACAAGGACTATGAAATCATGTTCCACGTTTCTACTATGTTGCCATATACTCCAAACAACAAGCAACAGGTAAGATGGGCTCAGTAGATGAACTATTGAGTATATATATTGAGTATATATGCAAGTAGTATATATATATATTTATGCAAGTAGATGAACTATTGAGTATTTATGCCAACTTTTATTCATTACTAGCAAAATAACACTTAAGGAATCAAAAGTAAGGGTGGCTCTCTTTGTGTCAGGGAGATGAGCAAAGCAGATGATTGTAGGTACATCATAGATTTTTCTCCATTGGACTGTTTTCTATTTAATTGTGCATTACTTTGATGTAAATAGTATGCAATAATGCCAGTAGCACATGTCAGAAGGACCACAGTGTACCTCATGATTTCAAATAATTTTAAACCTTCTACAGCTACGTTAATTGCCCTTTAAAGTTTGCATTCAGCAAATTGTAATATGCACAGAGATAATGAGTGGGTGGTCCAGCACACTACACAAGAGTACATAAGTCAAAATCCTTTTGTCAAGATCCTTTATTTTGCCTTTTTTTTCTTCAACTCTATTATACTATTTGGGCTGAACTGCTTTGTTACACTGAAGTACCTGCTCTTGTTAAACACTAAGCCATATTGTTTTGTGTGATGTATATGCATTTTATTCTAGAAATGGTGCTTTGTACTTCTGCAAATAAAATAGAGATTTTTGTTTTACAATGAAAGATAACATAGAATTCTTCTTAGTTTGCTTTTGTACACTGAATGTTCTACTACTTTGTAGCTCACCTTCTCTTATACTGTAGTCTTCTATTTACTGAAAGAAGCCTACCAGGAAATTATTTATTTAGTGTGTCTTAAGGACAATGACAACTTACTTTCAAGTTTAAATAGAACCTACCACTGGCTTGTAAAAATGTGTGAAATGGAGGATGTTTTCCTGCTTCCACGTATCACTGATTACTCTTAATACTCACAGGATTAGTTTTCCCCCTTTGTTTAGCTTAAAATTTTCCCTTATAAATTCACCCTCTATGCTACATGTAAAAATGAAATTATTCTGAAAACAACCATGCCTGAAATTTATTAGGTGAACAACTAATTCTGGTACTTGTTATATAACCCTTGATTGTTACAGTTTTCAGCTTGAAGTCTCACTTGGGGAAAGAAAATGAGCAATAGTAATTTATAATAATGAGAAATAAATGATCGGAAATCTGTGAAAAGTCTGTTTTAACCTATTTTTTTTTCTTCTTTTTCCCGCTCATTAAAGCTTCTGAGAAAACGACACATTGGAAATGATATTGTGACAATAGTTTTCCAGGAGCCTGGAGCACAGCCCTTCAGCCCAAAGAACATCCGATCCCACTTCCAGCACGTCTTCGTCATTGTGAGAGTGCACGGTCCCTGCACCGACAGCGTTTGTTACAGGTAGCTGCTCCTGCATTCACTGAAAACATGGAATTCCAGTGCAAAGCCAGCTGTCATTCTTCTCCTAAATTCTCAGTAGGGAAATGTAATGAAGTATGAGGGTCAAGGAGGTTTTGAGTCATGTGAATTTAGGACTTTTTAAAAGAGTAAATAGACACACGAATATATAGATGAAACACGCCCAGTGAGGAAACTGCTGCTGTCAGGTGTGAGTACACACACACACGCACATACACATGCATATCAAGCACTTGGAAATTATTTTAGAATTGCCTTCTCACTTCCTTTTAATTCTCTTCATTAAGAGTATGCTAGAAGAATATTTTTGCATTGAAAGAAATAGAGCAAAGAAAAAGAAAACACTTCCACTTTTTGCTTATATAATTTAATCATCTGAGCTTATGCTCCATTTTTGAAATTAAGTCAGTGAAAAAGTGTGACTTAGCCTTTCAGGAAGAAGCTAAGCTCTGAAATATCTTCATTTCTTATCTCATTTCAGTCCAACAAAGAAATGACAGAGAATTATGCAGCAAAAATAAAGTCTTAATGTGACCTTAAAGTCAATATGATTAAAATAGAAAATGGTAATTGATAATAACATGTAATAAAGGATTGCAAGATGTTATTCCTATTAGTATAATTTTTAAACTAAATTGCAAGCATATAGAAATAATGTTTCTGAGTTACACTTTTTTACTATCAGTGAAAGTTCTTACCTTTGTTATATCCTGAACTCTTTAAGTATTTTCATTTTTAAATGTTGACTGATCTCAGAAAACTTCTATAAAGCATTTTCATTTAAAATATGAAATGTCAGACCAGTAGATTTAGAGCATGTATCTTAAAATGAAGTAGCCTTAGAATTAACTTGTTTTTGCTGAAATACAAATATTCACTTAAGTATTTTATTAAGGCGAATGCTTATTTAGAGGAAAAGCTAAGACTGCTGTGTATGAGTTGGTGTTTTTTTTATGTTTTGAGTACATATAGATGGCTTAAAGGCTTTTGTTTCCTCAGAAGTTTTTGGTAGAGTTCACAGAGTGTTTCTGAAATCGATGCTGAACTTTGTACATGTATTAACTCTCCTGGACTAAGAATGTTCATGCTGATACTCTTTTTCAGGCAGCTTATTGAAAAATTCAACTGTTGCATAATTTATGTGAACACAGCTTGTTCTTAAACTCTTAGACATATGTTTCAGCTCTTACACTGTACAGAAAATGATTTTGAAGCAAAGGGAACGTAGGAAATGCATCCACAAGGGCTGCAGATGCATCTTCCACTTGAATTGCATATTAGAACATAGATCTGCTTTTGTCTGTTACTTAAGTAATATGACTGCATATATTTTCTTCCTTTTAAAAGGCATGGGAAAGATTGATACTTGCTAAACTGTAGTAAATTCAAGTATCTGAGGGTTTTATTTTTGACCTTCAGACTCCTGAATCACCTCATTTTCCAAGTGTTTACGACTATAAGGGCTGGAACTTCATTGGTTGCTTAATAGTAATTTTGGCTTTAGTGATGGTAGAGGCTTAAATTTTAAGGGGAGGGGAAACAGGTATGAAAAATAGTTGGGAGAGTGTCAGTATTCATTTTGATACACAAGACCACCAGAACATTGTATGTTCTCTGTACTGTCTTTAAGATTGAAATACTTTTTTTTTCCTCTCCTCTCAGTGCAAACACTTGATTTAAATTTGTAGAATTCTATTATGAAAAGTTTTTCTAGGAAACGTTTCAAAGTAAGTTGGACCTCTTTTTTTTGACTTTTTTGGAACAGTTTCGTGGATTCATAATTCTAGACAAAACAGGAAACCATATAGCATAAAAATGTACTGGAATTTATATTTTAAAACTACATAAAAGGAGTAAAGTCAAGCACTGTCTTGGCCAGTGATTCTCTCTCCCAACTAAGATAAACAATATTTCAAAAGTCTGGCATCTCTGAGCATTGCTCACTTCTTAAAACTTCTCTAGCATGTGTTAAAGATTGAATTCTTATCCCTGTGATTCATGACACTGAAAACTGAACCAAATAAAATCTTACTGGTAGTTTCTGGTAGGATTTCACTGCATCCAGTAATTGTGTTTAACACTTAGGCTTCCATTTCTTAATAACAGACCCTTCAGGACCACTAAAGATGAGTCAGTTGCTTCATGAGCACCCCCTGTTGCATACGTTGAGATATATTGGTATACATTTGGAGGAAATATGACGGCAATGACATCTTTCAATATCAGTTGCATAAAATATAATAATTAAAAAAACAAACAAAAAAACCAAAGGAAAAATCACCCCAAGCAATTCAGAACAGCAAAACAAACAAGCAAAACACTCTACCACTCAAAATCAGAAGATACGGTTGTAGATTGGGTGACTTAATTTTTATTTTCAGTGTTCCTGTATGCCCCTTCAAAAGATTTACCTGAAATCTTAGTTACTCATTTGTTGGGGGGAATTTCTCTGATTATGTTTAAGAATTCAGATAAAATCAAAATGTGAAAATAATACCAGGCAGCGTTCTAAGTGAAACACCACATTGTTTTCTAATATGATCAAGTTTTATGCTATTCTTCTTTATTTCCATTACCATGGTATCTTAGCCAAAGTTAGTTAATGCTTTTTCAGATCTTGTTACAGATATGTGGTAAATCCTGTTTGAACTGTTGGAACGTTCCTTGTCACAAAACTGTAGAAGTAGAGTTTCAGTCTCTTAGGATAGTTTGCCAAGTGAATGATACTGGATTGGAATGTCAAATCTCCAGAGGTTCCAAACAACTCTCATCTGATTTATATCAAAAGAGAACTGGCAATTGAGAATAGCTGAGCTGGTCCCTGTTGCCTAAGCCAATCTTATTGTCAGTCCATCACTTGGTACAGCAACTAAAAGGAAGAGTTGAAAAAGAACGTATCTGTTTCTACTGTGTATCTCTGAACTTCTCAGAAGTTTCTTATTTCTGGTATTTTGGAGTTGCCTTCTATCACTGGCAAGCAGTATCAGCTAGTGAATTTTTCAGTCCAGAAATTTCGTCACCAGATGATTTTCTCAGTGGAACTGGCCTTGTGAGATGACTTAATTGCCTTTATCTTTTTAATGTGTTCATTTAATCTATATTTCTAGTGTTGGTCATACACTTGGTTCTGCTTTCTGATGAGCCTTTCAGCATTAAGTAGCTACATTCTAAGCTTTTCAATAGTGTGAGTTAGAAATTTTCTTTTTATACCAAAACCAAACAAAATTCAGAACTGCTATACATGAGTGATTACTTATTAAAAAAAAACCCTACAGTTCTGTACTTGAAGCTCTTTTTAAGCTGTGGGACATGGAATGACTCAAAAATGCCTATATGCAAAAAAGTGGCCTTCTGTTTATACACTAAAGGGGCATAACCTCCACAATGGCAACGTTAATATGTAAATTTAGGCATAATGCTGAGAAAAGAAAAATTGAGAGAACGTATTGTCTGTAAGCAAAAAAGGCTGAGTTTGCCTAGAGTGAAACACTGTGTTTCTTCCTTATTCTTTTATTTCATTTAGCGTTGCTGTGACAAGATCCAGAGATGTACCATCCTTTGGCCCACCTATTCCAAAAGGTGTGACGTTTCCTAAATCAAATGTGTTCAGGGACTTCTTACTAGCCAAAGTCATTAATGCAGAGAATGCTGCTCATAAATCAGAAAAGTTCCGTGCGATGGCCACCAGGACCCGGCAAGAGTACTTGAAAGACTTGGCAGAGAAGAATGTCACCAACACACCCATTGACCCTTCTGGCAAGTTCCCCTTCATCTCACTTGCTTCAAAAAAGAAGGAAAAGTCTAAACCTTATCCAGGAGCAGAGATCTATAGTTCTGGTGCTATTGTCTGGAGTGTCCATGCAAAAGACTACAGCAAGGGTATGGAAATAGACTGTCTCCTAGGCATCTCTAATGAGTTTGTAGTCCTCATTGAACAGGACACAAAAAGCGTGGTGTTCAATTGCTCCTGTCGAGATGTGATAGGGTGGACTTCAACAGACACAAATATCAAAATATTCTATGAGAGAGGTGAATGTGTTTCTTTGGAGAGCTTCATCAGCAACATTGATGACATCAAAGAGATCGTCAAAAGGCTGGAGGTTAGAACGTGTTCTCTTGCTTGGTTCCCCTTCTTTGCTTTCTCCTCTCACCCCTTGGCAAAGTAAAGCTGCAATTTAAATAATGCCTGGGATTCCTAAAACTATTTAAATATTTATTTAAATGTTGTTTATCATGAAGTTTATAAGGATTTCCCTGCTTCTATTTCTCAAAACTGAATATTGCTTTCACTTTTATCACATATCAGCTAGTCTCAGCAGGCTGTGCGTGTGTGAAAAATGTATTAATATATTAAAAAGACCAGGTCCTTTAGATGCATAAGTTGTTCACACACAAGTACAGAAGTGTCACATTATTTCTTCTCCTTGTTTTCCTTCCCTTTCTCTGTTTTATAAACTTGCTGTATCTTGTTTGAAATGAATCTGCAATATCTTTGAGACTAACTTATTATGTTGCCAGCAGGGTGCAGTCCCAATCCCTACTGCAACCTTCAGATATTCTCTGAATGCATGCGATAAAGTAAAAATGCAGTGAATCATGGTATCTCCCTGTAAAACATCTGCCCATGCTCATTTTATATCCAATTAAGTTATGAAAGAATGTGCTACATTTCACTCTTTCCTGCAATTTCACAACTGTAGTTGTATAACAACCAAAAAAAAAAAAGGAAATCTAGGCCCCATTAAATTGCTCTTGATGATATTCATGCTCATGGTACATGGAAAAGTTGGCATGGTCCCCAGTTTACTGTGCTTAGTAGCTGCATGCTACCACATTTTGACTGAGAAGTAATTTTGCCATTTCCTGAAACAGCCAGAAATGGAGAATGTTTTGTTGGTTACTAAAGTGTAAAAGACAAAGATTCTTGTGTAACTCCATGTGTTTTTCTGTTGTGTGCTGCCATATATCTTCTAAAATTCCTGTGGTTGCAGTAAAAATTCCAAGGCAGAACTTGAGTAACCAGATTTTACTGAAAATATTAGTTGGAACAACAAGACTCATTTCAGCTGATTATGTGCCTAGGACTGCAATATATATCCCGTGATTGTGTCCCACCGTGATCCTCGGGAGTTGCTTGTTCAAAACTTGAGCCCCTAAACCTCCGTTAGCCCCGGAGGTGTCTCAGTGCATTAAATTCTGTCTGCATTTCAATTCCCAGCTTGTGACCAAGGGCTGTGAGACGGTGGAGATGACTCTGCGCAGGAATGGCCTGGGCCAGCTGGGTTTCCACGTGAACTACGAGGGCATTGTGGCAGACGTGGAGCCCTACGGCTACGCGTGGCAGGCAGGGCTGCGCCAGGGCAGCCGCCTGGTGGAGATCTGCAAGGTGGCCGTGGCCACCCTGAGCCACGAGCAAATGATTGATCTGCTCAGGACATCAGTTACAGTGAAGGTCGTCATTGTCCCTCCCTATGAGGACTGCACACCACGCAGGTATTTTGCAGTAGCTGTGTTTGCTCTGAAATCGGATCTTGTTTTGTTGGACGAACCACCACAGAGTGTTAGCCTGAAAACAATGTGGTATAATTATAATACAGCATCCAATATTTTAAGGTTGGAAGAGGACAGCAGGAAAAACTGCCCATATTCGGTCTCCATGCCCCCCAAATATTCATTGAATACCAAAACATAATGATGTGTGTGAAGAAGTTCATGGAACCATGGAACTTAACATGGAAATCAAACGACTTTTTAGTCATAATTGTGTGTTTAGCGTGCATCAAAATTGATTGTACACGTTCCTGCCTGCTTTCCCATTTGCTGGTAGTTTGTAATCCTGTGGATATAATTCCTGAAAGCTAGGAATAGACTTACATGCTTCTATTTTCACAATAAGTAAGGCTGTAAATGGTGAGGGTTTTTCAAGGGTATGGATCTGGCTAGAGAAATTGCTGCAAATGATAATTCTTCTTTACTCCATGGATCTTGTTGTGTCTCTCTCACTTCCCGTCTGTATTAAGCCTGAAGCTCATGTCAATTATATTGCTGGTTTTATAGTTTAAAACTGTTGCTTCATCAGAAATGAGCAGTAATGTGTGCATTTTTCTTAAACTAGACATTAAGTCCCTCCATTTTTCCTGAATTCACACTAAAGCTTTTATAATTTTTATGAATTCTCGGTGTTGTCTGCAGCCTTCAGCCACATCACTAAGTCTTAATTGCATACTCCTGACATCCTGTATTTGTGTCCTAGAAATGCTGCTATATGATTAAAATGGAATGATGTTTAATAGAATAAATTTGCCTGCAGGCTAGCTGAAGGCTTAGGATAGGTTTTCCAAGAAGCAAGTACAGTTACCAAAGTTCAGAGGATTCCTTGGAGTGAAAGACCGAGAGAGAATTTTTGCAGTGCTCTTTTTTAATCAGTCTCTACCTTTGTAGGTGTAATTGCTGAATCTTTGTATACTTAAGACTGGAGCTGAACTTTAACACATATTTATTATATTGATATGAAATTGTGTCTCTGAGAAAAGTCCTGTTACTTGTGTAAAAGAAAAATCTGTGTTTGTTTTTACTGTAAGCAACATGAAGTCCTTTTGTAAATGCTAGCAAAAGAGGAGCAGAGAGAAAAGGAGTTTTTTGTCCTTTAGCTGTCAGTGGAAAATTGAATGCATGTCAGGGATTAAAATGACGAGTGGCATAAGGTCACTCATGAGATATTTGGAAAGCTTTTGTGCAGTATTTAGCAGCCCGAGCAAATGGAAAGTTCAGCTGCAATCATCATGAAAGGATTAGAGCAGAAAAATCAGTGTGGAAAGCACAGATCCTATTATTTCTGAACTAAATTAAGTACAGCCAAAACCAGGCTTACTTTTAGTGTATCCAAACCCATAGCAGTAAGAGAAATGACTGCACTTTTTGAAATACTGTACTCAGAGAGTTTTGTTGTTGCTGTCTCGTGGGCAAATGTCCATGGTGGGTTATTGCTAGTTATAAAATTCCATAAAGCAACTCTTCATCCCCCCCATTTGCTCTAACCAAAATCATGAAAGTTGAAGAACCGTGTCTTGAATTTGTGGCTATCCTACATGCATTACTAGAAATTTTTAAGTATTTGCAAAAAGCAGTTTCTCTTCTGGCAATCAGTTTTCTGCAATTGGAGTCCTTTTGTCCTCTGGAGGTCACTGAGTATTTCTACTACAGTAACTTCTGCAGACCATAACTAAAATGAAGACGTGTTCTGCTTGGAACACTACATTCATATCAGAAGTAGTCCCTATCCTCATAAGTTGGTTGGCATGAAGCTGGAGGAAGATCAGGGGTGCAGTTAGGTAAGCTGACTTGGCAAGGGGCACATGTACAAGGTCAGTAGGAGATGTAACAATATATCCAAACACCCCCAATTCACGTTCTCATGCCCTGTGCAGAAGCAGGCCTTGTTATGGTTAATTCTCTACTGAGCCATGGTTATTAAAACATTGCCACTGAACTCATTTAGTGGGCTGATTGCTGACCTTGATGCTAAGGACACAGCCTTAAGAGGAAATTATGCATTCCTGCCTGTTAAACTGTATAAGTACGTTGTTGGGGGAGGGAAAGAGAAACCCAAACTAAGTACATGAGCACTAGGGAAAGAACAGTGGAGACATAAAGTATGAAGAGAAAAGAAGAAACAAAGGACATCAATTATCAGTGTTGTAGTTCAGTTGTGAGTGGCTTTACCTCCTGCTCATCCCTATCCACCATGCAGTGGATCTCATCAGTGGCCTGGGAGACTTTCAGGTGAAGCTGACCTACATGTGCTTCAGAAGCACACCTCATGCCTTCCAACTGATAGTTTAATTTAGACATTAAGACTAGAGGGTAGACCAACGTAAAACCACAAAATGAGTATATTGTGGGCAGCAAGACCTCAGCACTGACAGTTTCACTTTGTCTCTTCCTATTAGACTGCACAACTTGCTTATGTCAGCATGGCCAGTTAACAAGTTCTGTCTTGTTTTTTGTTTTTGCAGGGAAGAGATACTAATCTTCCTCACCCCCTAATGGTGAAATTGCCTAGAGGAAGAACTATGGGTTCAAAATTTTGCACTGATTTTTTATTTTTCTTTGCAGAATTTTTCTTTTTCTTTTCTTTCTTTAGAGAGTGATGTATGTAGATAAAGTAATCATGATAAAACATACTCACTTAGTATTCACTCAGATATATATATATACATTTGTCAAGTGAAATGCCAAAATTATCTTTACTGAAGCAAAAGATCACATTTTTTCCCAAGTGCCTCATCTGAAATACATGCAGAAGTTTGCCCTGCTTCTTATGTAGGTTGCATTAGCTTATGTCCTGTTCTAGTCAGATTTTTATGCTGTGCTGTTCCTCAGGAAGCAATGAGCATCTTTGGGGTTTGGCATCTACAGTTTCTAGCAAGTCTTTTCATAATGTGCAAATTTAATCAACGGAGGTACTCCGAAGCCAAAGGTGTTTGAAAGTTATGTGTAGTGCCTTTTTTTGTGTGACTCTTGTCTTTTAATGTCTGTGTATCAGAAAGGTGTGTCTCAAAAAGAACAAACATTTCAGGTCTTATTTGTCTGGGTGCAGGAAAGTTCTAAAGCCCATGGCTTTTTTAAGAAGGGGAAATACCCTTCTAACATATCTTTTTAGCTTTTCTAGCCCAGTATCAGATGTACAGTATCAACTTGACCAGCTGGAATGCTGGAGTGGATGGCTATAAACTCTTCTGGAGTAATATACAAAGACAGGCATTGGGTTAGGAAGTGTTTGATTGTCTGGGGTTCAGTGATGGTGACAACAGGGTTGTTAAGGGATGAGAATCAGGACAAGGCCAACATGGCAGATTCCATTGTAGTCTGTTGTGGATCACTCACCAGGATGAAGAGACAGACTCTCACCATCACTAGTCCTTTTTCTTCTGTGAGTCTTCTAAAGTTTGTTAAATAAATGTAAGCAAATCTCATACTTTCATAGAGTTGATTCAGCTTCTGTCTTCAGATTTCTTCTCTTGTGAACAGGACTTGTTTTTTTAATAGCTGCATATTAAATTTCTTCATTTCCAGGAGCTCCTCAGAAAACTACCGTATGCCAGTGATGGAGTACAAAGTGAATGAAGGAATGTCATATGAATTCAAATTTCCCTTCAGAAATAATAATAAATGGCAGCGAAATGCAAGCAAAGGACAGGGACCTCATGTGGCTCAGGTACCATCTCAGATCCAAAGCCCAGTACCATCTAGGATTAGCTCTGGAAAAGGAGAAGGGAAAATGCCACCCCCAGAACGAGCCAACATTCCTCGAAGCATCTCTAGTGATGGGCGCCCGTTGGAGAGCCGGAGGTACGTGTCTTCTTGCAAGTGGTTTTTCATTGCTGCTCTGAATCTTGTCTGGAAAAATTCACAGGAGTTTTATCTAAGTATCTGAAGGCTGCTTTTAATCTTGGTTTTAATTAGTCAAAACACAGCATGTTTGACTATGAGTGAAACAATAGTCAAAAGGAAATACCTTTCCTGGCATGATTAACTACAAAATGAAGGCTGCTGGGATGTTTCCCTGTGTTTGATGGTATTCTGAAACTGCTGTATTGTTATTTAAGTTTTAAATGAGTTACAGTCAGAGTTTCAGAGCTAAGTGTTCATGAACTTCTGCATTTTGAAAAAGTAAATCAAAGATTTATCTTGTTCATAGGCTTGGCGGAATTGCCTAAAGCACCCAAAGCAAAAATAGTATCTGACAGGGTTTTAAGCAAGAGAATTCTGACTAGTGTAGAAAGGAAATTTGTCTGACTGGGGAGTGTTCAGACATTTTAGGCTAGAGGAGAAATTGTTCTAAGTTTGGATTTCTCCAGGGTGATGTGGGGTTTTTTGTTGTTTTGAGTTCTTTAAACAAGAAAGCGATTATTAGGACAAAGGTATCAGGTCCATCATGTCACAGTATTTTCATTCTTTCATGGAAAAAGTTGTATTTGATAGCATTCAAATGAGCTGTCATTGGTTTGATTATCTTTACAAATCTGTCTCTGCATTTGCAATGAGATCTGTGGAGGGAAAAAAGTTAATAGCTTGTATCTTTTATTTTGGACAATTCCTAAGGAAAAAAAAAAGCTTTAGATAGGTTCTGATCATCTTTGTGGCTGAAAAATATAAAGCAGTGGTAATAAGATACATATTGTAGAAAATATATAAGAGAGTTCTAATGAAACAACTTAAAATCTTTTTCACGTCCTGAAGAACTGGGGATGGAAAAACACGTTCAAAGATGGTACAGCCAAGACCAAGAAACTACCAAGGTGAAATTTAAACTTCTGTGTTGGATACCTTGTTAGGAAATTACAGTGGTTGCTAAGTACTTAACATTCTTACTTTCTTTTTCTTAAATATATACTTTAAAAGCTCCCATCTGTGGGAGTTAGAAAAAAACTGCAACACTGAAAACACTTAATAATTTCACAGACAACCTGATTGATTGTTTGTTAAGAAGCCACTGAAATGCTGGACTTGATTCTCAAATGATATATTTGGACTGACATAAAAATTGCAAGGCTACAGGCTACATCTGCCTGCTAGAGCTAAAGACAGGCAGATGCTGAACTGGAAGGAGCAGCAGCTGAGCTGGTGGCATCCATTGCTCTCTCCAGTGCTGAGCAATCTCCTTATGTAGTTCCAGAAGGCATAGTAATACCTGGGAAAAGCTTAAGGCAGTGACAGACTATCAGATTCTGTTGAATTGCTGGTTTTTCCAGATGCTTCCATCTCGTCATGGCATTAAGCAGAGAGCTTGGTGCAGTCTGAGTTGGCTTGTGTCAAAGAGAGAGCCTTTGGCTGCCCTAGAGAAGAGGTATTAACAACTGTGTGTTCCTGGTGCATAACATACCCAAGGCATTCAAGACTTATCCAGTCTCTGGAGGCTTCTAGAAGAGGGGTTATGGCCTGATAAATGTTTGCAAATTGAAAATTAAATTTTCTTAGTATTTGTTTTCAAAAAGTGAAACTTTGACATTTCATTTCCGTCATTTTCAGGGCATGTAGCTGGTTAGGGTTTTTTTTTTCCCTCTAGGCATTCTTTTAAGTATTCTTTTTATTATTATTCAAAAATGGTTCTATTGGATTTTTCATCCTTAAAAGTGTATTATCAAAGTAGCTTTTAAATTTCACTGGGAATTTTTCTGGATGCTTGAAAAATGTCTTCTGTCATCTTTCTGATCTGCTAAACGTGGTTAGTCTTGGGTGAATCAAGTTTAAATATATCATCACTTGCATAAGGTTAATGTCTTTCCAGTTAAAGTGAAGAAATACATTTTTGTCATTTTAAAGAAATACAGGAGGGAGAAAAACCTCAACAATAAACTCACTGCAAGACTAATTTGTCTTTTCCCTACATGATAAAAGAAAGCTTTGCTTTTCAGAAAGCTCAGATACTTCTTATTGTGTAAAGTCTTAAAATCAACAAAGGTGGGTTTTTCATAGCCCTCTTAACTACTGTCTCATTTAGTTTTTCACCACTAGTTTTCATATTTACCCTAAAGAACACTGAGGAGGAGGTGCTGAAATCTGTGCATGTTTCTGGTGCAGGCAGCAGTGATGGTGCTCTGCTGTGCTTTGCTCCCTTTAGTTCATTTAAGTATGTTAGAAATAAATAAAATCTGCATTAGCAGTCTTGAGAGTAGGAGGATTTCATTGTATATTCATCCAAACATTGTCTCCCCATAGAGATTGCTGTTGGAGGTGGGAGAGTACATTTCTTGACAGTCCCTCATTCTGAGAAGGCAGACAAATGCCCAGTCCTGTGTCCAACCATTAGAGTACTTAAACTTGCCTTATTTGGATTGTCTTCATATTTCCAATTTACTAGCTTATTTTCCCTGATCTTCACAGTACCTGATCCTTGAATGTAGTCATCATTTATATGGTAGGTATTTGTAGGCAGGAAAAATAATCCAGAACTTTATAAATCTTAAAATAAACCTCTAATGTTACTGCAACGTTAAGACTAAAAAATCTAATAATATAAATTCAATAAATCCCAAATTATGGCTTATTTCACAATATTAATTACCACGTGGGATACTATATAGCCTATTATCCAGAATGAGCATCAGAAGGGTATGTTAAGGAAAAAACAATAAACCACATATATGTGCAGTAAACCAGGGCTAATGTTATTGGAGAACATGTTATTATAGCACTTGATTTTTTTATTTATTTCCCCCCTCCTCACAATTTTCAAGTTTTTTGTACACTTGGTTTCACACTTTATCAAGAAACAATGTGCAAGGAAAGGAGAGGAGATAATGGTAGATAATAATCTGTTCTTAATTAATTTGTCATAAACTGGAGCCAGTTTTAACTAGAACTTGATTTGACAGACATTTGAAAAAGTGTGGAAATCAGTGATGAAAGCATGTTGAAGACCCAAGTGTGGACTTGAGCACTTCAGTCTGCAGTTGAGTACTGTTGGATGAAAGCTCAAGGTTCTCAACTAGAAAATTTCTGAGCACAGTCAATATTTTAAACCAAATGGAAAACTGAATTACAGCATGACTGCAGTCACACACTGGCAGTAAAATTATGCAGTATGTAATGTTAGAACAATATCATTGATTGCTTTTGTGTCATACTGAGGACTTGGAAGCCCAGTCTTGCCCTAAGACTCCATACTTATTTGAATGATGCCTGTGTAGTCAGTGATAGTAATTATGCCAGTTGTAGTTTATAGGTTAGTTCCTGCAGGCAGATTCTATTTTAAACTGTTCCCATATTACCTAAGAATCCTAATCTGCTGCAGTTTATCTTGGATCAGTGACATTTTTCCAAATATAAACAAACAGGTGTCTGTGCACATCTTGCCACCTGTCAAGTCAGCATTGTAGTACATGCACTGCCTACCTCATGGGGTTTGAAGGTTTGTTATTTAAATACTCTCATAACATTCTTCAAATTAAAAACATGTACTAACATGAAATTATATACCACACAATTCCTACCAGCTCCAGGACCTAGAGCTGGATGTAGCAGTGGAAAAATCAAAGGTTTGTTGGTATGCATGCCTGTGCAGCCAAACTCTTGCAATGTAAAAACATCTGAAAAGAGACATGCTGTGTCATGTCAAGATTTGGTCATTCTTGTTTGACAAGGGCCATCAATGGGGGACCAGGGAAAAGCATAAGAAATGCTTGCAAGTGTAAAGGAAGACTCTCTACCAGGTCTGACAGTCCCCTGGCTGTCTCCTGTATAAGATTGCCTGGAGCTGGGTGCACCTGTACTGCTGTGGCTGCTATCTCTTCATCCAGGTTCCTGCTAATTGGTCTCTTGGTAGTTCTAGACCACCTACTTGTCCTTTTGTCATGAGGGATAGTGAGTGATCACTGCTTGCTTGGTCCTGTGTAATTCATGTTAGGATGAAGTGAAGCAGAGAGGATAAGTTTCTCTATAATCCCTGGAGCCACAGAGCTTGTTCAGTGTGTCTTCATACACAAACTCTTCTGTGCTTCTGGTGTCCCACTGCCTGCCTCTGTGTCTCTTCTTGTTACAATATGTGTTTTCTGAAAGGTGATGATCAAATTGAAAAAAATCCAAATTGAAAAAAATCCGCTTGAGAAGGTACAACATGACAGCGTAATCGCATTTTCTGTTTCATTCACTATCTCCTTCCTGAAAATTGCTAGGGTTTTTTTTCTTTTTTTGAATGGAAATGATTGGTTTCCTTTAAACATGAGAGCATTTGAGACAGTGTTTGCAGGGAATTGTTGTGGCTTGCAGTATTACGAGGATTGTAAAACTCAAACACATGGAAGGTTAGCATGCCAGAACTAAGATTTGCTGTGCTGTTTTTTTTCAGAACTCTTGTTTAATGGTATATTCAGATGCTTCTTTTGATTAAATTACAAGAATTTCTTGTAACAGAGGGCATCTGCCTCATTCAGTTCACCCAGTGGATGCAGCTCATTAAAGAAGAGCTATTTAATATTTTTTGTCTCTTCATTACTCCATCCCTTATTTACTGGATGACATTCAAATCCTGTTGTAAAGATGCCGTTACTAATTCCCCTCTAAGCTTTACAGTGGCACCCATTACTGTAGTTTCTGAATGCTTCATGTATATTAATTAAACTTATTTTTCAAAATTCTTGTGTGAGAAAAGATGTCCTTGGCCCTCTTCAGATAAAGAACAAAGGTAGAGAGATAAACTATGTTCTAATTATTTGTTCTGCTTATTTTGGCCATCTCATATTTGGAAGTGTGCCCAGCATTGTTAATATTTTATATATTCAAATTATAGCCTCAGTTGACTTCAGCTGCTTTAGGAAGATTTGAACTCAGAGATACAGTGGGCCTTGGAATCAAATAAGGCCTTTGAAAAATTAAAATTAGCAACAACAAGTGAAAAATTGTCATTAACAAATACAGTACTGGTCACCTTGGAGTGTTCCAGCACACACAAAATGAGAATTCAGTTTGCCAAGTCAGCACTGACTGTAAGGTCATTTTTCCTCTTCTGCCAGCCTGACCCTCCTTTGCTTCTGGGCTCTGCAGCTCTTGCAGGAGAAGTTGTAGCACAGTACAGGACCTGTACCTGTACAGTTTTACAGGAAAAGGCACCTGTGTATGATCTTGTAATTAGACTGCCTTAGGCCATAGGCACTAGACTGACATTTTTCTTATGAGGTGTGTGCTACATACCTATGCATACTGAATACGTGGGGAAAATTACAGTTAATGACATGGAAATTATTTTATAAGACCAAGATGGATGCTTTCAATGTCTGTGTTGTCATATTAAACAAAATAAATGTATGCCCATTCCACTCACTGCTTTCACAAAAGATGATGTTCTTCCCATACTTGGCAAGACTCAACCAGTTCTTTCAGGATGAACTAGATCTGTTAGAACTAAATCGTGCATGGGATAATCCCAGTTCAATTGACTGCAATGTAATTGTATCTGTTGAATGCAATGGACGCTTGGCCTATTTTTAAATTCAATTGTGGGACTCATGCACTTAGCCATTTTGGCATTTCTCCTTAAAGCTCTCTTTTGAAATAGATAAGAGCTTGCTTTAGTATGGTTTTTAGTTACAAACAAAAGACAGGCTCACATTATTTTAGCTATAGGGGCATACTGCTAACACAACACAATACACCTTTTGTCTTGGGAAGTGCCTTTTATAAAGATTTCAAAGCAGTTCTAAAAGTCAATTTGAACTAATTTGCTCTTAAATTCTTCTTTATGTTTCACAGAAAATGAAATGTCTTACAGTATTAATGTGTTTTAGTGCAATTGTGAACTGTATTAACAAAAATATACTTCTGCTTTAAATAAAATAATGTCCTACCTGACTGGTTGTTCATCTCTATTGTTCAGACCACATTTATAATAAAATTTTGTTGCCCTCAAGGTCTTTTCTCTCTGTAGATGAGTTAGAGCTATTACATAGTTCTGAAATCTTGATGTTCCTTCTGAACAGTGCTGTCACTTTTTGGTAAGGCATAGGAAGTAAAGAAAAGGCATAGCTGAATCTGAAATGAAAATGTAAGCATTTTTCAACAGGAAATAATTTAAAAGAAATTATTCGAGAAGTAATTGGTTTCCTTGCCATCAATTCTAATTTAGTATTGGGAAAAAAGGTCAGTCTTAAACTGTGTATTGCTCTGCAAGAGTAACTGAGTTTAAATGTGTGTGCCTTTATAAGTGAGTGAATGCTAATGAAAGTGCATTTTTGTATGGCCAGACTATTTTTTTTCCTTTTTATAGGAGTGCTTCTGGGAAAATAAACTGCTTGGCTTATGGGTCCCCAAGTTTGCAAGTCTTCAACCATGTTCTTTGCAAGCAAATATTTCAGACTCATTGCTTGATAAATATGGGATAAGTTAAAATATGTTTATTAGACTAGAAAGGCATTACTGGATTTGGTGTAGTACTTACCGTGGTCAGGCCTTAGATAATTCCTTCTTTGTCCCAGAAAGAGAGTTACTATTAGTTGTATGCACTTCATGAAATTCCAGATGGTGAAGATGTTGATCCAGTCCTACTGCTCTTTCCATTTTAAGATTTTGTTAGTTTACTGCTTTCTTGCAAAGTACTTAGGAGGACAATGCACATTTGATATAAATGTAAATATAAATATGTACACTCTTTCGATATACATGCATATATATACATAAGGAACATTAATAATTTCAATAGTTGTTTTTAATTTTCAAAAGATTTTTTTAACTTTTCAAGTTTTTACAGTATTGTGGTGAGAGCTAATTTAAAATCTGCCACTCCTTTGGAGATACAGATTAAATGGCTAGGCTAAGATCTTCTAAAGGCCAAGACCCGAGCTGGGCGCTGAGGCAATTCATCTGTATGTTTCACTGAAGTCATTAATCCTTTTTCAAATATTAAATTATTTAGCTTGTGCAAATTAGTGTTTCCCTAGATAAAATCAATAAAGGTTTTTGTTCAGAGTAGGAGTTTGATTTTTGTGAATGGCATAATTCAAACTTCACTTAAATCACTGCAAAAGTTTTGAATAGCTTCAGTCACGACTGAGTTGAACAAAGAACCAGCTAACAGCAGTGAATTCTGCTGGGGCTTGGGAAACAAAATGCACAAAGCTAGCAGTTATCTAAAAAAGCCTTTAACTACAGAACAGGATATGAGTTAGGCAGTATAAGCCTGCTGCTTCCAGCATTCTGCCCAGCTGCATGCGTTGCAGTTCTAGACTATTTATTTGCTGTATGGTTGTTCTGACAGGTGAAGGCTTCATGTGAGTCAGGTCTGTGTTTTCAAAAAGAGTTCTCAATCTGTTGAGATAGTTTTATATTGGAAAGTTAAGTTTTTAGGGAGAATTTTAAGGTGGTATGTATAGATTTGCATTGCATTTTTTAGTCCTTGTGTTTTAATGTGGACAAGTTGGGTGGCATAGAGGTAAGCTTGATACTCTTGGAAGAGCTTCCATAGGCAGCTTACTACAGTTAGTTTAAATTATAGACAAGAGTTTGCTATGAGAATTAGGAATATTTTCTTCTGTTTGGTATTTGGATGAGGAATGTCATGTCACGTTATTCTTTACAATCAATCCGTAGCAACAGACTTTAGAAACCAGAATGTTTTCCTCATGTATGCCAGAATTTTCTTGCCACATTGGCCCTTCTTTATTTCTTCCCATGCATCCCAGTTTTTACAGTTGATTTTTCATGGTTTCCAGTAGATTAATAAAGGGGAAATGTCTGATCCTTCACCTGATAGGATTTCTGCCATCTCCATGATGCTGTTGCTTGCAGCTGTGGCAGTTTGCAGGGTGTTGCTGAGCTGCCTTGCAGTGTGATCCTGCTGATGTGAGGCTTGCCTTGCTCTGAACAGGCTGTCCCCTGGCTCCGACGTCTACGTCACCGTTTCCTCCATCGCCTTGGCGAGATCGCAGCAGTGCCGCAACTCTCCGAGCAACTTGTCCTCCTCGAGTGACACTGGCTCCACTGGAGGCACGTACAGACAGAAATCTATGCCAGAAGGGTAGGCACCAGACTTTTTACATATTCTACTTTGGCAGATTTTTTGTTCTCTGTTGCATTTGTTGTAATGTGTTCTCAAGGAGTGCTTACATAGGCTCCTGTCAGCTGTTGCTTACATGCATGAAACCGTGGCTGTTTTCAAATAAGTCATCCTTCTTGAAAAAGCAAGTTTGAAAAACCCCTTGCTTCCACTTTTACCTGGCAGCCTAACTGCTCTCTTTGATCCTAGTCTACAGCTGCTCAGGTTACTACACAGGAGGACTTTTATATATTGAAAAACGTTCATTAAAGGTGCTGGTTTCATGTGGCAAATTGCTTCCTTTCACAGGTTTAGATTCTAAAATAAAAGAAGTAATAAGTTTGGGACTTTGCAGTCAGTTAATAGTTAAAGCAAAGTAGTATTGAGTGCA
Organism: Leptocoma aspasia; assembly: GCA_013399835.1. Taxonomy (NCBI): domain Eukaryota; kingdom Metazoa; phylum Chordata; class Aves; order Passeriformes; family Nectariniidae; genus Leptocoma; species Leptocoma aspasia. The sequence goes on along the minus strand of VXAX01006124.1, from coordinate 346,827 downwards.
GCTAAGACTTGAATGTGTAGGCACAAAAGTGCTGATTAATCTACAGCTACCTTCTTTTTCACATATTCACAGTCATTCTGTCTTAAGGCTTCCAACTTTCCAGAAATCTTCAAACTCTCTGAAGTGTCAATTTAAGGGGCAACTTGCAGAGGAAGAAATTAAATCTGTATCATTTTCAGAGAGCACCAAAAGGACCAATAAATCAAAGATCTCCAAGTAGAGACAAAAATAATTGACAGCAGAAGAGCTGTCTACTACATTCCAAATTACTTCCTATAGAGAAGATAAAGGGGCAAAACTGCTGATAGGTCACACTGCAAATCTTCCCTCTAAAGTATTCTTGAGTACTTTGCAGGTCATTGTGTGTAATTCATTTTGGTTTGGGTCTTTTATAAAGTAGAAATATCCTTCTGTTTTAAAAAATATATTATTAGTAGGGTTAAATGCCATTCTCAGGAACTGCTTAGTACAAGGGACTGTCTTTTGCCTCTTGGTGCTTTGTGTCAGTCCAGAGAACACTGTTCTGAGCATGTGTTTGAAACAGTACTGCTTCTTGCTCCACAGCACTGAAGATTTGTCCTCCCCTGTCCTTCATGCAGCTCAGTTTGAGGTTTTATGAAGAGTCGATCTCTCCTGTGCTGCTCACCTTCATGCAGGCTTTGATTCATGACACTATCAGGCCTGTTCTGGTCATTGTTTAAGTTGGTGCTTAAGTCCTACTGACATTAGGAGATTTGCTCTTAAACCTGTTAAACTTTGCTGTGAGGAAGGACTAGATATAGGTGTATCCAGGGCTCTGCAGCTGGACAAAGGCACTTAACCTCTTTATCCTCTGTAGACTTTCTGGTTCGTTCACATCATGCCAGCAGCATTTCTGTGTTACCTTGAACTCTGATGAGTAGCTTGTGCTCCCATTATCGTTTACTCTTTTCCAACGACGTCATTTGCACTACAAAAAAGGTATTGCTGCCATATGTCCATAGACCATCACAACCATAACTGCTTGAGTAAGGAAGGATTTTCAGACACAGGTTTGTTTTGAATTGTCCTCAGAGCACACCAGCACTCATCCCAACCCTTTTCCATTTTTAAGTTAATTGTAAACATATGTTCACTAGAGCATTCTTCAAGCATTTTGCAATTTCAGCAAAGAGATGTGTCCTAGAAATCTTGACTATACTGTCATTTTGGTGTTGAAGTTTTAATTCAGTGCAAGGAAACACAGTTTAAATGGAATAATGAAAGAAACAATTAATACATGAACTTGGCATGTTCTTTATTGGTTGCTCTTTAAAAAAAAAACCCAATTGCTTAACTCCAATTATTTTACTGTTCTATTCCTATAAGAGAAGCAGTTTGTCTCTCATGCTGTCCTTGTACACATGAATCATACTTACTCAGGACCTCCCAAACATCTACCAGCCTAACATCTACCAGGAAAACATGAAAAATGTGATTGTGAAGGATTTTTTCTTTGCCTCAAGAAGCAATTTAATGTCTGTCCCTTTACTAAAAGCCAATGCAGTTCCATGTGCATCTTCTATTGAGATTGGTCTGAAAGAGCAGGTTCAGGGCAGCTCTGCAGCTATGTTTGGTGTCCCAGGTAGGGCTGGTCAGCATTACCCTGGATGTGTTCTTAAGATAGGGGAGAGATTTAGTTGCCAAGATGTTAGAGAGAATTATGGGCTGGAGTAAGGGCCAAGGGGGAGCCATGTCCTGAAGGTAATCTTCCAGAGGTGAAGTTCCAGTGTGCTCTAGGTACACCAGGCTCTGAGACTTCTCATTGCAGGAAATGTCAACCTCACCATTTGTGCATACCTTTATTTATTGTTATACAGTGTGACAGAATTGGAAGGTTTGTGAAATTTAACTGACCAGAAGAATGGCGAGTCCAGCCTCTGTCAGACAGGGGTACGAGCAGTAATTGCTGCCTCTAGATTTTGATCCATATCCTAAGATGGGTTTAGGTAAAAACTTCACTGCCTTCAAGAATATCCAGATTGATCTTGATGTGTATATGTGTGCTCTGTACACTTATGCTGTGTTTGTGTGTTCGCTACTGCGTCTACAATAAATGATTGTAGAAAGCAAAATTTAATCATACATAGATTGACAGCTTATATGCAGTGAACATTATGGAGGTTAGGTAAGAGAACATCACAAGAGAGAGCAAAATACTGATGCAGTGCAACTTCATTGCACCAAGATTGGGTTGGGGTTTGGCTTTTTCATTTAGATGCCAGCTTCTAGCTATTTTATCATGAAAATATATTCTTCCCATGAGAGTTTGTTTACAAATCTTAAAAGTTAGACCACAGATCAGTGTTTAAGAAATCAATCACCTTCAAAATGCTATGTTTAGACTTTTTATATATATCTTGAATTGGTATTGAATTCACCATGTTTAATTTAGGTATTTGATAAGTGAAATCCTACTTAGTCTGTGTAAATAGAAAAGAAAAAATGTTACTTTTCGCATAATTTCAATGTAAATTATTTATATGCAGAAGGCAGATATAATGACAGGTTTGCCTCACTTTTTTTAACTCATCAAAATGTATGGTGGCTGTACCAGGGAGCAGTGAACAAAAGGGAAGTATGATCCCGGGTGAATTTTTAGAAGGCTGAAATTTCAATATGTGCTGCACGTTCCAGGCGTGTTCCAGCTGCTTGTCTTTGAGGATGGGAGTGGGATTTTGTTGTTCTGAGTGGTATAATGTTGCTGTGGTGGGTTTGAGCTAACAAGTATGTGAACTTCAAGGGGCATAACCACATTGAGCTTGTTCTGACAGCTGGGAAGGTGTCTTATCTTGGAGGTTGTGTGGGGCTGTCTGTAGTTCATAGTGTGAGTAGACAGCAGTTAGGATATTTTATTTTCTCTCATTTTATTAGACATTACAGCTAGAGAAACTCATTGATATAGAGATGATACATCAGCTTGTAATTATTTTGTGTGTTATTCTGTGCTTGTAGAGCTGAAGGATTTTCTTTTTCCTTCCGGGTATAGCTGATTAAAATAAAAATCTCAGAAATGCATTATTCTTGATGAATTCTTAATGATTGATCTGCTATTTCTGAACCCAGCTATAATTCTTACAGACTTATAAGTGATTTATATGTAATACAGAACTGTAGATTTAAAGTCTTACAGGCTTTAAGGCTTATGAGACATATAGGCTTCAGTGTGGCACAGGAGCACTGTGTCTCTTTTGTCATTAGCTGGTTCTCCTTGAATTTACTCTGTTTACTCTGTCTTTATTGATCTTTCTGAAATCCATCTGCCTAATCTGACAGGATTTACAAAGTCTATTGAACAGAGTTTTCATTTTGCTCTGTATGCTTTCTTTTACAGCAATAGGTGCATGTCTCACTACTTTCTTACAGCTATATTTAGTTTGCACTAATCCACTCAAATTATTTTATGATCAAATAAGAGTTTACAGAATTTATGACCCCCAGGATTTGGGAATCCATACTCAACAGTCAGCTTTATAGAGGCTTATTTAAAATATTTGGCAGTGTTAATATTGTCCCAAACAATGCCATGTTGTTGGTATATATGTCTGCATCACCCAGAGGTGTGACCTTACTACTCTCTTGGTTGGAGCCCAGGGAAGAGGCTGAGATCCATGGGATTGTCCCAACAAACTTTCTGATGCTTTCTTTGACTAGTTTGAAGTACTGCTTTGAGGTAGTTGAAAGGATCTGATCTTTCCTCGATAAACACACCTAATTTCCCTGTGTGGTTTTATCCAAACTTTTACATTTTACTCACTGCGGTGAGTTTTCTACAACCATGTAACAGTCTCGTCACCTTTTCATGTAAACATCTATGTAAATAAAAACTCAATTTTCTTTCTTGATGTTTTGATCTGTTTTTTTTTTTCAATTGTAGCATTGTAATCAGTTGTTCTTGCCCAAGGGTGCTCAATAAATTAATGTATATTGTAATCTTATGCATTGAAGCTGGTAAAAGGGTCTGGAGAGCTACCAGAAAAATGGAATGGCAAAGCATTATAAATCCCTCAAGCATTTGTGCTATGCGTTGGTTTAGCCTGTTGTCTGTTGTTTGACACTGGCTTCTTAAAAGTGCTTTTTGGTGTTTTTTTTTTTTTTTTTTTACTTGTGTGAGATTTATGGATATTGAAAATGCTTATCTGCTTTGTGTTTTGGGGAGAACAGGTTTGGAATTAGCCGTAGATCCCCCGCCTCCATGGACAGGCAGAACACGCAGTCGGACACGGGCGGCAGCGGCAAATCCACGCCCAGCTGGCAGAGGAGCGAGGACAGCATCGCTGACCAGATGGGTACGTAGGGAGCTCTGCTCTGCCTTGGGCAGAGCCTCTCCTGGCACACACAGAACCCTCTTTAACTTGGTGTTTTCAGCGGCTTTGAGAGTCAACCTTGTTCATCAGCATGAAGAATTAGGTCTGGAGCATGCACTGGAGCTTCTGCAGTCTGCTTCCTTGAGACCTATGAGTATCACCTGAGCAAGAGCCGATTTAATTTCCTTATTTGATTGTGGGATTAAATCTGCCTTAATGCTCTTACCCTGAAACACTCAGTCCTTTTAGAAGCAGCTGGGCAGACACACTTATTAATCTGTCTTGCTGTTGAGGACTTGTTTGACCTTACCTGCTCTCCTGAGTGGCTTGGCTTAGTTTAATTTTTGCTTAGTTTGTCTAAAGCGCTTGTGATGCTTCCTTTTCAAATGGTGCTATATAAATGCAAATTGATTGTTTGATCATTGAAGCTATAAAAACACCGTGTATAAAATGGAAAAAATGCAATTAAAGTTTAAATAGTGAAGTAAATCTATAGGTAGGTAATCACCTTGCACAAATGTACACATTTTCATTGCACATGGCAATTAAGCTGTCAGCTGAGGGAACATATTAACTACATAAAACAGCTAGGGACTGAGAATTTATGTTGTTAGGACTTTGTTTGAAGTTGCTGCACACAGACCTTTTGCTACAGCTATGGCTTGACTTGAAAGGATTACCAGTAAGACTGACACCAGTGAAAATGTCCTATCTACAAACAGCATATTTCCAACATGATGACCCTGGCCAAGATCGCTAGATTGTGTTTCTCTAATTTTTTTTACCCTAGATTAAACAGTTCCATACTTTTTTATTGCATCATTTTACTGCATCACTGTACAAATGGACTAATGTTCAAGAGAGAATACACTTTGGTGAGATGAGGAATTTAAGGCATATGCTGCCAGCCTCTGGTTCTGAAGATGTTCTTGGTTCACACACCTTCACAACCTCAGTAAGCTGTGCCTTGTTATCAAAGCCATCTGTCAGTCCCTCCCTCACAACACCCCCCATACTTCTCAATAAAAAACTGAGATTATACTAGTCTGCAGTTCTCGTTTTGACAGAACAATTTTAATTGCATATGTTTTGAAACTGTGTGATGGTAATGACACATGTAAAAATGATCTTTTGCTCAGCATTACTTTTGCAGACCAACAGTTGAGTGTTGGTGCTGGCACTGAGTGGAGCTGTCAACAAGTTTTGTTTTACCATGTCACGTGTCAACATATTAGCAAAATAAATAAAGCCAGAAAGAACAGGAAAAATTGCATGGTAGGAGAGATGGCTCCAGCATTTGGCAAAGGATGAGAAATGCACAGTGACATAAAATCCCTGTATTTTATCTCTTGTGTATTGTCCTGCATTCATAGAGTTGGAAGCTGCATCTCTGATTGGAGACTTCATTGTCAATCTGGTGAATCTAGGTGAAAGTTTGGTTTTATGACAAATAAGTACATTTCCACTTGGGATCATCTGTCTCAGAGTAAAAAAGGCTTTAGGTGTAGTGAATCCACACACTGACACCTTCCTGGCCTATCCTTTGCTACAGAACACCTTTGTTCTGTGTTCACCAACACTGCTTGCTACCACTTGCCAGGGGAAATCAAGTTTGATGATGATATTACCGGTATTGTCATTATTATTCTTTAAAAAAACTCACAGCTTTTATTTGTTTTTTAAAAAGTTCATGATGCAGATCAAGAAGAGCAAACTGTAGCTGTGGTGAAGAAAACACTGCTATTTACAATGGATATTGTTAAGAACTTGATGTTTGTAAGCACATATTCTACTTAAAAGGAGCATTTTTAGAAGTGCAGAATATGTGTAGAAGTATATGTCAAAAGTCATATCTGAGAGAGATTCTTTAAAATACTGACCTTGGGCTCTGAGAAGGCAATTACCTACCTAGCAGGCTGTGTCTGAACACCCTCTAGACCTCCACAGTTATCTCCTGGGAAAATAAGTTTTATTGGCAAAGTTCATTCCTCTGAGTGTCCATGTAAGATGAGTGATTTGACTTCAACTCACTTTTGTCAGGTTTAGTTTTATAAGTATTTCTTTTGTACATCTATGCAGTTTCCACCTTCACAGCCAGCAATGTTTAAGATAGTATTGTGACATGAGATTTTTTTTGCACTCTCTTCAATTAGAAAACGTTTATTTAATTCAACTTTGGTAAGAAATATGTGTAGTTGTTGTACTGCGGAAAATGGATTCATTTAAGTGATCACTGTAGACTTTGTTGTTGTCCTGCCTTGCATAGAATGGCATTTAAGGAAATGTGAGTGTTCAGTCTTTTAAATCTCTTGTCAGCAGGAATCACACATTTAGAGATCCAATGTCAATACCTGGTGAAAGTGAATCATCTGCTGTTTTAATGCTCTGATATAGTGCTGTTGGACAGTGGGGACATGATACCATTCAGGTTGTTCCAACAAAACTCAGAATGGTGGCAGCTGGTTTTTCATGAAGCCTTAATGATTTACACCAGGCAGGAGTGGGCCCCTACTTCCTCCCCTGTGTTCTGCCACAATATGTACCTGGTTTTGGCTAAGGTAGTGTGGGAAAAATTGCAGTGTAAAATGAGGTTACAGGTTTTCTTAGCTTGTAGCACTGCTTTCTCAGTCCATGGCTGTGTGCTGTGTTGCAGAGCCAACGTGCCATCTCCCAGCAGTCTCAAAAGTATTGCCATCCTTCCGAGAGAGCCCCAGTGGAAGACTGATGAGACAGGATCCTGTGGTACACTTGTCTCCAAATAAGCAGGGTCATGTAAGTTATCCTAAAAAAGGAATTATTTAATGTTTCACTTTTGCTCCACAAGCTCTTGATACCAAAAGTGTTGTTCAAAGTTATGTTTACAGTGTCAGTTGAAAAAAAGGAAAGAAAAAAAATCCTGTTCCCTACTAGAACATGGAGAATGCAGTAGAGCAGGCCTGTTGGTGCCTAAATCCTACAGCACAGCATATTGAAATATTTACTAGTTAATAAAGATTTGCTGCCAGTTGAACAGCAACCTCTTGTCTGTTATCTTGTGAGAAGTAAAGGATTTGCAGAAATTTGCAAAGCTATTTCTAGACCTCACATGTAAGACTTACAGTTTAACTAGTGTATCTTCTAAATGCAATGCCAGAAAGCTGCTGCTTTGAGACAAAACGGTGATTTTGGTTTTGTATTTTTCTCCTTTTTCATAACATACCTTGAATACTGTTGGAAGTCTGTCTGAAAGGACTCCTGGAATCCTGCTTTAAAAAAACTTACTTGTTTTATTTGTTTTGAAGTTCTAAATGATAAGTTCTGTCTCTCTATCTCTGCGGAGTTAACTATTCATGCCTTGGTGGAGACTGTCACTTCCCAATTTATATACTGATAGATAAATACAGTAAAGTTCATAAATTTAAAATGTCTTGAAAATTATTGAAGCCACTGTAATAAAAGAAGCACACTTTAAGCTTTAAATTACTCAATAAGCTGTTTCACTTTTTTTTAATTTGTACAAGCTAAAATACAGAGTTGTGTTGCATGATGTTACTGAAAGTATTACTTGCATTTTTTTAGATGTGAGAAAGCCTTTAATTGGTTCCAAGTCTTTTAATTTGTTCCTGCTTGCCAGCATTATTCTTTCAATGCAATTGGCAGTGTTGCTTTTAGATTATTAATTCATAACAACATATATTTATTATTTAAAGAAAACATCAGAGAAACCCGAACAGTAACACACCTGTCTTCATATTCTTAGAAGCACAGATTAGTTTTTAAATTTGGATTGACCTGCTTTTCATGAGATCTATTTGACTGCATAGTGATGTCATACATAACTCATTAGCTTGAGTGCCAAGTGCAACACTGGAATTATTAATGCTTGCATTATTCTGGTTTAGTCATTGTTGAAGTAAATCTTTAGTATGTGGACAAATGGATGGGAAAGTGATGAAGTTCTTAATGAAGAAAAGTAACTTTAATTGGAGATAACTAGGAGTCCAGATCAACTTAATATTCCCCCATTTTCCTGTCAATTCTTTCTTTAGTATATTAAAAGACATGGATGCTGATGATTCCTTGTTCTCAGTATGCATCTGTTCCCTATTTCCTTGTGAAAACAGAAGCAGTATCTATTCTTTTATATTTGTCTGGGATCTCTGTCTATGTCTGTTCAGTAAAATGGGTAGACAAATAGACAACTTTGAAGTCTCCTTTCCATTAATTCTCTTTTTCCCAGGCCATGTGGTCATCCAACAGGTCTGGTGCCTGCTGCTTGAGTTCTGATTCTGTAGATGATCGGAACTTAGATAAGTTCAGTAGAATTCAAATGGCTATAAATACTGCAAAGGTACATGAGCTACTCAGCAGTAAGTGTATGGCAAGAAATTCTTCTTGAAATGGGATATTCCACCACTATGAAATTAAGGACATTCAGTTTCTTTGTAACAGGGGGCTGTAACCAAAGACAGGACATACAAACCAGCCAGGCACTGGCATGCCCTGATGGGATCATGTAAAAGCACTATATTAAAGCTTCTTTTCATGAAGTTCTGCTTTTTGGAAAACAATTTCACGTTAGTTAAATGATGTTTCGCTGGTCATTTGCAAAGGACACTCCTGCTGAGGAGGAAAGACACCCTACTGCCAAGAGGAGGAAGAGAAGTGGCTATGCTCTTCTTCGACTTTTTGATAGGCAGTTGGATTACTAAAATAGCATGCACTTTGTGGATTGGTTATGTTTCATGTTCTAAAACATTGCAGTCTTAAAATTAGGATATTTTTAATTATTGTAGTTATAAACCAAGTCAAAGTCTACATAGTTCAGCCAATTTAATTGGACTGGGCTGAGCAGAACTGTGCTTGAAAGGAACCACTGCAAGCTATTTTGGGACAAAGTACAAACAGCTCAGGCTTTTCCTGCCTTCTAAATCCATAAGAAAATTTTTTTATGTGTACTCAGCACAGAGGATGTGCATTGTGTTGGAATCAAATGTTTAGAGTTTATTAGTCCCTTTGATGTATCTATCCAATACCTCTAGGTAGAGGAGCTCCTGCTGTACAGTGGTGGCATTTGTAACCCTTTATTTCCTCCTCTTCATTGTCATAATTTTGTTGTTTCTTCTGTAGTCTGACAGCCACTACTCCAGCCATTCCAGCAGCAATACACTCTCCAGCAATGCCTCCAGTGCTCACAGCGATGAGAAATGGTATGACAGTGGAGAGCGCACGGAATCGGAGCTGAACAGCTACAACTACCTTCAAGGGACATCAGCTGACAGTGGCATAGACACCACTTCCTACGGGCCCAGCCACGGCAGCACCGCCTCCCTGGGGGCTGCCACATCGCCCCGGACGGGGCTGACCAAGGAGAAGGTGGCACCGCTGTGGCACAGCTCCAGTGAAGTGGTCTCCATTGCAGACAGGACACTAGAAAAGGACAGCCACATGGAGCGGAAAGCTGAATCTTCACTCAGCCTGGATATTCACAGCAAGAGTCAGCCAGCCTCCAACCCTCTCACAAGGGAGAACAGTGCTTACAGTTTAAGTGATGCTGTCTCACATACAAGGTAATTTTCACCTCTTGTATGATTGCCCCCCCCCCATGCATTTTCCCATTCTCACTCTCTAACCTATCAAAAGTGAGAAGTGGATGTTGAAGAGAGGGGGTTCTACTTAAGTTAATCAGTATTTTGAAAGATTTCACTGTGCAGAAGGCTTGAAAATTAAGACCACCTTTAGTCTTCACATCTGCTACTGCCTATAGTACTAAAAGTCTTTGACAGCATATTCTGTACTAAACTGCTGCTACTGAACTGTCCGTGAGACAGACATGTCTGATGTGTTCACGGGGAAAATCTTGCAACAACTGCAGTTCTTGTGTGGATCGGAAAGGAGATCAGTCCATGTTATTAATGAGCAGTTTAATACTGGGTTTGTTCTTAGTCCTGCAAGTACTCATTTCAGATATTTTGCATTTTTCCCTCAGTCTTTGTGTTTGGAAATGTGCTCACAGTTGGGTATGATCAATGTAGAGAGCAATTTTCTTGGGAGTGCTAGCATGTAGATTTTAATCTCATTCTGCGGCAAGCCTGTAGGTATGACAGGTTACAGTCACCTTCCCTCTCTCCCTCAGTTTTGCCACTTGTAAAATCAACAATATCAAGTACATGTGTAATGTGCTTAAACACCTCAAATGGAAGACGTCCACTTTACAAGTTAATCAGTGCTGCTAGAAGCAGAAAGTATTTTAGACCATTTTCCTAACCCATTTTCCAAGAAGTATTCACTGTGCTTTTAAAAAATATTCCTACTCTGCTATACTAGCAACAAGAAAAAAACATAGGTCTTTCAGGGAGGATGTGGGACCATCATCATTTGTTGGCCTTGTGGAGCCTGACTGCTGCATTTTTATTCTTAAGGCACCTCTGTTTTGAGTGTGTAGCAAAAATACCTGCAGACTGGAAGTACAAACCAATTTCTGGTAATAGTCTTGAACAAAGCTACTGTGCAAGACTAGATGTTAATGAGAGCAGTTCACTAACTCCTCATAGAGTAGCTGCAAATAAGGGGTTGTCATAGAGACTGTAATGGTCTCCATGTCCTTTGTCATGGTAATTCTGAATAAGTAATCCATTAATGGTGGTCCCATTCTGGTTTACTGCCTCTCTTCATTGGCCATTTTTGGCACCAAAGCTCACACCCAATTGATAGAAATCCCACCCAGGTGTTGGAGACTGGTATGTTGTTGTCTCATTATTTATTATAACATTGTGCCTCCAAACACAGTGTTTTCTCTAGTTGGTGGGGATTAAATGGCATAATATTTCTCTGATGGTATTGAAATTATTCTCTCCATGTAATTTTGGGGCTGTCACTGAAATTTCCAGATAAAGATTTCCTGGGCTTTATTCTGGAGAAAACAGTTGAGGTTTCTTTTGGCCAGGTTTCATTAAAACTGAGATGTTAATAATGCAGCTCTTTGCAAAAAGGAGTAGCAGCAGTTTGTAGAACACGTGGGACATGATACTTGAGAAATGCAGCAATACTTGCACATACATCGTTTGTTGTGGCAGATTAAAAACAGATTGACTCATGTTCCTTCTTTATTATTTTTTGTTTTTGAAGACTAGAGCATGTGTTTGATGCCTCACAATAGAACAAGGGCACAATCTGGGATAAAAAGCTTTGATTTTGTTTCTTGTGGCATCCTCAGTTGGTGGTTGCACGCTGAACAACAGTGGAACCCTAGGGTCATCCAGCTGTTTGCTCCCAACTTCTCTCTCATTGCTTCTTCTGTGGAGGCACAAAAGCTTGGAACTGGAGGCTGGTTAAAGGGGCACTTCCAAAAGACAAGCACAGATTATGAAGATTATTATGAAGATGCCTGCTTCAAGGAGGTGAAGGAGGGGAGATGAAAGAAAGATTCTGAACAGGCTACTTTTTATGACAAATGAACAGGTTAATTGGTGTGTTTCTCTATCGGCTTCTAAATTGCTATCCTTTGTTGCTTCTCACTTTATCTTTTGCCTGTGGATGCCATAGTGTCTGGAATGTCTTTAAAATCTGGTCTCTGAGCAAGAAGAAAAAGAATATGGCCCTAAAAAGATCTCTGTGACAAAAGAAAAGAAAATAACTACAAATTAGAGTGTTTGTGTCTGTAGAAGACAAGAGTGATAATTACTGCTCAGATCATTTAATGGTGCATAAAAGAACTTGTACCTGAGAACTGGTGGCAAAATGTAAATTATAGTGATTAACTTTTATAGCAGAGCTTCTGGCTAGGTTTTATTTTTCTTTTCCACCCCCATTCCCAAAGTCCTTCCTGATGATTGTGCAGATTTCTCATAGCATCCCAGGAGAGCTGCATTATGTAGGCCAGTAATTATACGGAATCATTATAGCTGACTGTCATTAAATGAAGCAGTATGTGCTGATGGCATAAATTCCTTACCAAAAAAAATTAAATCAAGCTTTCATTTCTACCTAAGCTATACAGTTTCTTATGGTCTTCTTACCAAAATTTAAAGGATAATTTTGACTATTTGTAATCAAGTACATTTTTCATTAATTCTGATTATTTTAAGATACTTTAAATATTATTTATTGTAGAGTGCTTTTATGCATGGCTCATCTGAAATTCCTGCAGACAGTCATGTAGTATTTGAATGTTTTCATAATTCAGTCCTTGGTGTCTCAATAATTGAAGTGGGAGATAGGGGACCAGTAGTGACCATCTCTGTGTCCTGAGAAAGAGAACTGAATCTCTTCCAGATAAAACTAAGCTGCTCTAGGTATCTGTTGCAGTATGATGAATTCTCTGCATGCTTCCTGGTGTCAAATATTCTAATAACTACCCATCACTATCATAGTGTTTCAGCTCTGATGTGGTTTTTGTAGAGTTTATCCAAAGCCTTTTGCTCACCAAATATGCTCTCAGTTAACAAGTATGTCTCTCTGCCTGTCAGTATCCTGTTGGCCTGCCTGTGTTTACTGCAAGGGTGAAAAGCTTCAGTCATATTCACAGTTCTGTGCGTAGTCCTGAAGCAGAATATCCTCCCAAAAATACTGTATTGTAAAAACCACAGCTCAAAATATCCAATGCACCTTAAAAAAAAAGTATTTTAAATTGTATGGTAATTTTACTAGCATTTACCAGGCTGCTCTTGGCATCTATTATATTGTGCGTATTATAATAAATATTCAAATAATAATGCCTAAAATGCACCATGTGTATTTATAGTATGTTATATAATAAATATTATACATACACATGCATCTTATATAAATTTTATGTCAAGCATAATTAACATCAGTTGTTGCCTTCTTTGCCCAGTAACATTAAGGTCAACACCATTAGCCTATCCAGGAGCTGGATATTTATTTTTACTGGGTTTTATTAACTAATGGTTTGTCACAACTAGCACTTGATTGAGAACTGCCTGATGGGTTGAAGAATTCTGAAATGTGGACAGAAATTGCTCTCTCCTTTTTGCCTCCACTGAAGCAGAAAGACTTTTCTACTTCTTGAGTGTATTTAGGAGGGGGTAAAAATGGCAGTTTATGCTGTGGTAGTGATACGTTACAGATGGGCTGATTTACTCAGCATGTGTAGGAGTTTTTTTCAGTATTGGACTAGACAAAGGGTAATGAAGCAAAATTTACAGCCTATTCCCCTAGCTCTTGATTTTCTCTGCTTTCTTGCTATAAATTATGCTTACTTATATCTGTTACAAACATGAAGGTTGTGCTGTGCAGCACCAAATATATGGGATTGATGGACAGGAAAATATCTTCCTGTATTTTCTCAGTCTACTGTCTTTTGTATAGGCCTTTCAAGTGTAGAGATGGAGGGAAGGAAGAAATATAATTTTTTAATACAAAATCTGTATTATTGTAGTTTAATTTGTATGTAAATGGAGAGGTGCATCTTGTCCCTGATGTGATGCCCCTGGGCTGCAGCAGGCAGTGGAAGGCTACAGTCCCCCCAGGCTGTCCATCAAGCCCACAGCACTTCACTGCTGGGAATCGTGGTGCTTGACTTGAGCCACATGAACATGAAACACATTTCAGGGCGATTCTTTTGACTCCATCTGTTGTCACTGAAGAGACAGAAGAAACTCCAAGGCATTAATTCTCCCTGCATATCTGAGATACCTAATTTAAGACAAGCAGAACCACCTCCTTAGGATATTTCTTCATTGACTACTACAGCAGGGGCCAGACAAGTGGCATAGATTAGGTAACTGACTGCTTAAGACTAAATGTAGGTTGTATTATTTTCCCAGGTGGCAACATAAATTTAACCTTAAATTCTTTTTTCTGTTTAGTATGAGGAATAGATGTGAAAATGCATTGTTTTATTAAGTCATTAAAAGATTGGTGAAGAATTTTCTGCTATGCAAAGGAAGAAGAGATTATTCAGTGACTTCATTTAGCCTTCTAGCTAATTTTTATTTCTCAGTCAGAAACTGTTCTTCACGATGGGGCCATCTGTTTCAAGTTCCTTCACTGCAGTGTTGGATCCAGGGATGAAAATGTGGATAAGTTGTGTAGAGAGCTGGTAGAAAACTGATCTGATTTAAATAGATATATAAAGCTGTTTCAGTATTAAAGCTGCACACAACGATTTCCTGTTATTGTGCTTATAGATGACTGACTATTTAAGGTTGTTACAGTAAATATTGTCTAAGGCCTAGCACTCCTGATAGGAAGCAAGTTCCATCAGATTTGAGCATCAGCATAACTAAAGAGTATCTTCCATCTAAAGCCCTTCTCCTTCTCCCAGCAACCTGCAGTTGGTCTTCCCACCTCCATTTTCTGTCTTGACAAATGGTGATATATGTTAGAGACCTGCTCTGACTTCTCAATTTAAGTCTTTTTTTTTTTCCTTGCAAATGCTAAAGAAGAGCTTTTCAGGTGAAATTCGGGAAGCCCTGTTTTGAGAGCTGTATTGATTTCTTCTTTAGTTTGTTTTGGGGTCTTAAAGAGATGCTTCTTGTTGCTTAAGTTCCTTCAAAATATGTTTTCTTTTAAAGCCAGGAATTCCAGCAAGAATTTAGACTTCAGTTCCTTTTTGCTAATTCAGCTAAAATCTCATGTATTACTTTTAAACTGCCTAATGAAAATTTCCCATTTTGTGAAGGGTGGTTGTATTGTATCCTTAGAGGTTGCTTGCAAAATTTTTCCATTACTATGTGAGGTGTTTTTAATGAAGCCTTGGTGGAAGGCCCTTAAGAAGAGCAAACTGGTTTTGCTACTCTGTCTGCTGTTGATAAGAATAACATCTTGTGCCCACAGTTCTGCTCTAAAATCAATTAAACAAGGCCTGTATATACACATCTGAGGCAATTTTTGTCTTTATGTTCTTCTCCTAGTACCATGAGCTCACGACACTCTGCCAGCCCTGTTGTTTTCACCAGTGCCAGAAGCTCACCTAAGGAAGAGCTTCATTCTGCTACTTCTCCCCAGCTTGCACCTTCTTTCTCCTCCTCCTCTTCCTCCTCATCTGGTCCTAGGACTTTCTACCCTCGCCAGGGTGCTACTAGCAAGTATCTGATCGGATGGAAAAAGCCAGAAGGGACAATAAACTCAGTGGGGTTTATGGATTCAAGAAAGTAAGACTGTTTTTTTTTCTCTTGTTTGATTGTTTGCTTTAATTGTAAAAGAAGCATTTTGATCTGTGACAGTTCTCTGTAGAGAAGAGCTCCAGACTATTTAATAGAACTCTTCATATTCTGTAGAACTTAATCTCTAGTCTTCTTCGAGTATGGTTTAAATATTTGATAGTTGGCTAATCTCATTCCCTGTTAACTTGTAAAAGTTGGGGGTTTTATCGTTTCTAGAAAGCTCTATGGATTTCAGTCCTATTAAAGCTTATCTTTTCTTGGGACTACTTAAAGGTGACTCAGAATGCTATTTGAGCAAATATTAAAAATCCTCTTATTGTAGAGCCTAAGTTTTACTTAAACCTCTCATCCGTGTAGTAGTACCATGCATGTTGTGCATTAACTCTGGCATTCCGCGTTGCCTTGTTAAAATTGCTGCCAGTATCCAGTCTAAATGGCTTAAAGCAAGCCAAGATATCTCAGCTTTACAATATGCAAGCATCTCTCTTGGAAGAGAAATTGAGAAACAACTTAGTAGTGAAAATATTGTTAAGTATGACTCAAAAAGCAAGTAGTTCAGAAAGAGCATTTCAAAGTAATTTATTCAAACCTTCTTGACTGTTACTGAGTCAGGCCCAGTATCCCTAGATGATACCAATAACTGGCTGTCAAAAGGAAATGGTGAAACTTTGTGATAACCACATTATAAAAAGGCAGTTGAAATATTAAAGAAACTTGGTGATTTGCTGCTTTTGGGCTTACTGAAGACGTGTTTTTTTAGCTTTGTACAGAATGCATGTTATTTTAATGGATTCGGTCCCTTATTGGGAAAATGTATTACATTAACCTTTGAATTATTTTATTGTATTGCTAGTTGATGTTTTTAAACAAGCTTAATGCTTCCACACGTATCCACTAAGGTGAGTCTCTGCTGTAGTAGTGAAACTTCTTCCATTCTCTGTGCCCTCTACTTAGTATTTTCTTTTAAAAACTTGAGGGTGCTATAATTCTTGTTTCATTCATACCTCCTGCCCCAGGGCTTTGAGACCTGAATGTGTCTGTTCCATTTCATTTAAGACGTCACCAGAGTGATGGCAATGAAATGGCCCACCCTCGGCTGCGGGCGTCGGCAAGAGACCTGAGAGTGTCCCCAAAACGAGCCTCCAAGTCCACTGTTGAAGAAGAGCTGAAGAAATTGATAGATCTTGATAGCCCAACACCCGAATCCCAGAAGAGTTTTAAGGTATGTTACAGAGAGAGACAGGATCTTTTCTATTCTCACCCATAACAGGAAAACAAAATGTGAGGCATTCCTTGAATTCTCATCATGGACAGAAAATAATCTCTTTGTAACTAATTACTGGAGAACTGATTGGGTGAAAAGTTTCATTATTATGATCTCTGCAATATTATTACAACTTCGTGTGCAGATTTAAAGAGATTAATATGCTAAATTGCAAAGAACATTTAGTACTGCTGGGTTATGGAAAATCCTGTAGTGTTGTCTTACATATTTTAACTGTTCTTCTCTGATTGCATCACTAGACAGTGACTTACTGACAGCACTGAAACTCCTTGCCAAAAGCACACTTTTGTATCTCATTAATCCTGTTACCAAAACTTATCCCTGATCTTAAGACTATATTTTTGCAGATTAGTTAGAAACATTTCCTGATGTGTTTCAAAATACACTGAATAACATGTAAGTGTATGTATTAATTTTTAGAATCTATAATCTGGAAGAGAATCTCATGATTTCTAGTCTTCATGTACAGCCAGTGCTTGTCATCCAGAGCCCAAATTGTTTCCACAGCAACCATGCAGAAGAGAGAACTGTAACTCCGTTTTTTGCTAGTAAAAACCTGAAGTGGCTTATTAAGGCTTGTAAGTGTGGATTCCATACCCACATTATTTAAGATGTTGCTTTTGAGGCCAGAGATAAAAAAAACTTGTTGTTGGCAAGATAGCTTTTTTTTTTTTTTTTTAGGTTTGTGGTAGTTCTGAGGGGAACTGGGACATGGGTGATGCGAACACCTCTTGTTGTTTGTTTTGAGCAAGAGAACTGCTCTCGTTCCAAGATAGCTTCCCAAGTTTGCTGTTTTCCTGCTGTGGGGTTAGTGAATCAGTTCTTACCCTGATCTTTATTTCCTGGTTGCATTTTTGATAAATTTCAGCAAGTTAAAAACTTTCTGTCACACCAATAAATTGCATCTTAAAAGTAAAATTGCATTTTCAAAGTAACTTAATTCTGCCCACTGTATGACTTGGATTTCATCTTACAGAAAAAGTCTTCCAGCATAAAAGTTTTTGACCAAATTTCAACCAAACGGTAAAGAAATGTTATGTCTTAGAGATAGCTATGTTGCTACAGGTTTAATGAAAATCAGAGTCTCCTCTGGTGGGAATGTGTGTGGAGCATGGAGGAAGCTGGGTTGATGGTGGGGGTAAGACACAAGCTCTCTTATTTATGGGACTGCTTTTGATTCAAATACTTCTGAAGACCCACAGCAGTGGTGAGTGTTCCTAGTTGTTCAGTAACAGGAGACTTCTAATTAGTTGGCATTTGCTGGTGCTGTGCATGCAGGAAGGCAGCCAACTCTGTGCAATGAGAGAACTCTGGTTTGTGCAGCATTCAGGCTCTTTCTGCTACACATCAGCTCTGGAGTCAGCAAGGGCTGCCTGAGATTGCCACTTCAGGAGAAGTTCGAAGGGTGTTTGAAAGTTAAAATGTGAGATAGTCTAAAATATATATATATGTTACCTAGTTAGAACCTCCTTAAAAGCCAATTCCTTCAGTTCTTTTACCTGTCCACTCTGAAAAAATGCTATGTAAACACTTGGTTTCTTACTTTAAAAAAGTTTTGAAAAATTATTTCAAAAGTTTCTTTATTGATTATTTTTTTCTTATTTCTTTTTATTTGTGTTTATGAATGTATAGTCACACACTCTGTCCTGTCAGTCTCCCTTTCCCAGCACTCCTACCACAAGGCGTGCCTTGCAAAGGACTTTGTCAGATGAGAGTATTTACAGTGGTCAAAGGGACCACTTCTTCACCTCGCGGGCCTCGCTCTTGGACCAAGCCATGCCAAATGATGTTCTGTTCACCAGCACCTACCCTTCTCTCCCAAAGTCACTGCCCTTACGGAGACCATCCTATACTTTGGGAATGAAATCACTACATGGTAAGTGGGTTTCCCATTTTTTGACTTCCAGAGGAATTCTTTGTGAATCATCTTGGGGGAAAATGTTTGTTACAGCAATTGGTAGTTCCATCTTGATTTTGCTCAGATAAGGAGAATCCAGTCACATGACTGAAAATGTAAAAAAGGGCAGGAATTTAATTTTTTTTTTCCTCACTTCACTGGGTGTAAGATGGCATGACTGGTCATGCATTTGCCTTGTGGAGGGAGCACAGAAATTTGCCTCGCTGGCTGCAAGTTTCTGTAATTTCTTCCAAGAGTCACCTAGATCATTTGGACCAATGGACAAATAATGTATGCCTGGTTATCCACCAGAGAGAACTTCAGGTGTCAGTTCCTTATTGTGGGATTACAGGAACAAAATGTGGTCAGGAAAACGAAACAGAAGTGGGTAAATACTAGTGGACATTTAGATATATAGCTACACCAGATACAGCTTTTATTGTGACAACTGTTCAACTGTTTTTAAATTCATTCCCTTACCGTATTTATTTTACAGCACTTGAATGACTTATTTTAATCACACAGTTAACCCAGAAAAAGTTATTTGTTAAGTGCTGTCAAGAAGACACTCAGCTTTCCCCAGTTAATTTACTGAAAAGTCTCAGTATGATTATTTGATGGATTGTGTGTTGCTGCACGTGAATGTCACAGTGAGAAATGGAATTTTCACGGGTTCCCACTGTACTTTATAACCGAATGTGTTTTCCAGAAATAGAGGTAGATTTCAGGATAGGATTCTGCAATGTTTTCTGAAGAATTACATATCTGCTCTGATTTATTCGTGTTTTAGTATGTTTCAAGAGGCAAATACAAGACTATCAATAGACTCAAATCACTATTGTGGGCCCTAAGCACAGTCTGTATTTAGCTACACGGGATACATTTGACAGTCAAGGCTGATGAAGAAATCTATTTTAAATTCCTTTCATCTGACTGTGATCACCAGGCATCAGTTTTCAATGTTGAACCTGACATTTTCCTGATCTGTTGTGTCTGTATAACGTGTTTCTTGCATAAGAGTTAGGAAACTGAGCTCTTTTCGTTTCTATTTTTTATATGCACTAAAATAACTTTGTAGACTTGGTTATGCTTGTAACTGGATGGAGGATTTGGCTTCTGAGGGCTTGGGGTCAGAATATTAATGATGCCACCTGAGTAGAAGTGGAAAGCACCACTTTGTTTCTTTTCTTTTAAATGCTGTATTTTCCAAAAAGAAAACTACAAAACCTTCTTTTGTTATCATGTTCTTTTCCACACTAAACTGATAACTCCTCCTAGCACATAACCTTTCTACCTCTGTCAACAAAACAAGATTTTCCATTTTCTACAAAATGTAGGAGCTGCATGATAAAAGGACCAGCTGTTTGATTGGCACACAAATTGTCTTCCCACACACACTTTCCTGAGAAAAGGATTAAGTAAGCTAGATATTTAGTACCACAAGTATTTGTTGGCCTCCAGTTATTCAAAATTCTTTAAACTCAAAGATTCCAGAGCACATCCATTTTTTAAAAGCAGAAAACCAGTGAGCTAAAAATCCTCATATTTACTCATCTGCCTTAACAATCCAACTCACATTTTTAAAACAGGTAGCTTTTCAAATAGTTAGGTTTTCATCTAATTGCATGTATCTTTTCACTAATTGGAAATATTTTCATGTTAACAACCTCCAAAATAACTCTTTTGAGAGCTAAGACGAGAGTCCTCAGTGTTCATATTGAAACAAAATTACATTTACAAAAAGTAAATACAGACACAAAAAAAAAAATCAAGATTTCTGAGCAAAGAAGTGAATGCAGTGTAGCTTTTCTGGTCACTGTTCCCCAGGAACCAATATGATTTAGCTGAAGTTCTTATGAATTATTTTAGTTATTGAAGTTATATAGTTATTAGACTATCCAAAAAAAAGAAAAAAAGGAGGGGAGGGGAAATGTACAACACAGCTCATGGCATTTTGGGATTGTATCCTGCCTGTCACACTGTCTTTCTGTTCTGTATGATCCAAGTAGACTCTTCACTATAATCTTCTCAGCAGCTTCCTCCCAAGTGTCCAGTCCATCTTCTCACCCCTACATCTCTCTCTTCTAATGCTGACTACAAGGTTTTCAAAACTTCTTTACATCCTGACATGAGAAAGGAAGTTGTTGCTTCTTCTGAGCTCACACATGTGACCAGGCATTGCGCATTTTTTGATTGTGCAGCCAGTAAACTGAAATAAAGTAGGTAATTATTGGTTGATAGCTTGCCCTAATTAGTGGTGAAAATCTAAGTGTTTCACTTTCATTGTTTTAATTTGCACAAAAATTACAGGGGTTGTGAATCCTTCTTTCAAGCTTGCCAATTTTGTTTTTTTCCATAGTGAGCCATGTAACAGTTTACAGGTGGGTGTGGCTATTTTTAAGGAAAGATCTGAAAGTTTCACTGAACTGCTGAGAGATGTGCAATGATCTGCAAGTAATTTTAAGGGTTTTCTTGTTCTGTTCATCTTGGTAGGCTTAATTCGGCTCCCATTGGTTTACAAGACTGTAAAGAGGAAGGAAAAAAACCTCACAGTTTTGGTTTGTTTTTTGGTAGTGTTTTTTTTTTTTAACAGAAGCAAGTAGGTGCCAGGGATTGTAGAAGACCCAGCAAGTGGCAGAGCCCTCTAAACTATCTTCAGCTTGTGCGGAGGCAGGAATTGTTGGGTAGAATAATATTGCCCCCAGGCCCAGTGCTGGGGAATCAGAGATTGACTTTTGAAACACTCAGCTGCAAAGATTAAGGCAAGTTAGAAAGAAGCTGAATGTGCTGGCGTTAGAAAACTGCTTTGTAAAGGGCTGTATCTGGTCAACTGCAGCTGATCAAACATTCTTCTGAATTTTGGTTCCAAAAGTGCTATGCCAGAAAAGTTAAGAATAGGGTATGCCATGGTATTAAGAAAGGAATTTTCAGGTGTTTTTATGGAGTTTATAATCTATTCTGCATCGCTCCAGGAGAGTTTTCTGCCTCAGACAGCTCCCTCACAGATATCCAGGAGCAAAGACGGCAGCCCATGCCAGACCCTGGTCTTATGCCATTGCCTGATTCTGCCTCTGATCTGGACTGGTCAAACTTGGTAGATGCTGCCAAAGCTTTTGAAGGTAAGTTTTCTGAATATAATACTTAGGAAGCTGGTCTTTGTGCATGCTTCATTAAGAACTGTGGGTTTTGTGATTTTTCGGGTTTATTTTAATCCTGAGCTTTGGTTTTGTTGTTCTTAAGCTTCGGACTAAGTAGAAAATTAAGCTCATTTAAAATACCAACTCAAGTGTTAAGAGCATGAAACTTTAATATATACATATTTAATACATACATGAAAGAGCATGCATGTAATACTCAGATACCATTTCTTCATACTGGAATTCCTCGGTGGTATGGTTTGGCCAAGTCTTTGTGAAACTGGTCACTTTTCATTTCATGTAAAGCAGTTGCAGGCAGCTGGTCTGGGAAAGGCACAGAAGTGCAAAAATAAAGTCATATAGTAGGGGAAAAGCACACGAAAGATTGCTTGCTTACTGCACTAGCAAGAAGTACATGTAGTGCAGCTGAAGTTTGCTACCAAGATAATTTGGGAAATGTGACTTGTTGGTAAATACTTTTTCCTTGCCTCTGCATACCCCGAAGATGTAGATTTGCATGTAAGTGTTCTTTCATCCTGTGGCATTTTCCATCTCCATGACACTCAGTAAGCTGAAGAGAACTGTAAACTGTCTAGATACATTTGAACTTAAAATTAAATTCAGTTTAGATGAAAGAGAATTTATGTTACTGGAATCCAATGGAAAAGTCTTCCAGGTGTGTGAAACAGAAGTGCGCATTCCTAATACCTGCATAAATGCTCTCCCACCTTCATGGAAGTGTTTTTTCACTGATCTTTTAAACCTTATTCAGCATGATTGGAGAAGGCTGTGAAGTAATTTGATTTCTTGGCTGTTCTCTGGTAGTAGCCTTAGATATCACTAGGACAGTGCGTGTCCCTGTGAGTGTTCAAGATGTACTCGTGTCCTCTGGTCTGTTACCACAGGAGTTGGAGGAGCAGCTTGTCTCATAGTTCTGCTGTGCAGTTTTGGGAAGAGTGTTCAAAGTAAGACATGGTCCTCAAGAGGAGATGAATTTGTAGTGATGGTTTTTTCATCACCACATATGGGTGAAACTCAGGTTTTAACACATTTCCCTGTGGCTGGCAGCTTCTCTTTAAAGGATCCCCTGGTTTTTGGTGAGATTTATTTGACTGTCCTCATTAACCTGAATCCCTCGCTTGGTAGGCCCCAGATTCACTTGTGTTTCTCTTTAGAAGTGTGAACACAGTCACTGTGGTCAAGATAACAAACTGACAGCTCAGATGAAGAAAAGCTGGAGTAATGTGTTAGCTGGCAGCTTCATCTCACTGCTATAAAAATACATTGAAATTTGACTTGGAGAAGGATCTCAATATAATTCCATTGGTGTTTGGTTGTCTGGACTCAGTATAATCCCAGTGTCTAGTCTCTGACTGGTGCCAGTTGGGATTGACACATACCAAGGAGCCTAAATTCTGATTTATGATTATGAGGACACCATTGATTGGTGTCCTCAGCACAAGCCCCTGAAGCTACAAATTATGGTATCTGTACCAGCTGAAAGAAAAACTGCCTGGATCCCTGAGCTACACCAACCTGTAGTACAAAAATTTGCCAAACAGAAAAAGACAATACTCTTCTGTTTCCAGTGAAAGCCCAACAGCTGCTGAGGTTAATTTATTAAGCTAAAGGCTTTATATTGCTGTTTGTCACACCACATGACAGTGATTTAGAGATGTGTAAGAACATTTGAACAGTTACAGGACAAGAAATACACGCACAAGAGAGGAAAGAAGTTTCATGTTTCAATCTGAAAACGTTTTATAAGGCATAAGGAAAACATTTCAGGTTCTGAAAAACTACATTGGTCAAATTGCACACAGTGAGTTTTTCTTTTCTCAAGATAAAGGCATTCTTTATAGAGTGAAAGAAGCTAAATACAGTTGCAAGTTATTGGGTGGTATCCATGCAGTTGTACCCAGGAAGATCTGCACAGTGCTGCTTGTGCCAGAGCCAGTACTTCCTGACTCCAGTACAGTGGCAAACCTGGTGCAAACACTTGCCCTGCCAGGTTGCTTCTGTCAAGTGGACATTGGTATGTCACATCATCACTTTACCTTGCTTGAAACAGAGTGAAATTGCTGAGATGCTGCAGCATAGCTGTTGGCTGTGCATGAACAAATAATCATTACTGCTGCCATTGTTTTTCTCTGTATGTTTGCCTTCTCAGTTCAGCGAGCTTCTTTCTTTGCTGCTGCTGATGAAAATCACAGACCTGTGAGCGCTGCTTCCAGCAGTGATCAGGCTGAGGACCAGCTTACTGCACAGATAAAGCCTTATACAGGGTAAGTAAATACACCAGATGTGCATGCTTTCCTAGCTACAAACCAAGGAAAAGAGTAGGGATGTCTTTATTTGGAAGCCATCTCCAGGCTTCATGCAATAACTCTTCACAAGTTCTCATGAAGATGGAATTGGGAGGTGAAAATAAAAGATTTGTAAGTCCAGTTGAACCTTTTCGCAGGTTTCTTCTTGTCTGAGGTGTTCATGAGACTGTCCAAAGCAATGGTAATTCAAGGCATATACAGTGAGTTCAAGTAAAAAGAATTCAAGTGATGGGATGACCCCAAGCAACCATGAGTTAAATTTGCTCTGTTGTTTAACGTGCTGCATGTGTTTCGTCTACTCTTTATAATGTTCATTTTGTGACCTCTTGGTGCACACAAATGCATAGCTTCAAAAAGCCACTTGATACAGACAAAGCTTCTAGCTACCCATGTGAAGACAGTAAATCATATCAATACCCGTTCTTGTTTCCTGCTTTCAACAGTAAAGAATCTCCTCCAACTCTCGCCTCTAAAGTGGACCAACTGGAAGGTTTGCTGAAGATGCTGCAAGAAGATTTAAGGAAGGTAAGCATTTCATCTGCAGAAGGATTTGTAAGACATGTATTTAGCTGGTTCTTGGTGGTGCTAATAACTGTAATCCTGCCTTGCCATGCCTGAGCCTGTGACAGTCTCATCCTTGTATGAGATATAAAGACATTTCTTTGCTACTTTTCTCGGGCTTCTAATTATGCACGGCTGGGATGGGGTGTCTGAATTTGTAGGCGTTTGATTCCTCTGCTTAAATTAGGAGGGTGATTCACAGTACCTCCACTAATTCAGGTGACACTGCAAAAGGCTTGAAGTTAGTCCATAAAAATGTATCCTGCTGATGAAAAGTTGACAGTGTTACTTAAACCTGTAATTTCTGTGGTAGAAACTTCCTGTATTGTTTTAATGTCTCCTTGGTCCAATAGGGATCTGCAGTAGTGAGATGAAGTCTCTTAGCTGGGAAAGTGTTTGCAGGAAGATTCCCTGCCCTTTATTTAGTTAGCACTTGTGCATACAGAACAGGTCATGGCCAAACTTACTGGACCAACTGGGGAGCCAGCTTCTGTATTGGGATCTAATACAAAGAAATCCTGTTCATGCAATCAAAACGTGGGGAAGGAAACGTCACCAATGTTCCTTGGATATAAACCCATGTGTTATTGCACATGAAATCCTTAAAAAGAGTGAGACTTACGCTCTCTTAAGAGATTCCTGCTGCTCTAGATAGATAGGAAGCATGACCTGAAATTTCCACTAAGATCTGTATTTTTCCTTATGCCTAAGGAAAAAGAGGACAAGGCCAGCCTTCAGGCTGAAGTGCAACATTTGCGGGAAGACAACTTGAGGTTACAGGAGGAATCCCAGAACGCAACCGAAAAGCTGAAGAAATTCACCGAATGGGTTTTCAACACAATTGATATGAACTGAGAATGGTGTACGGGGAAGGAAACTATCTCTTATGAATATTATTACTGGGACTTAAGCTTTAATGCCACCTTAATTATGACATGTGAAAGTATAGTCAGAGCAATTCCCTGTTCTTCATCCTCCAATAACCCTTTTTTGCATCTCTGCGCGCACTCAGAACAATTGCAGATCAACAATCAATGTCTGCCTTTTGTAGAAAAAACAAAGTAAATAATTTTAAAAAGGTAAAATAAAATAAAAAAATAAAAGTTTAACTGCTAAAATGTGAATGTCTATTTTTTGCACATTGTCTCTTTATCTGTTATGTACAAAATTATTTGGAGGCCAGGATCAGGCTTGCTGTTCCATCTGCCTCTGTTTCCATTAACTCCTTTCTCTCTGTTTCAGGTAATCTGCTTTTCCTTGCAGCTTTGGCAAATATTATGACATCTAGAAAATTAGAAAGAAATGTTTACTTTACTGCTCTTCTAACATTGTTTTCTGAAGTATGCCACAGACACGGGGATGTAATGCAATGTTTTAGGTGTCTCCTTAGCAATTTGCGCTTGGTTACTAGTGCTACCTTCCCATACATTGCAGAGAGCGCGTGTCCATAGTGTGTGGTACAGTACAACCAGCATCACAGCTTAGAGAGAGACTAGAGAGGTGAGCCATGGGTGAGGCATATTATCACACATCTATTGCATTAGCATTTCTGGTGGCCTTTGCTTCCTGTGGAAACAACGGCTGCAAGTACCTTTACAAACAGCAAAATTAGGCATGCTGCAGTTCACGTCAGGCAGGCCGACACATAAGCGATCCAGCAACAGTGCTCAGTTAAGCACAGCCCCCTTCCCTTCCAGGGGAGTCTGGTGCTTGCATACGTGCAGGAGACTTTAGCTGAAGTTGTAAAGAGATTAAGATTTTTTTTTTCCCCCGCCTGAAATGTCACCATGAAAAACCACACAAACCATCACTGTGTTCCTGCCCTCCCATTCTGTTTCCCTTGTTTTTCTCAAATCACAGCAGATTTGAGAAAAGTTTATTCAAGTTGTGTTTTGTTGCATGAGAGATCTTATAAATCCTTTACTATGGAAGATAGAGGAATATGTAAAGGAGAATTAGAGAAGTGGTTTTTTCAAAGCACTGGGACAGGATTGGAGCTCTGAAATCCCAAGTCCCCAGTGAAATTGTCTCGCACGAGATTTCCCAAACTGCTTCACGCCAGCAAAGTTGATTTCTAGTTCTTTGAAGGAACAGCTAACTTGCCACAACATGTTACCTCTACAGAAAATACCTTCTAGGTGTCAAAATACAGCTTTTAAGCACTGCGGTCTGCACAGGCATTGAACTGTGCAGTGTGCTGAGAAACCTTTTCTACTCCCTCCTGAGGGTATAGTTACTACCTTAGTAAATATTGCCTTCCATAAAGTGCAGTGTATTTGG
Organism: Leptocoma aspasia; assembly: GCA_013399835.1. NCBI lineage: Eukaryota > Metazoa > Chordata > Aves > Passeriformes > Nectariniidae > Leptocoma > Leptocoma aspasia. The sequence goes on along the minus strand of VXAX01006124.1, from coordinate 319,907 downwards.
GGGTTAATTTCGAGAGCATCCGCTCACTCCCCTTTATCACATTCTCAAATACACAGATTAAAATCACTGGCACAGTCTTGTCAAAGACTTCCATGCTCTCTTCAAATCCCTTTTTCACGCTCTTTAATCTTGCTGCACACAAGTACATACTACACTTCAACCTCAAACTTCATTTGTGATGCTAATCCCCATGGAATTCTTCTCTAATGTTTTGTCATGGAAATGGATCTCTTTGGAACTATTTCTGGAGTGCTTTTGTAAAGGTTTAGAATGTCTTGGGTTTTTTAATGACTTGTATGAAGGAGATTTATATAATGCCTGATATTATTTGTAAATGGGAAATATTGCTAACATCTCTGAGCATCCTGAAGTCTTGCTTTTATTCTCTTTTATTTTTAAGTTTGGTTTTATTTTATTTCAAAAAATATTTTGGGACTTGGGGCAGACTATTTATTAGAGTTTTGCAACAGAGTTCTTCTTGTATGATGCCACTGAAGGCTACTTGTAAAATTCTGACAATAAAACTCATTTTAAAGGTTCTTCTAAACCATTTTCTGATTTTGTTGGCTTTGTTAAGACTTTCCAGAGTGTCCATGTCTTCCTGCTTTCTTCATGTACCACTTTCCTCAGTACTTACTGATACGTGAGTTCCATTCTCTATTAGATTCCTAATTTTTATCCCTTTGAAGGCCATTACTTGGTATGTAAAAACCACTTCATCCCTTGACTTTCTACTTGTATTATTGCACAAATATGTATCATCTTCTCCCATTCACAATGGTTTGCTACCTTTAACAGTTACTCTGGGCTTCACCAGAGTGATGTAAAGCAGAGGCAGTGGTTTTTTTTATAATTTATCAGGATTTTAGAACTGACTTGGACTGAAGCTAATTTAGGTGAAAACCAAACTGTCCTGGCTCATCTGCCTAAGGACACACAGAGCTTTCAGCATCCCAGAGCTAAACCTGTGAGCGTACAACATCAGGTTTTAGGTTTGGGAGGGTGGGGCAAATAATCAGTTTGTTTTGTTTTCCAGATCTCCGTGTTTCACTCGGGAGATGGCCTTGGAAGTGTTTTGAACAGATGTTTTTTTGGCCCACCGGATCAGCATTCCTCACAGCTCAAGAATGTGGAACTAGGTCAGTCTGCGGGAAAGTGTCTTCCAGTTCACTGAATAAATCCCTACAAGGCATGTGGGGAAGGAAAATTCATCTCTTTCTAGCAGTGAAGTTACCGGACCAAGAGAGCTCTGAAGCAGCAAAAGCAAATAGAAGCATCTGATGAAAAATTGAGATTGAATCTTGGAAAGAAAACTAGATGCTGTCTTACCATTTGTAATTGGATCCTGGTAGCTGAGCTGAAGGAGAAAGCTTCCTTCAGGTCAAGGAGTTGCCCTGTCCACATTCATAATGAATTCATGCTAGAGGTTCCCACACTCCACCACACACAGCGCTAGGTCAGCCTAGACCAGGGCAGGATCCAACTTGCAGACATCTCCTTGCAGCTGGAGCTGTGACTGGCCTCAGCAGAAGGTGGGCGGCTGTGGGAGCAGTGTGGGTAATAAGGACCACTTTCCTGTTTCACCCATTTCTCCCAGAGAGTAATGTTTTATGTTCCTGGAAACAATTTAGTATTCCTTGTCTACATTCCAGTGCAAAGGTGCTGTTTCCCTGTGACAGTTTTTTGGATAGCTGGATGTGGCTGATACAGCAGCAGAAATCTGCCTTCTTTCAAAATCCCCCCATCACAGTGTGGGGATGTCACCACAGAGGGGCTGCAGCTTGCATGATGGATAATACTCTTCTCAGAAGTGGTGCTGGCCATGGGTAACAAGTCAGAGGGTGGTAACTGGGTGTGGTTGGGGTAAGCTGTGAGGCACACGGGAGTAGGGATTGTGAGGGGAGAGGCTGGTGAGAAGGGGCCTGGGGGAGCTTGTTATGGGATTAAGGGAGAGGAGATGGCATGAAATGCAGCACGTTCAGGTTTCACTGATCTGAAAGCATGGTTACTGTATGATAGCTTGTTGTTTCTGTGGGGGAGGCTATGTTCCCACTCAGTGAGCAGCAAGTAGTGTGAGACCCTCTTCCCCAGCTCTTCCTGTTGAGGGAAAGGTCCCCATAAACCAGGCACAGCCTGGGAGGATTGACTGGTCTGCTTCTAAAACCTTTATGTAATTCTCTCATCTCTTAGTGCCTTCCTTTAGGCTGACAGCTAACAAATCCTCTTTTTAAGCAGTTGGCTCTCTCCTGGCAGACAATTCAGCATGGTGTTAGTCCTGTATGTGAGCAACTTGCTTTGCTGCAAGACAGCAGGGGAACAGGAGGTTGCAGTTTATCTGCTGGTATGGCATCCAAAGCTGGATTCCCTGGAAGAGAGATTATACTGTCCCTTCTCCACTGCTGCAGCTGGAGCAGACGTGGGCTGTGGTTGCTAATGGAGGAGAGTTGAGCAATGAGAGGATGAGGCTTGTACAGATGCCTTCACCTCTTCCTGATAGTGGCAGTGGTGAGGAATCCTTGCTGGGCTTTTTAAGGCAGTGCTAGGGGGAGAAGAAGGTCATAGAGATACTCAGAGCTCTGCCCTTCCCCCAACAGCTTTGGCTGGGCACGAGCAGAGTGGGGCTGGGAGTCTGTGTGAGTTGAACTTGCTGGAGCCCGAAGGCAGGCTGTGGCTGATGGCAGCCACTTACACCTCCTTTCTGTAAGGAAGACCAGCTGCAGCCACTGTCTGGGAAAGGCAGATACTCTCCCACCTTTACTCTTTGGGCTGCTGCTGTACAGAATCAGCTTTGGGGAGACAGAGCTGCTGGGGACCTTGTGGGGTTTTGCCCTACTCAGTAAGCAAGGTCTCAGGAAGCAAGTCCCTCTGTCTAGCTTCTGTTTTTGTGTGGATGGACCTGTCTCCTGTCAGAAAGCAATTTCAGTGTATCACAACCTGCTTGTGTTTTTCTCAATGTTTTGTGTCAGTGATTTAAAGTGGACTGGTCTGTATAGCACAGCAAAGTGTGGAGAACTGGAGAACTATGGGAAGCAAAACCAGGGTGCTGCAGTAATCTGCATATCCTTACCAAAATGCAGGGCTGGGGGCTGCATAATTTATGGTCTATCATAAGGTAACTCACGTTGGAAGGATCTTGAGGAAGTCTCTTGTCCAGCCAGTTGCTCTGGACCTTATCCAATTGTGTCTTGAAGAAAAACCTTCAAGCATGGAGATACATGGTCTCTCTGGGCAATGCATTACTTTCTTCACCATGAAAGGGTTTCTATTTCCAGGGTTATTAGAAGAAAGTTGTAACTTCAGCAGAAGATGCAGGTTGTGTTTTGCCTACATTCCAAAAGCTTATGACCCAGGAGTCTGTACCCTCCTTGGAAGTCCACAACATGTCCTCTGCCTGCGGCTGGCAGCAGAGCACCCACATTTGCCATTTTCCCTTTAGTGAGCCTGGCAGAAAGGAGAACCCTGCAGCTTGGTGGAAGCTGAGTGCTGTTTGCTCCACTCCATTAATCAACTTCCTACAGTCCAGTTCTGATTAGTTTATTTTTTCTGTACTTGGTACTGCTTATTCATGCTTTAATTAGGGCCTAGATCGAGCCCCTGGTTGTCCTTCACTCTGTTCTGCCTGCAAGAAGGACACACATGCTGGGGAGCCACAGCTGCGGGCAGAGGTTGCTCGTGGCAGCTGAAGAAGCCTATCAGCTATTGGCATGCAAAGAAGTCAGAGACTGAAACGAGGATGTATTCCAGGACTAGGACTAAATGTAGTTTCCTAACCTCATATTGTGATAGTGGCAAATGCCACCAACTAGTAACTAAAAAGAGGTTTCACACCACAGGGGCAAAAAACCAGGGACTTTTCCTAGTGCTGTTTGAAAATTCATTTCTGTTCTTTGCTCTTGCTTCCTCCCACCTCTCCTGCACTTTTTCAGTAGTTTATTCGCTGTGTCTGGTGGCTGCTGACTGCTGCCCTGCCTCCTGGGATCTGATGCAGGAAGAGGGGCTGCTCCAATGGTCCTGGCAGCAAAGCTGTGTCTGCCTGTGGCTGAGCTGAAAGGCGAGATTGAGTCAAGCAGTTGAAGGACTTGGCTGAATTGAAGGGCTTGACTGCTCACTTATTTTGTGAAAGGAGCCGAGGCACATTTGCATCTCTTTGTATTTCACACCCAAGAGGAGTTTGCTTAGCTGGAGCTGGAGGGCTCAGTGATAACTTCCGCTGTGTGGAAGGAACAAGCTAAGTCATGCCCAAATTGCAGTGTGCCAGGGATAATGCCTGGGATGTGTCTGTCCATGCACAGCAAGAAACAACCACTGTGTGCTTGCCTGGCCCTTCCTCTTTCGAGGCTTCTGGCTCAGTCCAGCTCTGCCCAGAGGAGCAGCCCAGAGCTCTGCAGTGCCAGCTTCTGCTGCAGGTGGTGCATGGATGGGGGACTGGGCACACTTCACTCTCTTGTTTCCTCCATGACCCATGGCATTTGATCCTAATAGTGGGATAATAGAAGTGTACATCTATTTGCTTTTAACATTCTTTGTAGCACCTTTATTTTTTTAGAAAAGCTTAGGTGTTTTCAAGCTTTTCTGACAAAAGCCATTCTTCTGTGTTATGCTTCACATTGGTAGACTGGTCAGTCACCACAATCTGCAAGTCCTAATAGCATTATTGACTAGCAGATTGTTTTGTGACCTTCTCTGCTTTATATTCTTCCTCCAGTCAGGCTCAACACAGCCTGGGGAAAAGAAGGGGCGGAGAGGAGTACATAGAACTGGCTTCTTGCCTACTGAGTATTTCCCTCTTCCTGCTTGCTTGTGTTCTGCCATACTTAGAGCTGTTGAAATTGAAGAATTTTACATGTGTGAAGTTTTCTAGCTGATCTAGTCTGCTGAAAAGTCCCTCATGGGGGCCAAATGTGTGAGACCTGCACTGTGTTCCGCTAACTGTTCAAGCACAAAACAAGGAATTGTCTCCTTGATGAAAACTTGATGAGGGTACACCTATAGCATGGAAATGTGAGTCTCTCTCTGTGATTTTTCTTTCAGAGTTTCCCTGGCCTAAAAGCAATACTTAAACCAGCATTAGTTCCACAGCTCTGATATGCTTGGTCTGATTTTGCAGTTAAATCTCAGTTCCCCACTAAAACCCCATCGTTTTTAGCCATATTTGATTTCTAAGTGAGCCATCTTTATTAGACAGTCAAAATATGGGTCATAGCTTACATAGTGGAGAGTCATTGGAATCACAGCATGTAGTGTGGGTCTCTGGTCTGCTGTAAAATGTCCTCAGACAGTCTTCCCCAAGTCCTGCAGTCTCAGATATGCAACCTGCACCCTGTTGTCTTTGTGACTGGAATGGGCAGAAATGATGGAAAGTGCCTCAGAGAAAAGTGCTGATAGGCAAAGACATCCCCATCTGAGTCAAGAAAAGGCCGACAAGTTCTTCACACAACAGTCACTGGAGGAGCTGCAGCAATCCTGGACAAGAGCCCTTGAGGTGTTTTCCCAGCAATCTAGGGGCCAGCAGAACAGGAAAAACCAGGGCTGCTTGGTGTGAGATGCCAATCATTTCATGATGAGAAAAGGGAGAGACAGAACGAAACTCTGCGTGTAAGTGCACACCAGTGTCTCTCTCTTACTGAGGTTTCTCAAGTAGGAAGCGGTAGAGTAATCCTGGAGCATGCCTGTGGGAAAACAGAACATTCTGCTTAAGCTTCATGAGGTGTGGGGCATGAGTTTAAGGGATACTTTCAATGTACTCTGTTTTAAAATAGACTATTTTTGGTGCTTTTATACAGGGCAGATTTGAAAAGATCAAGTGGCAGTGTCTAAATGCACAGATAAAGGCTGTGTCAGTTTCACAAGGTGCTCAAGTGGGTTAAATGCTAAATTTCTGCTGGCTTCTGAACTTCACCTCTGTCCTCACATGATGGGGGAAACCAGTAAGGTTTCCCGGTACATAGCTTTGTACTAATGGGCTCCCCTGACATGGCTTTGTACTTACAGGCTTTTAGCCACAATCAGTTCTAAACAGGAGGTTTGAAGGGTAGGGGCCATGCTTTCTGAAGTGCACCTCTTTGGATTGGGAAAGAAACTAGAAGAATTTGAGTCCTTTAAGACCTGAGAAGAGGTTGCAAAATGAGGAAATGGGCCTAGATTTTTCAAAGGCACCACAGGGCTGGCTATGGAGTTGAACAGAGATCTCCCCAAGGGCTTGGAGCAGTTGGGGTACCCAGATGGCGGCAAACCCAGCAGGCCTGCCAGGAGCACAGGGCAGCTCTGTGCTCCAGTGGTCTTGGGCCAAGGCTCCAGACTGAGCTCAGGAAAGGCTGGCTGACCTGCTTTTTATCCCATTGCATTGGGCGCTGTGGCTGTCCAGTAGTTGTGCACACCCAGTCTTGAGGGCACCAGGGTTCATCATGTAACTGCTGCTGTGTACTCAGAGACATCCAAGCCTTGTATGTAAGCCATGACCAAAAATCCTTTTCTGCAATAATTTCACAGCTCTAGGCATTCAAAATTAGTAGCAACTTTTGAGGACACCTTAATCTTAGTGCCTTCCACTTTCTTCCAAGTTCTCTATGGTCCTGGTCTGATAACACATACCTGAAGCTAACTGACAGGCAGATTGTGGGATGTACAGCAATCCACTGTCTGTCCATACAAGACCTTGGTAATCAAACTATTCAGTGCCTTTTAAAAGTATTTATCAGGCAGTCATGCAGATACATCTTAAATCCTAGTACTGTGTTTGCACTCCTGCCATGAAAAAATGTTCTGATGGATTTATTTTCACATTTTCAGGCAATGATGTAGCATCACAGATAGAACCAGGTTGCTTCTGAAATAATTTTTTTTTAAGAAATCAAATATAGAGACATGGAATGTTATGTTTCTGGCCTGTCTGTAGCCATCTGTACATTTAACACTTTGATGAAAGTTTCTGCTCACGCCATATCTATTCTGTGAGATGGTTCTGGTTTAATTTCTGAGACTAGATATATCAATAAATCAGTTATTTAACTGAAAAATCTTTGTTATCCTTATCTGGACGTGAATAAATCTCAATAAAATAATTTTGTTTATTTGATCTAGTACTCTAGTTATCTGAAACAGTACTCCCCATCTGGGGTGCAACTGAGCTCAAGGGTTTTTAGTACAAGATGAGATGGAAGCCAGCCTGGTTCAGTGTTCAGTGCTGGGCATCCAGGTACAGATCTAAGAAAAGGCTGGCAGACAGGGTTATTCCCCTAGAATACACCTGCAGCAATTCGGTTTAGGGACTTCTTAACCAAAGGAGTCACTCAGGTTCGTACATAAACACCTTCAGGTTTCTCTTTTCCAGTCTTAGTCTGGCCTTAATCTTACCTTTTGTATGGAAGCACCTTTAAATCTTTCCCACTGCTCTTCTCTGAGCCCTGCACTTTCTGCTAAGCCCTTCTGCAGACGGCAGGACCAGAAGTGCAGAGTCTTTGGGATGCAGATGCACTGCTGTGCTATCCTCGCATTTTCCATTGTGTTCACTACCCCTTCCCAAAGCATCACAAACACTTAATCTTCTAACTGCTATGGAACATAAACTAAGTTGACATTATTTTTAAGAATAGACCCAAGAGCCCATCTTGATATAATGAGGTCAGAAGAGTTTTTCCCATGTCCTTTCTTTTGAATTTCAGTTCAGGTTGTAGTTTTCCTGCTGTCTTCTCACCTTGTCATTTGGTAGCATATGGCTGTTTTGCAACTCTTCACAGATAACCCTTCTGTTTTACTCAGCATATCCTCATGCCACCAGGAGGTTTGTCACACTCATTACTCACTCATTTGCCAGGTAATTCACTAAGTTCACCAAACATCATGGCCTTCAACACTCATCCCTCCGATACTGCCCTGGTGAACTTCCTCTGTCATGAAGGTTTGGGCCTTATATCCACCTTTTATTTCCTATCCTTTAATCATTCATCCACTCGTTATCCTGTGAGTTTATAAGGGAACCTTTGGGGAAGCAGCTTGCTTCATGGCCCTCCAGTAGTATAAGCAGGTGCTTTTATGCACTAAGCCTTTTTTGTCCATGCACTTCATGGCCACTTCAAAGGCTTCTAATAGTTTCCAGCAAAAAGACAACATGGGAGATGGAAAATGAGACAGGGAATGTGCCAGTATTACCTCTCTCCCACAGACACCCCAGTGGGTACAGAGTTCATCCAGGATGCTGGAAGACTCTGCTTCATTGCCTCCTCTCTTCAAGGGGATTTGATACTGCATCTTCCAGGGAAGCATCCCAACTACCAGACTATCAGCTTAGCTTCTATTTTCTCCTAGCTTTTCTTGGTGGATCTCCTTCATTTGGCTTAAAATATGCATTGACTCAGGGAATGGGAATTTATAGCCTGGTGGCTGTCCTTTAGGTTCTATTTTATCCACTGCTGTTTCAGTGAGCACTGGGTTTCTCCATTTGAAAGTGGAACCAATGGCAATGAAATGACTGACAGAATTGCATGCAGCCCACACGTGAGGATGATTGAGAGTTACAGAACTGAAAAGGCTTCTTTCAACTACCTCCTTCAAAGTGAAGTCCTGTCTCCATCATCCACCTGCTGCTTTTCCTCCCAGAAAACACCTAAACTCTTGAACAGTCTTGCAATGTCTTCAGACACTTCGCTGCATATGGGAAAAAGTTTGAAGAGAGAACCACTGGAAGTGGAACAATGCAGGGATGTGCATGCCCAGAACTCCTATGATGGGGAAAGGGATGGGGACCTAACATCTAGCAGTTAAGTTGGAAGGAGAGATCTGAGAAACAGGATTACCAAATCCTGTGCTGCACTTGGAGAAGTTGGAACACCCAATTTAAAAAAACAGTATGGGGAAAAGGCACACACAGTTGTCTTGGGTGCAGGACCTGCAAGTAATCCTTGGAATCAAGAATGGCATAGCAGGCAGGAAAATAGGTGGGGAGGTGCTGAGAGGCATGAAGAGCTCCCAGCTGGTGTGATGTCCTGGGAGCCCCCTGTTAACCACTCACCGTGTCTGAGATTCTCCCAATGCTCTGACAAGCTACAAGCCAGTTTCAGCTCCACTTTTTGGCCTGGATTAGATCTTCAGAGCATTTCCCTTTCTTGTGGATGTCACTGCTCTGAGCAAATGTCTTGTGGATATTCACAACCCCCTGCAGAGGGAGGGAAAGCAGGGATGAACACTACCAGGTGATGAGGGGACAGGATGTAGCTGAAACCAGGTAGGTATAGGAGGGTTACAATGAAGTCCAATGACAACTGATCAGCAAGGAAGTGTTTTACCTTTAGATTTACAGTAAAGGTGTAAAGTTCTGGACAGGAGCCACTTACCCAGCTGAGCCCTTTGGCACTTCTGTCCTTAGAACCTTGCAGATGCAAATCACAGCTCTCTCTTGCCTGGGTAAAACAAAGCACTTGCACTTATCCCAGAGAGACTAATCCTGCTGTGTTCCCCTAGGATGAGCTAGGCATAATGAGACTTTTTTTGTAACTATCATCTGTGACAAAACCAGAAACCCTTTGTAGGTTATTAGCCAATACAATGGTACTCTGATGCACTTTGTAATTCACTTTTTATTCATGAGGCCTGACAGCCATTTCCACAATGTGCTTCAGGACTGTGTGGTCTCCATGGAGAGGTTTCTTCTTGCTGTGTCAGGTACTTTGGATATTGAGAGACGATGAAAAAATTGTTTATGCATGGCAGCTTTCCTCCATGTTTTTTAAAAAGGCAGAAGAAAGCAGTAAGCTATTGCCAAGACAGAGCCAGGAACTTGGCTTCAGGACTCTTTTAATTTCCTTGGCCTCGTAATAATTTGGACCTTGCTGCTTCTCCCATCACAACTCTGATTTCTTCAGATGTACTCAAAGCTCTCGGCCAGGTCCAAGTGGCTTTTGGAGTGCCACAAGGTTGATTCTGTTTCACATTCCAGTCACTGCCCTTACCAAGCATCCAGTTCTGGGAACAGCCTTCTGATGGCCAGGAGCTGTTTAGAGGGTGGCAAAAACCCCTTGACTTGAAAAGGATTTTTAGCTGTGGAGAGGATTTCTGATCCATGCCAGATGAAGCTCATAAGATCTGCACTGAATTCGGGATGTGCTGGCTCACATTGGGTAGGATTTTGGCAGCTTGCATGGCTGTCAGATTGCAATGTTACATGCCTTCAATGGCAGACAGGAACCTGGGAGAAGAGCAGATTGAGGCCTGCCAGGCAGCTGGGAAGTAGCCTGATGCAGTAGGAGGGATCACACAGGGCTGAGAATACCAACTTGTGTAATGATGAATGGGAGGTGAGTAGGAGCCACAAAATACTAGCCTTGTCTTTAGCATGTTTTTCTGACCACAGCCTGACAAGGAAAAAAAACCAACAGACCACTGGAAAGATGAAGAATGTAACATCTGAGAAATTCCCGACCTTTGCCAAGCACACAGGGGTGGTGAGGAGGTGTTAGAAATATTTTTCCTGTGATAGTTTGGTTAGGACTTCCTCTAGCTGAAGTCCACTGGTCAAGTGAACACAGCAAGATTTTTGACCTTGACCACAAGGAATCAGACCATATTCTGTGTAACTGCATGTCACAGAGTGCGACCAGAACGTGTCTAATGTGTCTCCCAGATGTTGTATTTTAGTGGGACTAGTGCTCTGTAAGAGGCTACTTTCAATTGCTCCTGATTCAGCTGCCCTCAAGGTCTCAGGCACCCCTGAAGGCTTTTCTAGCCGGCCCTGCAGGGGACTCTGTTCTCCTCCCTGCCTCAGGTAGCTGAAAATACCTGTGGATGCAGACATGGAAACTCCTCAGAGAGGCACGGGGCACTTCCCGGGCAGCAGAGTGCCGGTGGGACCGGGCGGGCAGCGCTTCCCTCGCTGTGCCTCGCTGCCCTGCCGTGCCGGGCGCGGGCCCCTCTCGCTACGGGCCGCAGGCGTCTCGGGGAGCAGCGTGGAGAAGCCCGGCAGGGAAGATGTGCAGAGCTGCTTGGCGGCAGGGAACAGAGACCCTGGTAAGCCGCGTGGAGGAATTTTTTCCTTTCCCATGAAGTAAAAGGCAAGAAAAGGGAAGGGGCCCTCCCTGCGCTGGGAAGGAAGGGCCGTGAGGGCTGGGAAGGCGCGGGGCGCCCTCTGCTGGCGCCTGTCGGCAGCGGGGGCCGCCCGGCCCGGCCCGTGCTGTCGCTTTGGGGGCAGCAACCTCGGACAAGTAATTTCACATCTCTCAGATTGCCGGTGAGGGCAGTGGCCACAAGAGCTCGGCTTTGTGAAGTGTTTTGAAATCTGCTTGCAAAAGATGTCGAGTAGGAACAGTGCTCTCTGCTAATAAAAACCATTGTGCAGGAACATGTTACTGCTGGAATTGTGAAAAGAGGTGGTGCAGCCACACTTGGGGACTGTGTTGAAGCCCAGGTTATTGCAATAAATCGCTCTCCTTTGTAGACCTAAATCCTATCTGCTGGGAAAAAGATCCCAAAGCCTACAATTATAATTTTTAATCTGTGTGTCCACATGTTACTTCCAGAATAAATGTTGTGTTCTCTTTAAGAAAGCAGGGCTGATTTGTCTTTAGTTTTCAGCTGTGTTCCTGAGGGGTAACTGTGTTTCTCAGCAAGTAAATGCTCTTGATATTAAATAGCTGTCATGAGAAAGAAGACAACATGCTGGTAGTTTGGCAGCAGTTCCCTAGTAAAAGAAAGCATGTAATGATCTTATTGCATGATTTCCGTATTTTCCTCTTGTTCCATATCTTCCACAGATGCAGGCTGGAGAGTGAAAAAATTGCACATCCTGGTTTTCTAGCAAAACTCACTTTTCTCAAGAATGCTCCTTCAACTTTTTATAAGTCGCAGCTCTGCTCAATCCCTGTTTCTCCTCCTACCTTTTCAAGGTTTTAAGGAGTTTTAGATGTGTAATGTGATTGTCATAGGCCATTTTCCTCCTGCTGTGCTGAATCAAGGCTGTAGACAGCAGTTTCTTCTCAGCAGGTAGAATCAGCTGTCAAGTGATAAGGAATGTGCAGTTTCTGCTTTTTCCATTCACTGTTGTGGACTAATGGATGTGGTTGCTAATCTTAAAGCAGCAGCACAACATACCCCAGCTACACTTGGGTAACAACCAGTGTTTCTTGGGATGAAGTTTTCATTTGTTCAGCTGGGTGTAAAGTGGAGGTACGGTCACTTTAACCAACAAGCATAGTCTGTAAAATTGCTGCTGCAAATGTTTGTCAGCTAAAAGAAAAATTGGTGACTGTTTTTTGATGCATTTCAGTTATGTAAGTAAGGTAAGCATAAAAATAATGCTGGAGTACATTCATCTGTGTGTGAAGAGCTGGTTTGCTCACAGGGTTTATGAAATAGAGTTTTTGCCTGATTAGGAGGTTCTTTCCTAGGGGCAGCTGGCAGTTCACTGGACCTAAGGAGCAGCTGGGTGCTGTGTGTGGCTGCCACTGCTGTCTGGGACTACAAATTGGCAGGCACAATGAATACACTGATTAAAAAGAAAGGGCAACAGGAGTAGGTATATACCTTGTATACCTGTGCCCCAAAAATGTCCTAGAGGCCAGCCTGCTCTTCTCCCTGTCTACATGTATTGCTGTCACCATCAAATTCTTTCAGCCCTTTTTCTTCATAGGCTCAGAGCTGAAGCACGCAGCTGTATTCAGTTGAGCAAGCTGAAAAAGAACAGGCAGTTTGATGAGTGGTGAAAAATTTGTCCTTACAGATTTGGCTGAAGAGCATTCTATCTCTGTGGTCCCCGCAGGGCAAGACAAACATTGTAGCAATGAAGTTGTATGTAGTGAGCCCTAGCCTTTCTGGCAACAGCCAGCAAGAATGGAAGACAAAACTTAATTCACCTGCTGCTGGAAGCTCATCCTTCTGCACCTATCTCGTTTCTGCTAAAAGAAAATGTGGCTCAGCGAAACTCTAAGTACTTCCAAAAACTGACTCCATTCCTACCTTCAAAAAGGAGGTGAAAGAATGCCAACAGGTAACTTGCCAAGTTATTGTCTTTCTCTGATGGATTTGCTTCTTCCATCCTCATTATCCTCCTGCTTGTAAGAAATGTTTTGAGAATCTAATTCTTGGACTCCATGCGAGCAAATGCAATTCCCTGATGTCCTGCTAATGCTGTTGTGGGAAAGAGACTGTGTAATACCAGTGGCAACTCGTGCACAGACCTGCCTGTCCTCCCAGAAGCTGCAGCACTTCTCATCGTCACTACTGCCACAATGACATAAGGTTGGTCCTTATCCTACATAATGTTTGCAAGTGCTGCAGCCACCAAGGAGGACACAGGGTATTTAAGCACAGAGGCCTTTCTCTCTGTCAGCAAATGAAAGATATTTCAGGTCCTCTAGCTGTTCTTGGGGAGGCCATCAGCTGCACTATGAGGAGCCAAAGGGCCTGTCAGAAGGCCAAATGTTATGTTCTCAGTAAGGCTGGTCCAGAGATCACATTGTCACTCACACCACATCATCTCATTTTCCTGCTAGGTTCATCCTTCAAATCAAAATCATCTCTTCAGCCACCTCTAACAGCTCATGGTCCTCTGCTCCACAGAATTGTCAGCGTTTGAAACCAGGTTGAAAAGGCTCATCAGTCCCACAAGCACTTGGCAGTCAGTGCATAGCCAGAACTGCACAGTGTTAGAGACCAGAGAACAAATATATGTGTTGTTGTGATTGGGAATATTTACACCTTCCTACAATTTGTTAATCTGGCTAGAAGCTGTAGAGCAGTTTCAGAAAACTTAACACCATAGGTCTGAAGTAAACATGTCTTTTGTACATCCACATTGCCAAGGTGAATAGATTATTAATTATGCAAATACAGTCAGTTGAGTGGTCCATGCCAGGCCAGCTAGCCCAAGTCAGAAGCATTGTTAAAGCCTGATGTGAATTTGGAGAGGAGGAGTGGAGAGAGGCTGCCCCTTCTTAAAACCTTATGTTAGTGATGTAGTCACAGCATGCTTGGGATGGGTTCCTCTGACTTTTTACCCTTCTCCTCTAGCCCAGGTCCTCTCAGGGGTGAGAAGCCTTTTGTCTGTGAAATTCTAATCCTGAAGTGATTCCAGGCTCCAGCACTCCCCCAGATCTCTGCCATGGTGTGTTCAGCATGTTTTCAGAAGCTTGGGGGAACAGAGAAGTTGCCTGATATTGACAGACCATCTATGTACTATGAGAGAGGAAGGCATCAAAGAGCACCAGTCTCAGTTTCTGGTCAGAGAACAATGGCTGCCATGCTTTGTTATGCACCAAACTGAACCACCTGGTGTAAGGCATTGGAGATGCTTCAAGGGGGCACCATCAATTATACATCTGTGCAGCACCTTGTACAATTCAGATAAACTTTCCTGATGCTCTCATAGCCATTGCAGTATAAAGCTATAAAATAATAATAGTAACAGTACTCTGCTTTAACACAGGAAACAGAATAATGTTGTGAACTCTTAGCTAAAAATACAAGGATTAGATCATGAACTAAGAGCTGTTTTGGCAGAGGGTGGCCTAGAGTCTTTCTAGTATCCTGCAAAGTATACTTGAAGGTCAAGCCTTAATTAGCTGCTTTGCATGAGGAACACAGAAGTCTCCTCTTTACCTCCAGGGCTGCTTGTGACAAAACACACCTTTAAAAATCTCCCTTAGGTTTATCCTTTTGCAGAAAGGGGTAGGCAGAAATCCAACTAATTCTCAGTAGCCTCTGTTGTTCAGTGGTTTATTGCCCAGGTTTACTTCCTCCCAAAATAGTGCTGTACTTAGTTACAGCCTTAAAATATTTCTATAAACTGTGTATCCTCTGACCTTGTCCCTCCTGTGAGTTATTATCTGCCCCAAAGGGACTCTGCAGTTAACATTTCAGAGCTGATGCTCATGAGACTGGCCTGGACTGCTGAGGTGAGTCAGCAGAGCTGGAGTGCTTCTGCCCCAGCTTCACATCTTCTGTTTGCAGACCCCCTGGTATTGACTGGTACAGAAGCCTGCCTGGTGCCAAGCACATGAGAGGGAAGGGCCATGAACAGAAGCAGGTTTTCTTGGCCCTCATCTATTAGTATATTGTGGTGATGCTTTATGGGAATGTGTGTTCAATACACAAGCTTTGATATGCTGTACTACTCAAAGTAAGGGCTTCTTTGATTCACAGCCTGGTTTCATGCAGTCAGACTAGCTCAAATATATTTGCACTGTGCTACTTTGGGTGTAAGGACCCCTGCCTGCCCTCAGCTGTGACAGCCCCATCATTCCCTTGGCAGGGCTATGTTCACCATGTCCTCTCAGCTGGGTTGGCTGACCAGGGCTCCAGACCCACTGATATCAGCTCAGGGACCCTTGGATGTCCAGGACAGTGGCTGTTCAACTGTCCAGCCTTTGTGGACAGGCCCAAGGCAAAAAAGCCAGCATCCAGCATTATGGGTAACACTGTATTCTGTGGGTTCAGACCTGATTTCCCAACTGCATCGTGTCACTTGGAGCAGCTGAAGATGGGATGTGATCTCCCCGAGGGACAGTGATATGCATCCTTTGCTCAAACACCTCCACGCTAGGTTTCCTGTGCGCTTTTCTGCTAAAAATGCATGTGGTGCCTGCGGCTTGCACCCACTGGGTGGAGCAGCTCCCTGCTTAATGTCTGCCGCCTGCATATCCCCGTCCTGAAAGGGTAGGTTCCAAAAAATCACAGAGAAAGCAGAGGCAGACAAGGGGCAAAGCAACAGTGAATGAAGAACTGCTTGTGGCCAGCGAGAGCAAAACTGAATTTTACCAGAAAAAAAGGCTGGCATATAGTATAAAAACAAGGTAGGGAAAACAAATCTGCATGAGCAGCTATTGATTAATAAAGAGCCAGTACAGGGCTCTAAAGCCCCTTTAAATCTGTCTTTAAGAACAAGCAAGCAAGCATAAAAGCTGAAGCCCTCCCAAATGTTACTGCTGTAAGCCCCATGAGCACATTAACTCGGTGCTGTAGCAGTTAAGGCAAGGCATCAGCCACAAAGGGCTCCATGGCTATGAAAAGAACTAGTCAAGATGGTTTCATCAAAATAATTTTCTGTAACGTTTGGATATTAAGGTGAATATTTAGGTGAATATTTAAGTTTTTATTTTAGCAACTGAAGTAAACAAAGAAAAGAAAATCAAAGCAACTTGATAGGAAATTTTTAAAATCTGAATGTAGGGAGGTTGCTTTATTCATTTGCCTAATAAACCCCTGATTCCTCCATTTATTCTCCTCTTGAGGCAATAGATTGTTGAGAATTTTTTTAAGTGTTGGCTACCTAAAAATGTCAATTTGGATAAATTTTCCTCATCTTTGTTATGATTACCACAAAAGGAATGAACTAATTCAAAACATATTTTTCCTTTCCACAGTAGGGAAAGGAAGACATCCCCACATGCATCCTGTCAGAGACAGCAGCATTTAAAGAATACTCAGGAGCTTTTACAATCTCTTTCTTTTCCCCTGAAGTTGTATGAAGCATCTAGAGAAATACCCCACAGGAGTGAACGATGCTGCAGCCACCAAAAGCTCCATCCCATTGAGAAGGTGTCCAAAGAAGCATGACCCAGGATCCTCAGAGCTTGCTGAGCACTCTAGGATCAGTGGTAAGGGAGTACACCTTCAGTGTTGATAAAGAAATTACTCTCCCCTTACTCCTTTCTTTTTCTGGGTATCAGCTCTGCATCTCATATCTATAAATCTCTTGAACCTGTTGTCTCTTCTTCTAGACCTTTTTGTTGAAGCAGATCTAGCTTAACTCTAACCCAGCCAAGCCCAACACAGTATGATAAAGCTCTTCTGATGAGACCCCATGAACTCAGGCCAACTAAAAAATATCTTTATGTCTGTCTCATTAAGAAAGTATAGATATCAAAGTCTTTGAGGTGCTCTGAGTCTTCATTAACACCAGTGCACATTCTGGGCCCAGAGCAACTACTGTTTCCCCATTAGTGCCATGACAGAAGGACCATAAAAGATGAGAGAACAGCTGTAACGAGAACATTAGGAGTGCTGCTGCTGCATCCTTCTGGCCTAACAGTAGAAACAACAGAGGATCATATTCTCTTCCTTCACCACTGCATTATTTTCCAGTGTAAGCCAGAAAGGTGTCAGTTCCTTTCTTAGTTAAACTTAGAGCTTTATAACTGGACTGATCTGTTTGCCTTCCTTTATGCTGTAGGAATTTCTAATATCATGGGAGGAGGAAATCTAACCTACCTACAGTTCTGATTTAAGCCCTTTCAGAGCAGGAAAAAAAGCTAAAAGCATTTCTTTAGCTGAGGTGATCAATGTGGATACCATGGCAAAGGTCCATTCCATGTTTTGAAAAAAAAATATTTCTTGTAACTTAATTCCGCACTTCTGTACTGTAACACATTTTAACTTCTGGAAGTAGATTTTCCTGAGGTGGGAAGTAGGAGGTAGTCATAACTCATGAATGGTCTTTACAGGAGTGAATGAAGTTACCCCAGAGTAGGATGTCATACCCATGAGTAGAGAGCAGCTTCTAGTAACACATAGTTGAAGGAGGAAGAATATGCATAAATCAAAGGAAATGGCATATCAGAGTGCTGTGTGGGAGACTGACTACCTGGGACAGGGAGGGAGATGGGATTGTGGGTACTGGGCAGTAGAGAGGTAATTAGGAGATGTACTTCAGAGACAAGCTTCCTTTATGTACCCAGGACAGCCACTATGTCCTGTGCAGGGAGTAGCAGAGATGCCCTGCATGACACTGAATGGTCTTCTGGCAGTTTAGAAATGCATTTCTATTGTCACAGAATGCCTGTGTATCAACACCTTCATCACTTATTAAAGTAATTTGGTTGCTCATCAAATCCTCCTTGAAGTGTGTGGTGCAGGCAAGGGAGGACATGATGTTAAAATTCTTTTGCTTCTTAATTTCCTTCAGTGGCTCCTTCCCTGAAGAGCATCTAATGAGACTGACCTTTATTAGCTAATTAGGCTCATTGAAATGGCACGATCACATTTAGGTTTTTTCCCTTCTGTGGATACTCCAGATTAAATTCTCATCATTAGGCAGGTTGGAAGGGGACTTGTAACCATGTGTGGAGGTCAGCAGTGCATAGTCCACCTCACCTTCCTGCCACCTTCCAGCTACTGAAATTGGCAGGGAAGCCATGCCACATGGTGCCAAATAATGGGTTTAACTACATTGTGATAGTATTAACTTAATTCTGTACCTATTTTTAGTGAATTTCATGCTTATATATATGCAAAACATACATATATGCCATACAGTTGCTATATGGCAGAGACCAACCCAGATTTTACAAACAAAACCAGCATTTACAGTATGCTACAGAAAAATCACCCTGTTGAAAGATCAGTCCATCAGGCTGTGCTCTACTGTCCTGCTTGAACAATGAGGTTCTGAAGGTTTAACAAATATTGGAGTCCCTTCAAGTTTTTCTCAGTCCAGCTGCTCCGTGGGCAGGCCCTAGGTTGGTCATGGTAAGCACTGCTTCCAATCTTTGACAGCTCTTCCAGCAGATTCCTTCTTGATTTCATCCATCTTTCCCCATATCCAGAGATGGAAGTGGCACACACAGCAGGGTGGCATGCAGTACTTGGCATCTGGATAAGCAGTATAACCATGAGATGACACTTGATTCCTGCATCACTCTCTTCCTATCCAGGAGCATCAATGGGGTAATTACTATCACATAATTTACCACTTTACAGGGAGCAAGAAAATCACAGCATCTATCAGATGAAACCAGTTCTACATATATCTGCCAGTTTTTGAAAAGGGTTCTTACAGGATTTACAGGAGGAAAAGAGGAAAAAATGGTTAAGTTTCCTTTTCATCATCACTGCTAATTGAAGTCTTCTGATGCTGCTATTGTTGGTTTCTTAAAGACTTGTTGATTTCCTGAGGGTCTAAGCATGAATCAGTTTTATAATCCAACCTTGGCACCTCTTGCTGTTGAGAAGTTTGAGCTGTGCTGTAGACATTGTCACAGGACCCCAAGGCTGAGCTCCCCCTAAGGATGAATGGGAAATTTTCTTGTGTTCAAGACTCAGAATTGGGGAACACTTCAGCCATCCACCCAAGTGCTTTAAGCACGCATTTAAATTAGGGGCGTTGTACTCCTCTTGCCTTGCACACTTGGCTATGTTTTTTCTTCATGAGGGCAGCTTATAACAATCTACTGCAATAGGAAAGTTTTCCAACAGCAAAGCCATTAAAAAGAGGAAATTACAGCAGTGTAAGAAAAACTTAGTAAATATCTTGTGCTTAATAGTGACATACACATTAATTCATCTTAAGGGAATTAGTTCTCCAAGGTCTCATTTTTTTCTCTTTGTGCAAAAGCAAACGGTGTTTCATTAACACTTTACATGTGTAGGATTTCCATACTGCTCAATCCCTTATTATCTTGTGTGCTGTGGGCTAGACATGATGTTGCTTCATCAGCCTACCTTCCCTGTGCTCATCTTGAGCTGCAGGACTGGCAGCATCCTCTTGGAAGGTCAAACACCAGTTTGCAGCTAGTCCATTCTGCCCACGTGTGGCTCTAGAACATCTTCCCTGCTCCTTTTTAGGGGCTTGATGTATTCCAGCACTGTTTGCCTACTGAACAGTAAGTCAGATTTATATTTACATGCATTTGTGTAGCAGAGAAATGAATAAATGTAGCTCCCAATCTGCTTTCTCTAGGACATTTGCATTGTTAATGTCATTCCCTCCCTGCTGTGTCCACTCCTCGCCTCTGGAGCAGCATGGCAAGTGGGGTAAGGATAGGACACCTGAACCTCGTGTCAGTTAATGACTGAGGGGCAAGGCAGGTGGCAGGAAATCCAGGGTGTTACGGTGGTGTGACTTACAGCACGGTTGAATTACTGTGAGTAACCCTGGTAATGTGCAGGTAGTGCAGCAAAGTTACTTAGATTCTGTTAAATTTCTCTATTAGACTGATTGCTGTGATTTGCTGCAGTCTAGATGTACTTATGGAAGCTTTCCCAGCAATTTCCTTGCTTAGCAGCTCTACTCTTTGGAAAGGCAACAGAAAGCTGTGTGTTCAAGGAGAGAGCTGAAAGCATCTTAAGGCTGACAATAAATGCAGGCCTTTTCATTTCACACAATCCAATAGCTGTAGAAAGCACAAAGATTTTCAAAAAACCCTGTCAGAGTTCTGTCTCCACGAGGTGGGGGAGCTACAGCATCTGCCAGAGCCAGTGCCTAATGCAGGTTCCTGGCAGGGCTGAGGAGCTTAAGAACATTTTACTTGCTTCTAGCTAAACCAGGGAATCATTTCATATTTGCATGTGTCCCCTGGGAACAGAAGGATGGATTAAGGCACAGACACAGTACCATTTCAAGCACATTCCTATTCTGGGAGTGAATTTACCTGAATTAAACCAACTTGGAGGCATCGTGCTGGCTCTGCCTAACACAGCCAGGAGAGCTGGGCACTGTCACACAGAGATGTCCTGATGTGCACACCTTCAGGACCAGCAACTGCCTCAGCTCCATCACAGGGACTCCAAGGGGCATGGCACCAGTTCATTCCTGACTGGTGTGACATCATCTGGGAACCCTTGGAAATGTTTGTAACACAGGTTGTTTTTATCCTCTTTTCAGAGTTGGTATAAAATTCCTTTATACAAGCATTTGAACTCTGACATGCACTCTTAATTTACTGGCCTTCTTTATACTTATCAGAGAAGTGGAAGGCATTCTCTTATTTAATGTGCGACCTGAAAGATATTCCTGTTTTGCCAAGAAAGTTTATGGAAATGGTGCTTCCTAAAAATACAGGGACAATGGCAAAGACTGTCTTTATAATTTATACTCTGCACTCATTGTAACTCACACTAATCACTGCAGCAAAAGAACTCATTTGCCATAAAAAAAAAGATTAGCAATCAGTTTGTTTTCATATTCTCTTGGTACCCCTCTACTGTGGCTATAATAGAAGTTTGTTATGACTTACAGTTTAAATTATTACCCATTCCACACCTCATCTTGCTGCTGCTTGTTTGTGTCACCAAAATCTTAGAGCTCTTTCCTGAATATCATCCATCAGTGAACCTTTTTAGTAAAAAAAATACCAGAAGGCAGTTAGAGATGCCATTCACCAGAGTTCAGGGGTACAATATGTATTTTTATTACCAGGAAGGACCCTGTTTATACTGAGTTTTTATGAACATTGTTGGCAATGATGGTCATGGCTGATTTCTTAAATGTAAGTTAGGTTATCCACAGTGTCATCCCATTGGCTTGGTTGCCTCAGTGGAGCTCCTTGTATGAGCAAGAGATTACACCCCCCCTCCCCCACCCCCCCATGAAACTATCCTCTATGAGGGAGTGTTTCTCCTGTATGGAAAATTTTCTGCATGTATTTTCTGAGATCCACAGCTACCAGATTATTGCTAAATATTGCCTGGGTAAGGAGGAGGTGAAGCAAAGGATCAGGCTAAGGGACACTTGTAAGAAGAGCTGACAGGACTTATGTTGGGGTTTGTATTGCTCATGTTGTTACTGCAGTAACTCCTACTTGAGTGTATGTAGATTTTGGAGGTGATAGCCTTTATCTTGCTCCCTTCCTCAGTGCTCCTTCACAAAATCTGTTTGCACTGAGCCCCAAAATAAATATAGCTGGTGACTGCGGGTTGACAGTAGAGGTTTTATTTCTCTTTGGTCAGCAGTGCATAGTCCACCTTGGCTCTATCTGAACATAGAACCTGGGACACAATGCAAACTGAGCTCTGCAGAGATCTTAAACTTCACACTAGCATCCCTCTTTCATCCTGTCTGTTTTACTCTCACCCCTTTCATATAATAATTTCTTTGCTTTTTCATCTGGTTTATTTTATATGAATGTTTCTGGTTTTATTGTGGTCTGAAATATCTGGAAGTTAGTCCTTCAGCTTAGTATATTTGCTATCTTTTGTATTTACAACCCTTCTGTTTCCATTCTGAAAATTGTATTTCAAGGGTATGTGTTGAAGGGGTGGTGGAGAGTGAATACCAGAGATTCTGCATCAAACAATTGCAGTCTTTGCTCGCAGTTTAGATAAAAGCTGTAGAAAGCCTAGGCATTTGTTCTGAGAATTGTGAGCAGCCATTTCCAAGACATATAGTCTTATGGGTTTGACCTGCCTGAAATTTTTTTGAAACTCATTTGAAATCTGAACTGGTTTTGAGGTCAAACTATAAATAACTCACTCAATAGTTCAGTGGTGGAAAAACCACTTCAGCTGAGGTAAAATACAGAGCTTTGAGCTAATAAAACCTATGATGCCTTTGGGTTTTGTCACTGGAGTAACAATGTAAGCTCTCTGTACAAACAGGTCTGGGCTACTTTGGGGGTCAACATCTAGGTCTTGGATTTTGTTTTCACCTGCAGGAAAACCTGAAATTCTCCATCCTGAGATGTCACGTTAGCATCAGGCATGTAGTTTCCAAGGTCTGATGTTGTTTAAATAGGATGACTTAGTATTTGCTCCCTACCTGTAGTATTTGGCTACAGCACCAGCTGCACTTTTCTTCATGTAAGAAAATGACTTGGCTACCAGGGCAGAGGAGGCAGGTGGTGACTGGCTGGTGTACAGCATCACCATGGGCCCATTCTTTTGCTGCAGGATGGCTAGGCCACCACAGTCCTTTTTCACAACACCTCAAGGAGCAATGCCAGCCCTGGGCTGACCATGCAGCAACTCAGTGCCGGTGGGATGGAGCTGCCTGCCAGCATGTGGCTGAAGGGGTAAAAGTTCTCTTTGTCCTTTGGCATATTTTCCACTCTGGAAAGGAAATCTAGCCCTAAAAGTCAAGGATGTTTGATGTGCCAGTGGTGGCAGCAGAACTGAAAGCTGGACAGGACTCTTGGGATAGAGCAGATAAGCTGTCTCTTGTCAGACACATAAAGAGGCACTATAATCCCTCCTTCATCCTGTTTTCCACCACCAGCTGGGATAACATAGAACCAAAAAAAAACCAAACAAACCCAAAAACCAGCTGTGAATCATTTTAATTAGAGCACTAATGCTCACTAAAAGCGTAATGCAGAACAAATTGTCTTTAAGTCACCTCTTAGAAGAGCTCACAGAGTGAGCTCTCAAGAGTGTCCCCTGAACTGGAAAAGGATGGCTTTTTTTCCCTCCATACACTGCTTAGCCCTGCAGTTGTAAAGGTCAGATATCTTCTCCCAGCTATCTGGAAGCAGGCTCTGCCCTCTTTCTAGCACTGGCAATAGCAGTGGCAGCTCTTAAATGTCATGAACGAATTCAGCAGGGGAACACAGGGAAGCAGTTTTAGGGCAGCATGTGCCTGCTCTGCCTGTCTCTGCCCTATTATTTCAACCTGTGTGTTGTCTTGCTTTCAGATCATATGCTTCTTATATCTGCAGCAAATTGCTTCAGAGTGGACCCCACCAGCTTTATCCCTCTGTCCAGCACTTCACCTTTATGGGGCTCTTCCATGGTGGTTTTGCTATTCAGATAATTCTCTGAAGGGAGAGCCATCACTTTCCAAATTCACCTGTCTCCCCTATCTTCTTTTTACACTGTGTGTGTATATATATATATATATATTTATGAATTTTATGAATACACACACACATAGACATATGCATATACCTATATTTGCCTTCTTTAAATATACATATATATCCTCACCAAGGGTAGCAGCAGAAGCATCAGTGTTTCAGCTGGAGCTTCCTGTAGGCCAGTAAGTCCTGGCTGTGTTTGCTCCTTGTGTTGAGGAAGAATCACAGGATTCACTGGCTGAGGATGATGTTTATAACACACTGATTTGAGCAAGGGTAAAAAAAAAACAACAAACACCCACAACATTTTTCTAATCTTCACCAATCAGGACTAATGTACTCTGGTGGAATGATGGGGGAAGCTGGAATGCTAAGGAATGCTAACTCAATTCACCAATAAATATTTTTAAAAGGACGGTGAAATATCCTTCTTCTCAGAAGAAAAACAAATCTTTGCAGCAAGGGGGAAGAGGGAAGGAGGAGGAATCATGGAGGAGGAAAATGCATTTGTGTTCTGTAAAATTTTGAGCCTTTAAAGAAGGACAATATTTCCTTTTGTGATGGGTACTGGCAGATAACTACCTCAGTGCTTTAGTTAATTGTGCTGAAAGTATCTTCCATTATTTAGATCTTGGGCTGTATATGCATTTTTTTGTCTCTGCTTCAATGCCCAAAGGGAAATGCCAGACTCTGCATGATCAGTTTGCCAAATGGCATTCTCTCACTCCACAGTTATCCCTGTAGGGATGTGTTTTAGGTAAATGAAGAACAGATTTTCTACTCTTCATAAATCTCCTCTGTTCTAGCGTCTTGGCCAAAGGTATTTAAATTAAGATGATGCAGATAATTCATCCATCCTGGCTTTACAGGCTAGATATAAGCAAAAAGTGACAGGAGCATGTTTTATCCAGTAGTGTACAATTTTACTTGAAATACAAAGGCCTGGAAGGTTTGTTGACTATAAATATGACAGGTTTTTCCCCAGTTTGCCTGTGTGCGCAGAGTGGGACTT
The DNA here is from genome assembly GCA_013399835.1 of Leptocoma aspasia. Taxonomy (NCBI): domain Eukaryota; kingdom Metazoa; phylum Chordata; class Aves; order Passeriformes; family Nectariniidae; genus Leptocoma; species Leptocoma aspasia. The sequence goes on along the minus strand of VXAX01006124.1, from coordinate 295,406 downwards.
TGATCTTTTTTGTTCATGAGTTGGTGTCACTCACTTGAACTCCAAACATAAATGCTTTGACTCTTTTTTGTCATGTAATCTTTATATTTGTTTATAGTTATGGAAAATAGGATCTATTTAGAGTTTTCCACTCACTATAGATGGAGGTGTGTTATGTGCTCATTTTGAACTCTCTTTGGCAAGACAAATGTCAGCCAAACACTGAAGTTGATGGACAGTCAGATAGTAAAGCGTTTTTGCATTAAACAGCTTCTGTCAAGTCGCTTTATTGCTCTGTCACCCGTACACAACACGCCCCACAGCTGAAGCATGTGATCTGCTTGCTGTCCTTAGAATTAGTACGATTTCCACTACATGTTTTAGATCCATAAATCAGTCAATCCCTACCATCAGCACCTCACTTTGTGAGATCTACCTATGCTTTGTGACAGACATGCCACTTTTACCAAAAGGATTGGTCTTTCTTCCAGACCGCCATGCATGCTTTTATGTGTACACACTCCAAAACTGCAAATGGCTTTGATCATGTTGGCACAGAAGGTTGTGACCTGCCCAAGAATTTCCCTTCTGTGGTGTCAATACTGCAAAAAATTCAACTCCTAAAATTTTGTTATTTCACTTTTTATTTTAAATAAAACCTCAAGCTGACAGTAGCATTGTTTTTTCATGAGTGTATGGTCTACTTTTTCATTCCCAAGTGCAATTACACATCCCTCTTTGAATATATTTTTGTGTCATCCGAACACATGTTTCTTCAGTAATTTGTTTTGGATCTTTAAACTTGACTGTATATGATGAAGGCAAATGACAAGATAACTGCCAAATTTCCATTACTTGCTATTTTCTGAGTTACTAAGTATAAAATTACAGGCAGGAGGAAGGTGAGCTTGGAGGACACTGGGTGCATTTGGAGACCTTCAAGGCTGCTGCAGGGATCAAGGAATTAAAACCTGGCATGGTGTCAAAGAAGATGAAAACACCTTCAGGCCTCCAGAAAGGAGAAGGATGTGGGAGGTGAGTGACTATTTTGAAACAGGGTGGCAGTGCTGGCTGTTTTGGGAGAGACCACAGAGGACCAGCAGGGTTTGACAGCAAACCAGGCAAAACTGAGGCAGGGTGTTCTGCCTCAGCAAGTGCTTGTACCAAGAAGCAAATAGAGATGTTTCCCCAAAAATTCAGATTAATATAAGCTTCCCTTTCTGAGCCTGTGCTAGTCCGTGTCCAGTACTTCCTAGCACCACACAATGCCCGTGGGAAACACTTCTGGTTTGCTTCCCTCATTCGGTTCAACTTAAATAATTTGTTGGGTGAACAGATGTCTGGAGCCCTGTGTTGCTGAGTATTATGTTGCCAGGCTAGGTGCAGGAAGAGGGTTGTGTCCTGCAAGAACTTGGTGGATGAGGAGTAATATTTCACTGCATATTTGAGTTTCCTTTTGCACAGCAGCACAGGGTTAGCAGAGCAGACAGGAGTCCTGGGATGTTTCAGCTTAGACCACAAATACCCAGTGCATGCCCCAGTTCTACAGACAGCTGCAGGTACCAGTCAGGTAATTTGAGGGTCTTAGTGAGTATACAGTAAGGAGATACACTTCCTCCTGCAGCCCTTTAGCTTTCATACAAGAGGATGTCTTGCAGAGGGTTGACTATCTGATAGTGTCCCTTCATGAGAAGGGAGTGGCAGAGAGAACTGTGATCTGTAAGGTGAGAGTTGTGGCTGCTAATTATGACAGCAGGTGAGATAATAATCTTGTAGCCTTGTTGCACCTGGTGTCCTCTTATCTGGTCTGTCTTCCTATAGTTGCCAGTGGTATTTCTTCAGCTTGGTTTCAAGTAAGTACACTGTGCAATGTGACTGAGACAGTGCAATTACTTCCATTACTAGTGTATACACATAATTAAATCCAGAGAGCTAATTTGCTGCTTTGCAAGATTTTTATTACCCAAGGGGAAAAATGGGATTCCCAGGCAAAGTTCAGTTGCAAAGTAGAGTCTGAGTGATGCAGAAAACTCAGTTTTAGTGCTGCAGTGCTTAGCTCTTAGGTGCCCTGATGCCCAGTGAAATGAAAAGCCTGGCTAAGTGGATATTTAGGTGCCTAATTAGAGCTACAAAAGCTGCCATGCAGTCAGAGACTCTGTGAGATGGTCAGCAACAAATACCAAGAAAGGAGCAGGAGCCACATGTATAATTTTGAATGATGTGAGTGCTTCCCTTCATTCATGCTGCTCATGCCAAGTGTTGATTAATTAGGCAGCTGGCCCAGCTAATACCCACCATATTAATTGGTTAAGTGAAATCCCCCTGCAAAAAAATCCTTACCAGGATTTGCTGGTACATTCAGGAGTGACAGAAACACACCACAATCAGCTCTTTGGAAATCCTTTGCTCCTCTTTCTTCCCCCATCTTCCTTATTGTAGCAGTGGTCATTTGTACCACCCCACCACCCCCTTCTTGCAGCTCTCTGCTAGCTCTGGGTTGAAATTCCCATGGGATCCCAATTAGCAGCTACAGCTGCTAAAAGGGGAATGCCTTATCTGTGAATCCCTGTAGAACTGAAATAGAGTTTTTCAGTGCTGTCAGGACTTGAGTATATTTGGGTAGGCCCAGAAGCAGAAATTTAAGCAACTAGAGAGCTTTACTGATGGGATCTTAGGTGTCATGGGAATACAGCCAGTGCCAAAGTGAGGCAAAAGCTGAAGAAGGGACTCTGAGGATTTGCATTTTGAACAAAGGAAAAAATCTCTGTAGATTTAGACTGCATGACTATGCAGGATGGGAGGCAATGGGGAGGCAGCATTATACTGTATTAATTGTCTGAGCAAAGTGAAGACTACAATTCCCCTCAGTGCTCTTCTGTCTGTCAGGCTTCTTGTTTGAAATGTGAAGACTGTTTAATCTAGAAATGCATGTGACAAAGTTCTCCAAGATGCCCTGTGGATAGCGTTCCTCTCCTCCTCTGGACCTCAGAGCACTGACTGATGGAAATGAACAGGACTTCCCATCATGACCCTACATGACTCTGGGTCAAGATACAAGATAACCACTACAAATAGTTAAAATAAATAAATCTGCTGCAAATTGATTCCACTTCACAGAAACTTAGTTGCTTTCCTTTATTCCTGTGACTTTCAATGTAATTACATTATTGAACTGGGAGCATTTCTGGCACCAGAAGGCTTTAAAGGCTAATATAAAGATGGAGTATTAAGGTCTAGATTCTTGCAGGAGATAACTGTGGAATATAGTGCTATATTGGGAACAGTGCAGTGGTGGGACAAGCAATCAATGGTCCTTAGAGGATGGCAAAAAAAAGTGTCTGTGAAAGACTCATTTTTATGATGCATTTGGAGAACCATCAGTTGGCTGAGGTTAAAAATTGAGATTTTAGTAAAATTTTATGAAGTGAGGACAAAAGCAGATGCAATACCTGTTAGCTCCCATTAGAGATATACATGAGCAAGGCTGGCTCAAGGTCAGTGATTTGTACAAGGCTTGGCTTTGCTGTCATAGAGGAATAACTTATTCTGCTGGTTTATCTGACAAAGATGCAAGGATGGGCAGAGCAGGATGAGCAGCCGGGGAGGTCAGGGTAGCTTGTTTGGTCTTGGTGTCCCTCTGCTTGGGAAGCCACTGGAGCAGCACCCTCCAGCTGCTGTGAGCCTTGAGGATCTCCCCCTTGTGGGTCTGTGTTGCCCTGGGAAAATACCTGGTTTGACCTTTTCCTAAGGTCAGTCTTTGGGAGTTCCTACCACTTGTTGTCCAGCTGAGCTGTTTCACACCCTAGATTTTTGGAGAGGCACTGCTTCTGTTAATCAGGTCCTGCCTAGGGACTGATGTTTAAAACCTAAGAACAGAAGGGCCCACCTTCACATTTAAGACAAAATATTTCTCTATCACATTTCCTAGCAGGGATAAGGAACCAGCAACGGTGGGAACTGATCCAGCAGGTTTCACTGCCCACGCTGACAGCAGTGCAGTAATTGACTGATACTAGCAGGGATCAGCAACCCTCTTTGACACAAATGAGTGCATGGTTTCCATTTCAGTCCTTAAAGATGAGCTCTCTGTGAGTGAGGATTTTCACCTTGTCATTCCTGGGCTTCGTACCATACACATCAGTATCCAGGGTCTGCTGTTCTTCCATTTGCTTTTCTTGTAGTTACAAAGTGTCAGAGGTTACTGTGCTCAAGAGGCTCTTTCAAGTTGGAAACTAAGAAAACTAGGACAGTAGTCTTCTGGCATACTAAGAGTAATGATAATTATGGTTTTTTTCCTAATGGATTGCTCATAATTCTCAGAACTGCATTTTCATTCTGGCATATATTATCCTAATCTGAAAGTGGCTGGGTTGGTGAAGCACAGAGACCTTAATCTATGTATCCTAGATGAGGCTGGTGCAGGAAGCACATCATAGGTGATGCTCAGTGCTGTGTTCCTTTGCTATCAAACTCCAGAAGAGAGGCCCTGTATTTACTAGAAGTGGGAAGTAATGGCTGAAGATTATCAGAGCAGGTGGAGGCAATGTAAGTAGAGCAGGAAAAGCCTGGAGGCTGAGGAAAGATGGAAAACTGAACATCCTGAAAGCTTTTGATTAAAATCTTTTACCTGAAAGATTTCTGGAGTTTAACACTTTTCCATGGATTAAGCCAAAACTAATGCCCAGAAGCAGCACAGAAACAAACCCAAAATTTGGGGTTTGCTTTCTGAAGTTAGTATAATAATTACTTTATCTTTCCATCTACATCAATTAGTTGTTAGATTTTTTCATAAATAGTGTTATTGGTCTGTATATTCAAGGAATTTTATTGAAAAATCTGAAGCATAAAGAAATGGAAAATATTGTGTGCTATCTACTTGGCTTCAGGTACAGTATCTGCTTTAATTAATAATGATGTATCTCTGCAGATCAAGAATAAAAATACCATCCCCACTATTAATCCTTACATTAAATTTTCAAATCATCAATATTAACTAAATATAGCTACAGTAAAATAGAGAAGAAGCATTTGTTTGTTTTTACAGGACATTATTCTGTGTGTTGCATCAAAGATTTCCTTTCAAATTCACCTGATTTGAAAGGTAGAGCTTCTCCTGACTGTGCAAGTTAGCAGAGAAAGTATCTGTATTTTATAAAATTCAGCAGCACCTTTCTTGCCGAAGCATGTTTAAAAGCCAACGGACCTATTTTTGTGAGTCATTGCAGTCCATTCTGCTGCTGTTCAGTTGAAGCAAGCTATTTTTGTAATTTTGCTATTTTGTAGCAAATGCACCAATTTAGTTAGTAGTAGTGAAAAAATGAAAAAGTTCCAGACATCTGTGATGAAGGTTGATAAATCCAGAAGAAATCTGTTCCTCTGCTAAAGGGAGTGAGCTGGCCTGGGAGACACTTGCACATAGTTCTGAACTAGCATTGCAAAAACCAAAAGCTCTGCTTTGAAGCAACAGAAGTACAAAATTTGCAGGCCTGACTGTCTTTTGCATATGCTGAGGAATTTGCATGTAAGTTATTTGGTATTGTATTAATCAACCTGTTGTATTTATTATGAGAGACAGGTCTTGAAATGGGTCCCAAAATATGAGTCTGAGGGTTTTAACAAGTTCAAAGAAAAAAACCCAGGGCCACACTGAAAAACATCTGAGAGTATCCCTTCTGGCTGCTTGAGGGACATGAAACTTTCTATTTATTTTAAAAAATAGGAAATCTGCCTCTTCTCAAATTTAACTATGTTGACCATTAGAGCAAAACCTAACCAGCATCCTCATGGCTGTTATTCTCTCTCCCTTGTAAACTGAACAACGATGTTCCCTGCTCAGAAGAAGGACACCAGTTATATCACAGTTCTCAAGCCCAAGAGCAAGCAACTTGTTATCATTGTATTTATCAAATAAGAAACCTTCCCTCTAGAGTTGTTAAAAGACTGGGGAACAGAGGTGAAAATGTGTGGATGGGTTCACCTTTTGAGGTGATGTGATCTACAATGCTTCAGAGGTCCCAGTGACTGAAGATAGCTGTGCCCTCCAATTCTCTCTTCATCCAGTAGGTTAGAGTCATGCCAGGACTTCCACAGGTAAGGGAATACAGCTTGGAAGATTGCCCCAAGGATGGTGATAACTGGCCCCTGCTGAGATGTTGGCCCTGCTCTCAGATGGGCTAGCTCAGGGTGCAGAGGTGGGGCTACAGCCTGGGGCACACCAGCAGCACTGGATGGCAGTGTTACACAAGTTCAAACAGCTTCTTTTAGGTTTAGGAATAAAGGCAAAAAGCATGCCATGCCTGTGACTGGAAGTGTGTGGGATTTGGAGAGAGCATCTGTAAGTCCTATTGGGATGTAGTTGACCAGATTACCTTTATTTCCTTCTCCCATCCTGTATCTATTTTTGGGGACTGCTTTCCCATGCTTTCTTTTCTCCCAGTTCTCTTTTAGTGTGTATTGAGGTGTTTCCCATGACTCTTCTGAGCTGGCTGGGTTCTAAAAATGTCAGAGATAAAACAGCAAAGTTTTGCTAATGCAAAAGCAATATATAGGACCCAACAATCATAAACCCAACAAAAAACAATGTCTTTTCCTCCTTCCAGCTCTTTATCTTTAGGCAGAAATGACCAGGAGGGGCAGAGTGCCTTGACATTACCCCGGTAAATGTGCATTTAACATTAAGCTTAATAGAACCAAATATACTGCAGGGAAAAAATTGAATTTGTGTTGCTGACAGTTTACTCCTGTTATGGAGTTTGCCACTGTCACTGCTAATAGCTCAGGGTAGCAATTCCAGAGATAATACTAAGGCAGAGCAGTGTGCATGTAATCCCCATACTGACACATGCACCAGCACTGTCCCTCCAGAGATGTGTGGAATATTCCTCTGGCACAGAGATGGTAAGGCAGTAAAAGCTGCTGAATAGCTATCATTCTGGCTTTGTTCCACCCGCTTGGATCCTGAGCTGGGATTTTTCCTCTGCTTTTCATCTCATTTATCAGTGTAATACCTGGGTCACCCTTTCATACAGCAAATATAATTACACAGCAGTTACACTCTGTGACTGTTTCATGATACCTATAATTACTGTTCATTCATGTAGCTAGGAGGTTAGTTAATTCAGTGGACATATTACTTACCAGTCTGCTTTCTGAGTTATCTCACATTTTAATTGCAATTGTACTTTTTGTACATAACATCTGAGGGTTGACTGTGTGACAGTCATTTGTATGAGGTTAAACTTCTGGTTGAATTCAGCCTGTTTACAGCTACATGGGGTTTTTTTTTGTGTGACAGTAGTATGTCAGGTAAAAAAAAAAGTTAAATCAGCATCCAAACTGGTAAGGCACACTTACCAGTCCTACATGAAATCCATGCCCTGCTGAAATATGGGTGGTATGAAGAGTTTAAGAAGGGCAGTGGAGTTGAATCTTACTTTTTTAGCCTCTCTGATTTATGTGCACTGCTCTTGAGGTGATCCAGAGCTGCCTACATTTCAAATTATTGGCAAGGATCGTGACACATGGCAAATCCTTGGAACTGGGAGAAAAGTCATGAAGAACATTGCTGTTCCTCTTCCTGCCCATTTCATACAGCTATTATACTCAGGTATTCTTCTGAGTATTCTTCTGCTGGATTCAGTAGGTCTTGACTTCCACTCAGGGAATATGGCTTCGTATTTGCAGTGGTGAGATTAGTTTGATGATAATTTTTTTTTTTATTTTAAATGAAAAAGGTTTGCCCACTTTAGTAGCTCATGAGATCAATCACACTTCAAAGGCTTCTCAGGCTAGAGTCTTGCAGTCATTTGATGTTAGAAGGTGGCAGGAGGCAACTCCCTGCGTCCTTGCTTCCCCTCTTCTCCTGACTTTGTTCTTTATCCTCAGATAAAGTTGCTGACAGAACCAGCAGCAGCATCCCAGACAGCAGAGATGATCTGCCATACATTGATGCAGAGCTTCCTCAGCCAGCCTGGAGCCACTGTAGTATGGCCATACCAATGAGCCCCTCCCTTTATGCTTTTCATCTGCTTCACTACCTCCCCCCAGGCCAAGACTTCCTCCCAAAGGACTGTACACCTCACTCCCCTCCCTTGCTGCTGTGTCATCTCTCCCCTTAGCCCCTGCCCCTCTTTTCTTCTTTCAGCTCCCTGAGCTGGGTGTCCAGCACAGATCAGAGGGAAGGGGTGGCTGTGCACTTCTCCTGCACAGCTGGCGTGGGAGCCATCAGAAGTTGGTTGCATCTATTCTGTCTCAGACCCCTCAATTCATTTTCTTTTGGATGCCTATAAATTTTTCAGGCAAACAAAAATATTTTTCTCCTGGGGAATTAGATTTCAAACCCAGAGACAAACTGACTCTGCGCAGTGTAGGAAATTGTTGATTTTTTTTTTTTTTTGGCATCTGTGACTGCAGGATTTTCAGAGGATCAGTCTTGGAGCACAGAGGCACTCACATCTTTTTAAAAGTATTGGGAACTCATTCCCTAAATCTCTCAGGACTCCAGGACCCTGTCTGAAACTTTGGGATGGCAGGTGCGTGAAAGGACAGGGGGATCATGAACCACTCTGGTTTGTCATGCCAAGAGGCTTGGCCTTAAGTCTTGACTTTGCACTTCATGAGTACCAGATGCTTTCCAGGAGGTTGCCCTGGGTGGAGGGAGGAGGAAGGGGCCAGTGATGGGAGCTGTGCCTTAGCTAGTTTGTAAATTATCTTTGTACATGCATGAAAATTAAGATAATTATATCTCTTATAAAAAGAGGCTGTTTGTGTGCTTTTGCTGTTTATACATATCTAGAAGGAAATTGCAGGCTACTGCCTGCCAAGTATATCCCCAGAAATATTTTTGAAACTGTCATCCGTAGGCATTGGATACCAGAGGCTGTTTAATCTCTCTCCCCCTTTCCTTCTCTCTCCAAGCCCCCATCTCTCACTCCCTGGCCCAGTTTTTGAGCAAAAAGTATTTGGCTGCTTTTTGCAGTGTGAAGACTTAGTAGGTGCCTATACTGGTCCCATTTTGTGTCACCACTAGTCCAGCTGACCTATGGATCTCTGGCTTTGTAAGACAGATGGATTTTTGTAATGGCTGTGCTTATTCTATAGCCATCATTTGACCTTGTTCATGATTTGCATTCAAAGGATATGGGGAAACATGGAAAGAAACCTAGAGAGGAATGTGTAAGGAAACTGAGTCAGTACCAATCCCTTACATCCATGTCCAGCAGCTTGTAAAGGCTCTGTTCATTAAAGTAAAGGTGATACCTTGGAAAGCAAACACAAACCTCTTCAATAAGGTCTGATCAGTCAGTTATACCCCTTAAAAACACAACTTAGGCATATTAATTATATTTGAATGTAATGAAAATATGAAGTGTGATTCTGAACTGAAAGCAAGCGTAGATCAATTCATTGCAAAGGTAGAATATGAAAACAGAGTATCTGGCCTGCAGTGTTGGTATTGTGATATGTTACCAGGAAATCTCAACAGAGAAAGAAATATTAGAAATAGATCTTTTTATGACATCACACATTGTGCATTGTGACTTCAGTTTAAGAAAAAAATGAAAGGCAGCTCTATGCACACTCTTCCTTGCCCATTTCCATCTCTTATTTGAGATTGATACTCCAACATCTATTGAATTTTTTCCTGTTTTTCTGTTATTCAGTGCTTCAGTTGTTACTATTAGTAGCTTGGATTCCTGGAGACCACAGAATCCCCAAACATAGAGCAAGAACTGCTACGCTTTATGCTGTCTATGACATATAAATTGTGCAGTGTACAGTTAAAAGCACAATCCATCTGTACTTTGGAATCATGGGGACTTTTCTATGGAATAAAATGGATATACCAAGTCAGTCCAAATGAGGTGAAAACTACTTAAATGAAGACAGAGACTTACACGTTCCTACTTCTAATTGTGCTACTTTTAATACTTCATCAAAATTCATTTCTTATTCCATCTGAATTAATTTCTCCATCTTTTGTTCTTTATTTATTAAATTGCAATTCATATATTGGCAACTTCTGAATTTCTAGCTAATAGCTGTGAATCTTGGATTTATAATTTGTTACAATGCACAGAGGCAAAAAACTTAATGGTCTTTCTGAGGAACTGATTAATTTGCTCTCAAGAGTGGATATATAAACATTAATTATGTTCTGAAGGGCTTTAGCTATTAAAACCAAGTTAGAAGAAAATTCAGGACTGTTTAAATTATCAGTTCTGCTTTTAACAGACATGGCCAAAATCACTGGTGTCCCCAGTGTTCCACACAGCACTGTTTGGCACCAAGCTCACCTTGCAGAAGTTGGACTTTTAAACAGTTGCTCAGCACATCCCCCATACAAAACTCTATCACCAGGCTAAGGGGATTTTGGTCAGAGACACTTATCTACCTTTTTCTCTACAGTTCCTGTTTTGGAGAGATGTTATCTTCGATTTTGTTGTTGTTCAATATTGTGCCTGTTAGAGCAGTTTTTTATGACTATTATTAAGTATTTATAAGTGCTTGCATCATGATTGTTGCAGGCCTTGAATAGGACAAGGGAGTAGCCAGACTGTGTACCTTTGTGTATCTGCATTGCAGGGACTGAGTTTGGAGAGGTGTGGCACTAGGTGTACCTGCTGTGCCTGGGAAGGGCCCAGTTTCACAGGGACAAGGCACTGTGAGCACGATGAGACCGTGCAGCTCTGACCAGCAGCAAAAGCTGAGGGCAAAGACTTTTCCCTGGAGCATGGAGGTTTACATCTTTGCACAAATCTAAATTAGTAGTTATCAGCCATAACAATTGTCTGTACTTGTGTCGTCCACTCCTGAATGAAAATCAAACAAACACAGTCCTCAAGCTACTTCTCTGGTGCATGCATTTTGAGTAAATTAAAAAATGTCAGTTATTTCTTGTTGGGGTTAATGAGCCTTTCATTTGGGTAAGGTGGTATGTATTAGGACAGTCATCAGTTTCTATTTCCTCGCCCAGTTGTATTTCCCAGCCCATGCTGTTTCAGCTGAATGCCACAGTAGAATCTCACCTGCTGCTGTTGCTGCTGCATTTCATTTGGGCCAATAAGTCTGTTCTCTCCTTGGACCAGAGCTGGATTAAGATGCTCCTTTTGAAATTAGGTCATCTTATAATATTCCTGGTTTCCTATGTTTTTTCCTCTTGCTCTGTTTTAAAGTGCATTCTTGCACTTCAAGAAGATGGAGATACATTCCAGATGAATTATGTCTGTGAGATAAGAATACAGCCATTTCTCGTCCACAGTTTACTATGACAATGCACTGTTGATACATCTTCTTCAGCAAGCAGAAAAGCAGAAAATTTTAATTTCTTTCAGCTCAACGTTTTGCAAAATATCAAAGCAGTATTGAATCAGAGCAAGAGTAAGGCTGATGGCAGGCTCTCAGCCTGCCTTCTAGATGGGTGTATGGTGAGACAGGTTTAGGAAGCTCCAGTAAGAACTGGAATGTTAGGAAATTATTCTCTGATGTTTTAGGTTCTACTGCTCTCCCTGAGAAACTATTTTTTGATATGTTGTCTAAGAATGATCAGAGTGGAATACATGTGTATTCTAGTTTTTAGCTTCTCTAAAAAAGTGGTAAGACAGAGGCATAATGTTTAATACATGCTATGTTTAATTAATCCCCAAATAAATTCAGGGAAAAGATGACTGGTCTGTCCCTATAAGTAATAAAGCATGTTAGAAAATGCATCTTTATTTCTGGGTTTTATATTTACCCTTTTTGGATGGCATTCAGGGGGCCTGAGGGGATAAGAAGAATAGGGGTTTCTTCTCCCCATCTACTTGAAGTACTAAAGAAATATTCCTACCCATTATGAAAGAAAAAGCACAAAAAGTTCTTTTGAAAATTTATTTCTTCACAAATCTACCACAGTATGAGACACTGAAGTTTTATTCTAAGATATGTCTTTCTGTGACATTACAAATTAGAATGCTCAACTTACCATATCAAAGAGAAAACTTATTTTCCTGTTGATATATAAAGAAGGGAAATAGTTAATTGCAGGTTTTCTGAGATTAGTTGCATTTATTCATCATCAGCATGCTTAGTGGGGGGGGGATGACAGTGTGTTTCTGCCATTAGCAATGATTTAACCCCCTTCTCTTTAGACACAAGGAGTCTCATGCTGGTTTGTGGTATTCAGTAGCTTATTCAGGCTACAGAGATTCTGTTCCAGTAGTGGAGGGCTCGTACCAACAGCCAAAAACTTGCACGTTGCTTTTTGGCAGGTGGAGCTGCTGATGTTCTCCATTAGGTCAGGCAATGTGTGGGGTTTGCCAGTCTCTGCAAGGTAAGTGCAATTTTGGCCCATGTCCCAGGGCTGTGGCATCTCTGGAGGACCTACAGCACAGCAAGGAGGGGATGTGGTACTGTTTCTCCTGGCTCTGAAGTCCCTTTTTCTTGTGGCCCCATCTTAGCTGGTCCCAGGCTTCTCCCTATATCTGGTAGAGAAAACTCCCTCTGGGGCTGGGAAGCCAGGGATTGGGAACCATAAAGAAATCACATTCTGAAAGATTTTTTTGAATATTAACTAGCAGAAAACACAGCCACTGCCCCCGGGAGGGTGAAGAATACAGCTGCCACTGGAAAAATACCTTGTCTTCTCCCAGGATGCAGCCCTCAGATCTGACTACCCATCAAAATATATCCATGAAACATAGAATGCCTTCAAAACAGATAATAAGAACAATTTGGAGAATGGCAAGATTTCTTTATGAAGATGGATGGAGGAGGTGAAGTCTGTGTATTTTACTGAGATGATGAGTTACAGTGTATGTGGTCTGCAGGATGCCAAATAATAGAGAGAAATTTCCTGTGAGTCCTGTGCAATCTTCCTGAGTGCAGTAGTAGGGGAGTGTTGAAAGAACAGGGAGGACAACCCATGCAAAAATAAGAGAGAAGGGCATACTTTTATCTATATCATAAGTAACCTATCTTCAGGAGGTTTGTGGAGTTCAAGCCCAGCAATCACTAACAAAGCTCCAGTTCCTTTTCTTGAGGCATTTAAGTAACTGCATGATCACAACTGATGTTATGACCAGTAAGGTTCAGGATCCATCCTCTTTGAAAACCCTGGAAATTATTAAACAGTGTGTTGGGTGATTTGAAGACTGCTTAAAAAAATCTTCCACATTTGCATGGTTGTTTTCTATGTCTTTCTTTGCAAAAATGTTTTGTCTTTCTTTGCAACAATGTTTTGTCTTTCTTCTTGTTCTTCCGCATTTGCATCTTTGCTTTCTATATCTTTCTTTGCAACAATGTTTTGTCTTTCTTCTTGTTCTTCCGCATTTGCATCTTTGCTTTCTATATCTTTCTTTGCAACAATGTTTTGTCCTTCTTCTTCTTCTTCTTTTTGTTCTTCTTCTTTTCTTCTTCTTCTTCTTCTTCTTCTTCTTCTTCCTCTTCTTCCTCTTCTTCTTCTTCCTTCACTGAGTTACTGCTGGACATCTCCTTGTGGCCACTGTTGTCCGGATCGCGTCTAATTTTCTTGAGTCCAAACCACAACACCAAGAGAAGGAGGAGGATTCCAGTCAGAGCCCAGAACTGCCACATGAGCAGGGCTTCCCAGGCCCCACCGCTCTGGTCCAGTTCCATCTGCTCCATCTCCTGAATCAGCTGAGTCATCTGCTGGTTCAGGTACTCCGCACGCTGCTGCATGCGCTCCACTGTGGCCTCATCCAGCCCATCCCCGGCCTGCTGCGGGTACTCGATGAGGCCTTGCACAAGCAAGAGAAGGAATGTAATGGCAGGCATGGCCTAAGGAGGTGAACAGAGGTTGAGTGGGGATTGGAGGGAGGTACTGATAGGGGAAGTGGGGACAGGAAGGCAGGGAAGAGGGGGCCAGGCAGCTGGCATGTTGCGAGGCCTGTGCCACTGCCCCAGCAGCCACACCATGCCCTGCCAAAGGCACTCCCACAAGGGACTGACCTCTGAGAAGCCCAGTGAGAAGTGGCTCGCCGGGTACTCGCGTTTCTGCCGTGGCCCTCGGTCAGCGTCCAGCACAGCCTCCTGTCTGCGTGCACGCTCGCCGCTCGCCGAGGCTGTACTGGGGCAGCGTTACCTGCGCCTTCTGTTTCTAGCTGCCCCCATTGTGACACTGGTGCTGTGATGTCACAAGTGCCACAGTGCATCCAGGCCAGACCAGCCCTGCCCTCCATCTCTACCTCAGCTCTGGGACTCATCATGGCCCCTGGCAACCAAAGACCTGATACATGCAAAGAGCAGACCCATGGATCATAATGGACCCCCAGGGTCCTTGACAAAACAGGCAGAAGCCCCCTGAACCCTTTTCAATCTGAAATTAGGTGACATGACCCATGAATGCTTTGTTCCTGGAAATCTCCTGCTGTGAGATGGAACCGGTTCCCTTGGTGCTGACCTGTGTGCTTGTTGGGGGTGCTCTTGGGACCTAAGTGGCACCCCTAGGTGTGTAGTGGTGAATATGCTGGTGGTGACATGGGGCTTCTCCATGGCAGGATCTCTGTTCCTGCTGTGCCACTGCAAGAGGACCTTGACTCCATGGAGACATTTCCCAGGGGTGATGGGCAGGTGTGTGTGGGGGGGTGATTTCCAGTGGGCAACTCCCGCTGCTGACAGAGCACAGTGTTCTGCATGTCCAACAAGTTCATTTCTGTTGTGCCAAAGCCCTGGAGAGGGTCTGGGATGAGCAGGATCTCCATTGTCCCCCCCAGTGAACACAAGGAGGCACAGCAGCAGTGACTCTTGCTTGGTCCCTGCCCAGCCAGAGCTGCCAGGGAGTTTCAGAGCCCGTGTGAAGTGGCCAGCAAGGCCTGAGAGTGCAAGGGCAACACAGGGCGAAAATCATCTTTGTAGCCACCATGGTCTTCAGTGGCTGCTGCACCATGGAGACCACTGAGAGGACTCTTGCTGCACAAGGATTTCCCTTTCCTTGCTGAGTCCCACATCCTCACCTCTTTTTGCCTGTAGTATGAGGTCAGGTTAATGCCATCCCCTTTTAATAGCTGCTGCACAGTATAGCTATAGTGACGGAAGCCAAAACCTTGAGTACTACCTAAGTTACCCGTCACTTTCTGTTCAGTTCTTTTCCTGCTTCCTGACCACGTGACCCCTTTGACTTGCAGGTTACGGGACAACGTGGGATGTACTTATCCTGTCTCCATGGCTCATATGGTTTCCCATGTTTCTAAGTTGCCTTATCACAGTATCTTTAGACCCTGCATTGCAGAGTAGGAGTGGATGATACACTTGAGGGTTTAGCAAGCTCCCTATCCTCTCAGTGCTATCAAGTTTTTGAGCTCCTGCTGCGCAGCAAACTAACTTGGAGAAATTTCCTGGATGGCAAACAGGTGCTGTGGCATCTCCCATTAAAGAATCTCCAAATGCTAACTCCTGAGGTGTTAGTGATGGCACTGGTTCTAAGATGGGTGGTGGGGGCTGGTGTGGCTCAGCTTTACCTACTTGGCTTTTCCTGGATCTGGTCTCTTTCTCAGGTCCTCTGAATTCCCCAACCCCAGATTACAACATCACTGTTGGTGCACTTCTTCTAACTGCTGCTGACATCCTGACAACTCCATTTCTTGAGGCACCAGCGAGCCCTAAGAGCAGGACATGGAATAGAATAAGACCCCATACCTGCTGCTGCTGCAAGACATTTCTGAGCATGGATCCCCAAGCCACTCAGATCGTGTCCAGGGTTGTCTGCTCCATGTGCTGTACAGCACAATTCATCTGTTGTGCACAGCACTGAGGGGTGACAAATTCCTCCAGCTGCCCCAGGGCAGGAGCATGGACATGTGGGAGAGCCTTATTTACAGCATCAGAGAAGACAGAGCTCACCAGAGCATCAGTTCTGCTGCAAAATGCAGTGTACTGCTGTAGCACTCTCAATTCAGCCCACAATTCCTGACAAAGTGATGCACAAACACTCACAGACACAGCATTTGTTCTAGCACAACATTTATTGGCAACTTTGTCCTGAGGGAAGCTTCCAGAGGGAACAGCAGCAACTCCCCAAGGGAATGGACTCTCTCAAATATGGATGGCATTCAGTGTCCAGGCAATAACATGAATCTTGAGTTCCAGGCTCCTTGCCATGTCCTCTTCATGGTTGTTCTGTATAAATGAGCATTGCAGACAGAACACAGTAGTTTCATGAGGGGGAATAGGAACTATGAATTTTGTGTTTATGAACTGTATTTCTGTATGATGTATTTAGTGCATTTATTTACTGTGTAGTTATGAGCCATAGTTCATACATAAACTGCATATTCTGAATTCAGAACATGAATTCTGCAAACCTAGACCCAAATCTGTGTTTAGGAATGTTGTTACAATTCTGGACTATAAAGAAAATCAACGTGTAAGCTTTTCTAGTGCCAGAATTGAGACACGTGCTATTTTCTTGCCCCATCAGCAGCAGAGTTAGCAGTTTTCCTGCAAACATGATGCACATCTTCCCATTTCTTTTCAGAAAAATTCATCATTCCACACTAACTTTATGAAAAAAATAACTTACAGGGCATGGGTGCCACAGTTGTGGCAAGTATGAGAATATGACAGCTGAAAAACTGAGCACTTCACACAGCAAGCAACAAAAGTGTTCAGGGGATCTCCTTTTATCTGAACTTTCCCACATTTGTTAAGGTGTCTGATGAACAAAAAGCAAAGGGTGGTGCTGTGCCACCCTTCTGTGGTCTGTCTGAAGTCCTGACATGATGTATAGGAGTGTCAGGAATGGGAGACCATGTTTTTATTCAGATATGGAGGGTCAGAGCCAAACCTTGGTGATAGACAGCGGGGGTGGGAGGGCGCATGAACAGGATAATATCTGAGGAGAGCAGGTGTGTCATGGCAATAGCGAATGAATGAATGAATGAATGAATGAATGAATGAATGAATGAATGAATGAATGAATGAATGAATGATGTCATTCAGACTGAGCTCCAGTTAAGACACTTAATTAAGAACAGAACTACCTGCTTTTGAAAACTAAAAGTCAGGAAAAAATTATGGCGAACAGCATTGCATTTGCTTCCTAAAGAAACATAGAATGAGAAATAGGAATCCTGATGGAACACAAAATTAGTTGTGGTCTTTATTTCTGGAGAGTTTTAATTGCAATGAACAGCAGCCTACATGCAATATCCCAGATCTGTGAAAGCACAGGTTTAAGTAGGAATGCTAATTTCTTACAAAAGAGACATTGCAATTTTCTTCTTAAGAATGAAGTTATGCCAAACAGAAGCTGCTGATAGCCTACATACATATATATTTCCAGAATCTGTAGTACCTGTTAAAACTAAGGCAGAGGCACTAAAGGAAGAAGAGACTGAGTAAAGCCTGTGATACTGTGGGTAGTTTTCCTAAAGGAGTGGTATTTACATGTATGGCGGCAACCAAACGGCATAACACTTCTCAAAAGAATATTTTACTCTCCATTCTTTTTCACTGGCTCTGGATATTTTTCAGCAGTTGCTGTGGAAGTGTTCTCTGCATAAATTTGTGGGATAAAGAATGGGTGGTTTAAGACTACAGAATATTTCCATGGCCTCTATATCCCACAGACCCCC
>VXAX01006124.1:153213-277621 GCA_013399835.1 Leptocoma aspasia | reverse complement strand
CCCCCCCCCCCCCCCCAGTAATTTTCCTTGCCTAAGGCTGTTTAAAACCTTAATCTGGCTTGGACAAAAAATGCTTTCAGTATGGAGATGCATCTAGATGCTATATTAAAACCAGAAAATTTCCAGCTATTTGAAACTCACTGATAAAGCAGGCTGCTAAAATATTGGCAAAATTTTCTTCTTAAACCGCAATAGCTAAAAAGCAAGACCTGCATAGGAATATTTTTAAATGTTGGTCTTATACAGGGTTGAGACACTACAGTGGTGAAAAAAACAATTTTAAGACAATCAGGTGAAAACTAGGTAGATATCTCCCTACAGTGAATTACATTTTAACCATGACAGGATGGCCTAAGGCAGCAAGTGAATGGGTCAGGAAGATGGAAACTGAAATTTTATTAGTCTCTCTCAGTTTTGTTTTCATCTCTCATGGTTTTTTTGTGGTTATCAATTTTACATTTTTGGAAGCTCCTTCTACAGTCCAGTGATTGTAACTAACAATGCAGTGTACAGACACTGAAAACTGTCTTCTGCAGAGTCAGTCACAGAGAAAAATAGTTTGATATTACTGGCAGACTAAGCCTGCAGCCAATGCTGTGTGCAAAAAGTACCTCTGAAGCTGGTCCTAATTCTTCCTAGTATAGTACTTCATGTTGATGTATATGTCATGCATTAAACTGCTGGCCTCATGACCTTATTTTAATGGTGACTGCAAAGCTAGAAATCTTGGATTTCTTGAGATCTCCTATATGACATCTATAAGGATGTTGCAATATTTGGATATTTTTGCATCTTCCTTCATAATTTTTACCATTTTCTTTTAAAAATATGTAACAGGATAGATCATTAAATGTCAAAAAATAAGGTTTAATCCCCCAAGAACTAGGTGTGCACGGTTCAGCCCAGTCTTCTAATGCTTTGTATCTTCTCAGGTTTTGGAAACAATCCTGAAGGGTTATGGTTTGTGCAAAACTTCAATGAGAGTTCAGAGTGCTTTGCAGGCACAAGTGTCTGTATTTCTTGTTCCATCATCTGAGTTTCTTCTCTTCCAGCTCCCACCCTTTAGCAGCTGGTCTGAGCTGGTTGTCCAGACTCTCACCAAAAGAAGGAAGAGATGGTGTCAACTCAGAGGGCAACATACCCTGTCATCAAATCTGGATCTAAAATAGATGAGTGTACTTGTCCCCAGGTGACAATAGAGGAAGTCTGGGAAATTATGTTAGAGGAGGACCTAACTTTATGCCCATCTGAGGTCATGAGGTGAATCAGTCTCTTCATGTAGGAGAGGAGTCCTACTAGCTGGGTCTGTGCACCATCCCCATCACATAACACAGTTCTTCAAGGTTGAGCTGGAGAATGAGCAGAGTATTTTTACCTTTGTTTGAAATTAATTTCTGATAATGTAAATTCCTGTGAAATCGACTGTAAGATTAACATACACACTCGTCTAGCAAAGACCAACCAAGTGCCTCTCTTGTCAAAAGATGCATTGCCAGAGAAGACAGTGTAGATCCAAGGCTGGGTTTTGTCATGGAGCACAGGTTTTTAAACTGTAGATTAAAAATGAAAACTGCTGAAAATAATTTTAAAAATATGACTTAAAACATGTGGGCATGGGTTTATGCATGGAGGCTAGAGCAGGTAGGAAGGAGATAAATATGTAGATTGATGGCAGAGGTACTCTTTTGAGTTGCATCTAAATGAGCTAAAACACAGTAGCCTGTTTCAAATGCAGTCTTGGCCCCCTGTTCCTGCAGTCACCTTCATTTGTTACCTTTGTTTTCCATTGGATCTGCCAGCCAAATGGACCTGTCCTGTGGCTGTGTGGCTGCTAGGTCATCTGATGGAAGTGCAGGGAATGTGTGTGGCCTTAGGTGAAGAGAGCATTTTGATAGCAGATGCCTGTATTAGATAAAGTGTAGACTGAACTTGTGCTCCTCACCTTGGTGGAGTGATGAGTTGGAGTGATGGTTGGAGGTTACAACCATGGCAGTAAGTACTGGATGAAAACACAGCTCCTTGTAGATGTGGACAGGATGGTAAAATTTCATCTTCATTGAGAGCTTTTAGGGTTACAAAGCAAAAAAAAAAAGCATGAGATCTATTAAAGAGCAGAAGCTTGGCTGTCATTTCAAGGTAACAAGTGACTTCCCATCTAGACTATACCTCCAAATATAGTTGCTAGACTTTTGATTTGTGGTACTGTACTTGAACTATGCAGTTTGGAAAGTCAATGTACCAGATATGCAAAAGCAATAAAGACTTAGCATGCTCAAGAGGTAAAGACAATATAAATACTTCTGGGTTTTCCTGATCATTCAAAAAACTGAACAGTTGAACATCTAGGAGGAGAGACATTTTCTTTTATATTCTGAAAGGGTGAGGAGGATCAGCTGATTATAACAGGGTGAATAGAGCTGTCTTTTTAGCTTGTGTTGGTACATTATAGCTCACAACCACATGAACTGATCTGTGAGCCTTTTCTAAATATGTTCTACCTGTTATGAAGGATATTATTTGTCTGGACATGTGATTTAAAGGAGCAAAACTTAGCATAAGATCTCAAAGTCACTGCAAATACAAATATTTAACTCAAAGCAAGAGATGGCTCAATGGAGTACTAAGGACTTTCTTTCTCCATCTTTCAATACTTACACTTTCCCATATGATATTGCCATCAGCTGCTGAGCTAAATCTGAAAAAGGCTTTTGGGAGGGAGAGCAATGAGAGACAGAGACAGACAGTATCTAACAGAGTTAGATACTGAGTTATTAGTACACTGATACTGTTAGATACTGAGTTATTACTATTGTTAGATACAGGGTTATTAATGTTCTGTGAATGCTAATGAAAGTGCACCTCAGGATATTTCCCACAATTATGTATTTGAATGAAACATGAAATCTCTTTACTTCTGCTCAATCTCTTTCAAAGCTGGAGTTCTGTTAATATTTTAATAAAAGAATTTCCTGGAAAAATATAAAAAAAAAAAAAAAGAAGAAAGACTGAGTTTTAAACAACTATTTTGCAGAAGGTAAATTGCAAACTTGTAAATATTTGTACTGAAAATATGTGCTGAGTTGCATTAGCAGACCATGCTCAAACAGCAGTTACAAATACTTCATTGTCAAAATGTAAGGATGAGTTCCATGAAGCTACACAGAGGATTGCTACAGGTCTCGTAGTGCTCATTAATGAGTTGGATGATGACACAAAAAGAATCATTATTAAATTTGTGGATAATTTCAAGCAGCAAGAGACTGCAAGTATTGTAGAGGTGATGATTAAAATACAGTGATCTTGATAAATTGCAGGTATGATCTGAAAAGCGTGGGTAGGATGCAGGATGAATAAGAGCTACATTTAGACAGGAACATGAAACTGCAGAAACATGGGACAGCAAGGAACTCTTCTCAAAGCAATTCTGTGGGAAAATATTTAGCAGGCTTCCTAGAACACAAATTGAACAGAATGAAATAATGCCGGGCTAGTGCAAAACAGGAGGATGCTGCCCTGGGCTATCTTTGCAGGTTCAGAGTGCTCTGCTCAGCACTGGTGAGGCATCAGCAAAAGCAGTGTGTACACTTGTGGACACAACAAAAACGTGAAGCAGCTGGAGGTGGTCCAGAGGAGGGTGATCAGAATGGTAAGGCATTGAAAAAATAAGCTGTAAGGAAAGAAAAGTTATAGTGTCTAATCTGACACAGAAAAATGGATAAAAGACTTTAAAATGTGAAATTTTGCTCCAAAGAGAACAGTGGTAATCTGCTTTCTACCTCTATAATGAGGATAAGAAATAAAGGGCTCCTGTTTTAACATGAGATTCATCTTCAATATTAGGATGAAACCTTATGCAGATAATATTTCACTAAATAGTAGAATAAATATGGCATCTCCAGCACTGAATGTGGGTAAGAACTTGTAAATTTAGGTATAGTTGAGCCTACCCTGGGCAGTGAGACAGACTCAGTGATTTTTAGTCCTCTCCTAGGCTACAAATTTTTAAGAAGCAAACCCCCACCTTGTACTGAATAATTTACACATTTAGTTAAAATTAACTATACTATTCTGAATGTGCATCACTGCAATCAGCTTCTGAGGAATTTAGCCTTCAGTCCCTAAGAATGTAAGCAGGAACAAGTTGAAAATTTCAGAATTTGCAACTTGTCAAAATTTGGGCAGATTTTCATAGAATAGCATATCTTTGTCACCAAGGCCCATCTTCCTGATACATTTTAAAAATAGTCTCAAAACATGGGCATATTCAGTTATAAAAATATATTTAACATGGGAAAAAGCCTTTTTTCATGAAGCCTCCTTGAAGCTGATTAAGCTGATTTTGCTGAAACATTGAAAATAAAAGAAAATAAGAATCCAGACTTTTGCTGATTCACATAGTGAAACGTTGTGGCCAAAGCAGTTGAAGATGGAAGATTCTCAACCATGCCTGTCACAGGTACTTACTTGAAAGAAGATTTGAAGATTCACTGTTTCATTATCATTTATAAGGTGCTTTGGGATCCTGACATGATGAGTATTACATCTTTTAAAGCTTTATGGAGTTGTTAATAGCAATGCAGATTTAAATCAGTTTCTTGGATAATGAAGGAAAAAAAATTAAACTCATGGGTTTTTTTTTTAAATAAGCCCTATGTATGATTTTGAATTATGCATTGTGCAAGTGTTTTGTTCTCACATTCTAGTTTAACAGAGCAGACCAGTTTGAAATGTGTTTGAATTGAATTGGGCTGTATCAGTCTCTTTACTGTCATAGCTTAACAGGCTGAGCATTGAAGGAAGGACTGCATTTCAAGCAGAGAGCTGCTGGTGGAGTTGTTCTGGCTGGAGAAAGGGAAGATGAGACCGGAACTGAGCCCTGGATCCATCTCATATTTCACACTGCTGAGATCTGCAAAACTGGCATCTGGGTTCCTGGCTTTGTAGGGAAGGGAGATGCACAAACCTAGGAAAGGATGACAGCACTCCAGTGAGACAAACCCTCCTATGTTCTTGTGCCCAGCAGAGAGAAAGAAAGATTCTTCTTGTCACAGCTATGAGCATCTGAGGTTATGCTCCAGCTTTGAATCTCTGAGTGTCTTTTCCCACTGTCCCTATGGTGAGCCTAGAAAAACCAGGTTTCCTAAGCTAATATCTGTTTTTTGAGTCCTTCTGCCACACCACATTGATTTTAGTGAATGCTGTACAGCTGACCCCAACTCAGATCTCTTTCCTGTGCAGTACCTTCTCAGCAGTAGACAAGCTGGGACAATAATTGAAAATTATTATAAATATAATTAAGAAATGTTAACTGTCACTTGAATTTGAAGGTGAGTTTAAGGACTTTTCTTATGCAAAATGTAGAAATATTTGACTGTTCAGGTTTAATTGATATTAATAGGAAAAAAAAATAAACAAAATGAAGTAACTGAATATTCACCAAAAGCATGTCAAATGTTAAACTTCCCTGCCAAAACCAGAACATGCAGTGTGATGTTTAACTACATAAATTAGCCAAAGAGGGAGAAGTGGTACCATCTGATTTAGATAAATCATCAACACCTGGCACATTTTTGTAACTATTAGAGGAAATATTTTATATATAAAAATGTCTGTGTGCATAAAGTGAACATAGATAGATACAGAAACACAGATACATGTGTTTCAGTACTTGAACTGTGTTGGTGGGTACTATAAATCATCCAAGTACAGAAAAGAAACATGGTTCATGGTGATGTTTGCAGTTTATTCCATATAGTAAATGCTTTTTCAAAACCATGAGATGATATAGTTTCTGCTGTGAACAATGCATAGTTTAATAAGACACAGATAAATGCTGGTGAGAGAGGGATATGGCATACAAACAATATGATCAGGGCTAGGAAAGGCACATACTGCATCTTTCTGGATTTAAGGGGTTTTTTAAACATGCTTCATGACTTCCTCTACGCTTCAGGTTCCTCATTCCCACTGCGTAGCAGTTCCCATCACAGCTTATGTAATTAATCAATCATAAAACATATTTCAAACAGAAAAGAAAGTCCAAAGGAAACTTCTGCAATATCACAGAAAAAAAAAAAGTCAAGAATGTTATGATGTACTCAAAGTAATTACCACTTCTACAGCTTTTCCAGACCAGCAGGTAAAGACCAGCTGGAGAAAACCTGAATTCCATGGGAATTCACACATTTCTGCCACTTAGTGCCGTGAGTTTTCATAATATTTGGCTACCTGGCATGGCAGAAGTTGAGGCTCTACCATGTTCAGGAAAACTTTACAAGTTCAGATGGAGTGCAGGCAGAAGGGTGTTCTTGACTAAAGGATAGAAAAGAATAAACATCAGTAGATATAAAATACTGATCTCCTGATGAACTAAAAGAAGATGTGGAGAGATCTTAGCAATTTATAGATATTATAGAAGAATCTAAAATCACCTCTACAGTCCCCTCTTTAACACAGGAAAGTATGAGACCATGCTGATTTCCTCACTCAGCCAGTGCTCTGACTTGTTCAGATATGAGACTGCCAAGGCAGATGAGAAAAGGATGCCTCTGCTATGTCTGAGCAAGAATCTGGATATTGAGGGAATGGAGTCCCTCCTCCTCAGGTTAGTTGTATTGCTCTTTGTCCATTTTGGGCTTCCAGCCAAGACAAAGTGAAGCAAAGCTTCTTACCACAAATCCTTTTTCAATACTTTCAGCAAACAGGGTCTTCCAGACTTTCCTAGGTGGATTTACAAAGACTCTGAATTTTACTTTTCCACAGTGTTATTTATTGATAAAAAGGAAAAGAAGAGCTGCTACTAATGTTCTTCTGATGTCTTTAGCTTTATTAAAAAAATAATTCTCAATACTTTGGGTTATGTGATTTTCCTAGATGCAGGATGCAAGTTCTTCCATGCCTGAAATTCACCACCATGGCTTTTTCCTCCAATGATAACAAGTCACCAAGAAGTTTGTCGTAAGTCACGCAAAATTGAAAAAGCATTAGAGCTGGCACAAATTTCATGTTTGCAAAGGCAGCTGAAATCCCTTTGCAGAAAGGGAGGAATTAAGTGAAGCTCAACAAGGGCAGTACACGCTGCCTCTGAATGGTTCCTATTAAGTTGTCTTTGTTCTTTTAGCTTGCATAATCCTTGTAGGTGTAGAAGTATACATTGGGCTTGACACTGTTTAAGGTATGGCTCTGAAACTGCCAGTATACATTACTTGCATTTTTCAGTCTGACATGTTCAATTTCTGTGAAACACGTTAACATGGATCAATGGAAACCTCTGTGGGCTGAGATCCCCGCAGGAAAATTCTCCCTGTAGAGAAAGCACTGACACTTGTATAAACCTAGCAGATGTGGCATCATCTCCTACGCTACGTTTCCTTCCTTAAAGGGTATGCAGGAGGGACTCAGCCACAGCAAGGCTCCTCACACTTGACTCTGGAAGGATAAAATTTCCTGAGAATCTCTGAGATGGAGGTGGAAGGAAAAGACGTCTTTCTGCAGACTTAGTGTGTTTTGGCGCTGCATGGCTGAAGTATCACTTTTCTAACTGCTCCCTTTTTCTGCTGAATCCATACGGAACACAGCACACACAATAGAAATTTAGGGGTTTTTAAAGCACACTTCCATAAAGACAGCCTAGGAATCACAGAGGGGTACCATGAAACAGTATCTGAGAGTATCGAATGTAAAACACAGTGAAAAAGGGAGCAAGCATCACTTGACCTACTCTTTATTGGTCACAATGACAGGATGCACAATAACTTTTTTCTTCTGGTAGGTGAAATAAACTAAGTAAAATTAGTGGCACCCCATAACTTGCTCCTGCTGAAATCTGGCATGAGTCTGTACTGCCTGTAAATGTCCAAATTTGCTAGTCAAGCTAGCCACCAATTTCATACAATTAATTTAATGTTTACAAAACAAAGGACCCTTTTATAAAAAGGCTGAGGAATTCAAGAGTGCCTCTGCAGTCTGATCCTCAAAAATGTTACATGAAATAAGCCAAAGGCTTTGACCTGACATTTTAAAAAAATCTATAATAGGTGCCATAAAAGATGTGCTAAAACTTCTTTAAAACTACAAAGAAACTGTAACATAACAACTGCCTGAAACAAAATAGGAGAGAAGAATTAATCCACCCGGCAAGCCCTTATTTAGTTTGCTTTAACAAAATCTGTAAAGCCTATTGCTCTGCTCTTCTAATGATGTAGGCTAAGACACAGGAGATAAGAAAAGCCAAGACATTGAAAGCTGTTGTAAAACTAGGTCACCGTTAAATTAAACATTTTATGAAAAATAGAACCTGCCTTGAACAACTCTGAAAACCTCTTTGCTTTTTTCATGCCCTCTGCCAGAGAGAGACACTTACTCCTCTTTATTGCCTTCATGAGAAAAAGCACTGCTTTAGTGACGTCTCAGCACTCACCTCGAGCCAGCAGCTCCATTTTTTCTTGTAATTAACAGCTATTGAATATTTATGAAGTAAGTGCTATGGGGTAACACTTCCTCATTTGATCAACAATGCTGTTGGTTTGCAAACTGAAAGTAAAACACTGGCCCTACCTCAGAGCACTGCAACCACTGCAGCTGCAGCAGCTTCTGCCTTTCTGAGCTTTTCAAGCACCAGGAGAGGAGGATGCTACTGGCAGAAAGTTAGCGATATCTACTCCTCCTTTTTTCAGATGATCACAGGGGAACCTGCTGTGCTGTGACTCTTCACTATGTAAAGAAGCTGTCGGAATACCCTGGAGACTCCCACTGTTGAGCTGTGAGTAAGAGTTAGCAGAAGCCCTGTGAGCATGTGTAACTCTAGTGTCAGCCACGATATGCAGGGGTTCAAAGTTTTATGTTCTGAAGCTGATGAAAGGACCTCTTTACAGCAATGAGGATAATACAGCTTTGGGAGAGCATTACTAGGCATGGGAGAAGTTTTCTACCACTGCAGTCTTCAATAGAAGACATGATAACTTTATAAAATATGTGGTTTTGTCATTGAAATCAGTCTCCGGGATAAAGAAAAGCTGACCAAATATTTTCAATAGGAAATGTTAGTGAAAATGAAAATCTAGCTCAGGTTCTTCAGTTTTAATGATGTATCATTAAGGACAGGTGATGTTCCATACCTGGTGTGGACCATGGTGGCTTCTGGCTTTTAGATCTCATCATATAATACAGAGGAAAGGGAACAATAAAACTCTGCACTCCTGGCCAGAAAAATGCATGGCAATCCCTCCCCATGCATTCTTCTCCACTGAGCATGGCAGTGTTTCGCGTGCAAGGTCTTTTTCTGCAAACATTGCTGTATGTGTGTAGTTCTACATCAAATTCAGATGTCCCACTGGTCTAAATGAAACTGTTTCTGCATCTCTAATCATACTCATCAAACTGCTGGACCCTCCCAGTGGGAAAAGAGGCTAAACTAAGAAATGATTGCTGTGATGAACCAAGTCTGACTACATTGTTTTCAGTGTAAGGATCAATGCAAATACAAAGCTGGCTCGGTTTTATAGGGTTTTAATTATGTATCATTTATTTTAGTAGTTAATGCATGAAAAGTAAAAAATGTTGCTATGCCATTTTTCTTCATACCATTTATTACTTCAAGGGACCAAAGAATCATTGTTACTTGAGAGAAGCCATTAGGCAAAAATTAATTTATTTATAGTATAAAATGGAGGAATAGGGCATGGAACATTTTCCAAACCTGAAATATCATTTAAATTGTAGTTATTTATTATTTGCCTTTCCTTTTATTTGTACTTTTTGGTTACAGTTTCTTCTGCTGAGCATGATTAAAATAAGCAGAGAGGTCACTTTTGCTTTAACGTTTCCATTCAGCTTCCTTTCTCAATGTCATGTGCTGCTGTAGTATCGTAATACTCAGGCTGTATATACTTCCAGAAAACATACTGGTAATTTCTTCGAATTGTAATGTTAATACACATGTGAAATATTTTCTATCCATCTTCTACTTTGAAAACAGCATTTTTATAGAACTTGCATTTTAGTCTGAGTTAACCTGATATATTCAAGCACTTAGATTTGTTGGCTATTGCATGCACACTCCTTTGAGGGAGCTGTGAGAACAAAGACTGTGTGGAGTTGTCTTGAAACAGTTTTCCCTGAACAGACCTGATACAAGACACTGAAATATTTAATTGTTGATATTACATGTAGTCATACCCCAGCATAACTTGATATAACTAGTGATTTAAAATGCTTTGCTGAGAAAAATCTCTAAAAAATAAATCTTTATTTCATAGGTTGCCATTCTCTCTTTCCTCCCTTTGCCAGACAGCTTTGTGTGGCAAATAATATCTAACGTGCTTGGCTTAATCCAAAGGGAATGAAAATTAGTTCAAATTCAAACTTGATATAAATGGAAATATTTTTTAGATTAATTTTATTTCTAAAAGTATCCCAAAAAATATGCTGTGATATTTGAGAGGTGCATTTTCTTTGAACAAAACCATCAGGGGAGGTCCACCAAGATCAAAATGTTTTAACCTGCCAAGAAGTTTTTAAATGTCCACAGCTGAAATCTGAAACAAATCAATTGAATCAACACCCTGTAAAATCAAGTAAAATTTTGCCACTAAGATGGAATTTTGTGTGTGACAAGGAAATAAATGTATAGTCCGTGTTGGTGAAGGACCTTTATGAAGAAGCGTGTACAAAATCTGCAAGCTAGAAACTGGCATTTGCAAGACTAAGGAAGGAGTAGCTAGTAACGGTAAAGATGGACATATGGATCCGGTAAAATGGAAGTGACGCACAGTTGAACCAGAAATATTTTTTTCTTATTAATTTAATATTTGAATTACTGCAGCAGTTTAGTGTACCAGACATCACCAGAAATCGTGCTGGGCAGACTACAGCCATAAAATAACAGGACATCCCTGCACATGATAGCTTCTGGTGTCAGTCAGCAGGCTTATGAAATCTAAACCTGGTTTTGGTAAGATCCAGGATGTTAGGAAATGGAGGGATCAGAGGCACCACACGAGGGCTTTTGAGGCCGGCTACACGGGTGGGTAAAGGAGCCTTTCCTCTGTGCAGCTGATAGCCTCATTGTGAAGAGTTTCAACAGCAATAATGACTCTGATGTGTGGGAACCAAACCTTGGAAATGCACAAACTCTGGCACGGAGATGGGCGTGGCTGCCTCCTGTCAATGGTCTGCCCTAGTGCAGACCAGGGCTCTCAGACCTGAGGGTCAGTTTGGGGCAGGGTGCGCTTAACCTGCCTTCTGAAGAAAAAGGAATAAAAATCTCATCCAATAGAGAAATTGGTGGATAATACCCCTAAGAAGTATGCAAGCTACTTTGCCCACGAAGTTAATGTATGGAAACTCATCCCAGCCAACAGCAACGTCTTTTGCCCATGGGACAGGTCTGTGTAAAAGAGCTGGGTCTCCGAGCTGTTTTGTTGGAGTTGTGGTGCCTGTTAAGATCGATGATGGCCTGCAGAGCCCAGGTGTTAGTTAGGGAATCCTGGCTGTTGGAAGAAGTGACCAAGAGACGAGGCTTTCTCGGTTTGAGATGGAGGACTTTTGCCCAATACTTTAATTGTGCCACTTAAAACATACACAAGATCGCAAGAGAGATACAAGGCTTGCCTTCGGCTCCATGTCTTTCCTCGGGGCTGCGCCGAGTGCCCCAGCAGCGGCCGGGGTGGCGGGACACGGGGACTGAAGTTCCCCCGCGTCACTGCCAAAGGGCAGCCGGCTCGGCACCGGGGGAAAGCGGCGCCGGGNGCGAGGGGCCGGGCCGGGCGGGGCGCGGTGTGCCCGTGGCGCTCTGGTCGCGGCAGATTCGCCCCGGTCGCCGTCCTCACCGCAGCCTGAGGGGCGCTGAGGAGAACGGGAGGTTTTTGGACGAGGCGCACAGAAGAGCCCCGGGCTGACCGCCGGCCCCGCCCGCAGGCTCACGCCATGCTGCGGGCGCTTCCCCGTCTCTGAGGGGAGGCGAAGGGGCGTCAGGGGACGGCGGCGACGCGATTGCTAAGGTAATGGCAGTGGGCTGCTCTCCCTCGCCGTGTTTTTCCTGCTTATCCGCATCTGTGTGGCGAGCGGTTGTCACTCGGCTGTGCCCTGGTAGCGGGATCCCGGTGCTGGTCCCGGCGCGGAAAGCGGAGCCCCGAGCCCCCGGGGTGGGAGTTCGCTCCCCGTCGGTAGTAGCGGACAGGTGCAAAGCGTGTGTTCTGCGTGTGTGTGGGTGGGTGTCCGTGTATGTGGTGCCCGGGCGGCGGGAGGCCGTGCCCTGCCCGGGCCGTGCGGAACCCCGAGAGCACCGCGGCTGCGGTTCGCCATCCCGCGGGGTCCCGAGGAAGGGGGCCTGGCCTCGGGTCCCGGCGCGGGAGGTGCGTGGGCGCTGTCCGGGCGGTGCGGGGGTGCCCACGCCCCGCGGGGCGCGGCTCAGGGGACGCGGTGTCCCGGCAGGTATGAGGGCAGCGCACGGGCAGCCGGAGCTCGGTGGGGACACAGGCCAAGTTGTGGTGCCCAGAGACCGCAGGTCTTTTCGGGGAAGGGCGAGGGGGAGCAAGCGCTGGGTTACAGCTTGAAGGGGAAACTGGTGCCCTCTGGGAAAACTTGGAAAGTGTTTCGCTTCGGTAGCGTATTGCAATAATACACTTCCATCCGCCGACAAAGTGCGTTTGCGTGAAGACAGATTGGTGTGTGAGAGTAAAGCTGCCAGGCACTCTCCTCCCAGAATCTTAATCTCCTGTGACACTGAAAGCATCTTCTTAGTCACTAGATGTGATGGCATAAGTATAGGAGTGTGTTGCAGGGCCAGTAAGAAGCTTCAAGTGTTTTTTTTTCCTGAGGAAGATGCTGATTTTTGTATAAATAACGGCGCGCTGCCGCTCTACGCTGCAGACAGAATAGCAGCCAGGGCTGCCGCTCCGAGGAGCTGCCTACGCCTGTGGCTCTGAGCTTGGCGTCCCGCCTGCACCGGCGCTGCCCTCGCTGGGACGGCCTAGGTAAGTCGGGGCTTCCTTCAGCTGACCTGTAAGGGACTTGGCAGAACTGCATCCCATTTGTAGCCTGTGTGGTACATGATGCTTCCCTGAAATGAAAGATATGCATAATTTGCTCTTGATTGAATTTTATTTGCTGACTGCCAGTGTATAGGGATTGGAAAGCAGGAAAATCTGTCTTTGATCAATAAAGTCATACTGTAAAACTCACCTTTGTGTTGGCGTGTTGCAGCAGATATTGGTGGTTTTCCACCCCAAAGAAAGCTACTTTTGCTCTGTCTTTCTGTGTTTCTGGAGGAAGCGCTTTGTGAGCTGTTAGTGTGGGATTCATTTTTTTTTTCCAGTAGAAGTATATTTGATATCGTAAATTTCCATTTTTTGTTTTTGATTTTTTTTTGTAATGCCAGATTTATTCCAATCTTACAGAACAGAAGAACTAGGAATTGTTTACTGTGGGGTCATGATCTATAATACTTTCTCACCAGCTGATTTGGAACACCTCCACTGCTTTAAAAAGAAGTCAGATGTTGAAGAGCAGTTATTGACTTGGGGGCATATTGTTACAAGCACAGAATAATAGTGTTCATTGCTTGAATGTGTGTGTGAAATGCTGAAGAAACTGTTTAGACTCAGCCAATATTGATTTTATTTTTAGATGAGCTGGTCCTTTTTCTAATGACCTGACTGATAGAATAATTGATGACAAACATTCCAATTTCCTTCCTAACCGGCTACAAGTGTGATGGATAAGGTAGCCCTTCTTTTTTCTATTCTGATCTGTATTAGAGGGACAAACAGTGATTTGCTACACATCTTATACTGAGGTTTACGGTAATAGAAGATTTCTGGTTCCTGTTCACCTGGTTTTTCTGTTTTTTTTCCTTGCTCCCCTTCCCTTGTAAGAAAAGTTGCAGTAGGCTGCTGCCTAGAGTAATTGTCAATGCTGCTTACATTAGTTTCTCTCTGACAGTTCCTGTGATGCAGGTAGTACAGACACCTGTTTTAATCAATGATGCCAGCAGATAAGAGGAAAAGGTGTGTCCTCTTAAAGCAGCAGTTGCCTCCTTGCCAACCACTTACAAGGTGTTTTAGTGTCTAGTGTGTAATTCTGGTGAGCACACTGGTATGGCAGAGGTGAGCAGAGGACATTACATTTGTGGCACTAACTCTGCATTTGTTAATGCTTCTGAGGCAGCTGAGGAAAGCTGAATGCATGGACAGGAAATGCTGGGCTTTATTGTCGTCCATTCCAGCAGGCAAGAAGGGGAGAAGAGGAGAGGGCAGTCCTGTCCCAGCAGACTGCAGCAAACTAACAGATGGCAGGGAAAGAGAAGAAGCTAATATATGTGGAGTAGCAGGAAGAGAAAATAGCTGCAGTGTGTCATTTTAACGTGGTATGTTGGGATGCTATGTTAGTCTGTGGTGAAACTTTGGGATCTTGCAGTGCTGTGGCTCAGGCTTCCTAACAGAAATACAAGGGTGTTGTGGGGTGATGATTTTTTTCTTTCCTCGATAATGATGTGAGTCTTCAGCTTTTCAAGAACAAGGCATAATGAACACAGGGGCTTTGGCTGGGTATACCTTTGATATCTAAATCAAACACTCCAGTTGTACAGTGGCAGCAGAACAAGGGCAAACTGCTCTTCCCACGCCCAATGTTACAAGAGTACAGTTTTGCCCTTATGATGGATTATTGTGTTATTTGTGCTCATTACCTGGAGCTTCAGTTTCTGGAAGTACACCTTGGCTCTCTAGAGGGAATACTGTAGGAACAAACAGGTCCACTTCACCAAGCAGCCCTGGGCTGTTTCAGGTAACAAATATTGCACTTAATTGTCAGAACTGAAGTGCTCCTGTTTCCTCCTGACACTCTTTTCAACATCTTCATGGCTGCATTATTTTCTATGTCAATTCACACCATGGCATTATAATTACAAAGAAAACCTGGATAGGATAAGAAAATAATGTTGATGATTTGGAAGGGTGTTTCTTCATGTCAGAATTTGAACTGCTGTCCCCAGTGTGGTGTAAGATAGCTCTTTGCCTTGTGAAGTTATCAAGCAGCATGGTGGCCCTGTGCTATTACTGAAGGTGTAATAGTACATTTAACCCTGTTCATTTGCAGCTTGGTCTGCATGAGACAAGCTGACCAGAGCTGTGCTGGCCAAGCATATTTCAGAAACTCTGGTTGGCTGTAGGTGGTGATGGTGTTTTTTTTTGGAAGCATCTGGTCAGTCACTTTGTTCCTGTGGAGTTACACATCTGACTTCCTCAGGCTACAAAACTTCCTCTTTGCATCTTTTAGCACTTACATATAGTTGCATATCTTTATATTCTGAACTGAATTATTATGTTCCTATATCTCTAGATCTATTTTTTCCTGCAATTTCTGCCTCCATTCTCCATCTTTTAACTTTCTGTCTGGTGACTGTGAGAGCAATGCTTGGTGGTGGTTGATTTATGGGGGTTTAGAAGTGGCTAGAGTACTTAGAAAAATTTGGTGTATCTTTGAAAAGATAATAATAGATGTATCATGGAGAGTTCTAAACCATTTGATGGCAACCTTCCCTCAATAATATAGTGGCATTTAGAGTTTATAAAGGATGATATTAGTGTTAGTTTATCCACAGTGTCTTCCTAGTCTATATAAATTTTACCGTGAAAAGGCGTTTCCATGATTTCAGTTAGTATTTCCAGCACATTGTGGTGACTGAGGAATGAGCTAATTTCTGTTGTTGCGCTCTATCTATGAAGAGGAGCAAGAGGAGCTAATTTGTGTTTTTCTTGTTGGTTGTCAAGCTCTAGAAAGATTGTGGAGTCAAGAGAGACTGCTGCTACCCACTTATGTTGCATCAGATCTCATACTATTTTTTAACATCTCTGCAGTGAGTGGCAAAGAATGTGGAGAGAAGGAAAGAGAGGAAGATTAAAATTTCAGTGAGCAATAAGGTTCTGACACTCTGACATCCCAGGAGCTCTGCATTGTCATGCTGGAAACAGCTGTGTGTTCCTGGACTCAGTAGCACAGGTACAGCCCTTTGCCTGCACAGGGGTGGTGGGCACCGTGAGGCAGTGAGGAGCAATTAATGCTGCACTTTTGCAGGAATCTTCACACACTATAAACATTATTCCAATGGTAAAGGACAATATTTCATCTTTTTCATTGTGCTTATAGGACCTGGCATCAGCAGTGGAAGGTTCACGGGGTAGTTAAAGATCCTCGTGCTACAGGCCTACTATGCTATGAGGATGTGTGTTGAGCAAATGATAACTAATGGCTTGAAAGTCAGGGTTTGGATGTCCAATTTATTGCTCTGTCATTTGTTGTGTGAATGTGGGAAGTCACTTAATTTCACTGTGATTTAATTTATCATTTTGTAAAAGAAAATACTATTTGCTTGTGTCACAGATGAGCAACTAGTTTTAGATTGTGTTATCAGTGTAAGAGCAATCTGGCAGAACCATTATTAGCTCAGTTAAACCAACTGTCTTTATAGGAATATTATAGTATAACAGTAGCAGTAGTCAAGTATATTAGTATTTATAGTGTGTGTAGACTATATTGGTATTTGTAGCAGTCCAGACATGGCACTGTGAAGTTCAGGTTAAATGAACGGCAGCACTGGGATTTGTAGGCTTTACTGAAGTGTGTGGATGTGTGGTGCTCAGACTTGAGCTAGCTAATGCAGGAGTGGCTTAAGTGCTTTTTACTTTGCAATTACTGAAGTGATTTGTGTGTAATTTGCATCTGAAAAGGCTGTGTGCTGTTGTGATAAACAGCAGGGCAGTGAAATCATAGTATATTGCATCATGTCCTTGGAGTAGGTGGGATACAACCAGTTGTGTTCATTAGCACCAAGGGTATTTCGTGGTGCCACATCTTCAAGGACACCTGTGCTTTTGGGTAGCAAATTTTCCATTTTATTTGGTTGCAAGGGTGCTTGCAATTTTCCATTGTCTTGAGAATGAGCAATCAGCAAGAACTCTCAGCACTTTGGGGCATTTTAAATGAGATTATGCAGTCGCTGATCAATGCAGGGCTGGATTGGTTCTATGAACTTGCATAACATTCTTGAAGGGAACTTCATTTCAGCAAGCTCTATTGGGAACAGGGAGTTTAGGTGGAGTAAATCTGAATTTGGAATCTAACAAGCACTGAGGCCTATGTTTTGTTTGTTTAGTTGTTTTTTTTTTAAATTTTAATATTTTCTTGTCAGTCTGTATTAGAGCATCCAGTATTTTGTGCATGTTCTCATTCAGTTTTATATTTGAATCAATTTTCTTCAGTTGTTTTCAGCTTACTGGATACAATGTAAAATATGAAGTGCAGCCCGTGCCCCAGAAGTACCTTACTGTAGTTGCAATTAGTATTTCAATTTGCAAATAGTACATAAAGGCAAGGCACTTTCAGAGAGGGTGTATTTGATAGACCAGCTTCAAAGAACAGGATGCTCTTAGCACACCTTAACTGATCCAGTGGAAGATTTATATTGGAGAATGGATTAGAAGTCTACCCTCAGGCTCTGTGTTATCAGTACAGTTACCCATTTTCCACAGGGAATGATTCTGGGCAATAAGTTGGCATTGTTGCAAACAACAAAATACAGCTTCAGCTTTGTAACTGCTGCTCCTTGCAGGCTGATGGCGCTGAATTATTACTGCTGTAGTTTGGGATCACCAATGCACATGAAGTTCAAAGTTGAGATACAGCTTTCTCTTTGCATTTCTAAATTTATATAGCACTGACACTTGTTTTAGTTAAATATTCAGCATATACTTGCTATCACATTTTTTGTAGCTATCCTTGGTAACAGCATGTTGGCTCAGAGCCTTTCCAAGAGGCCTTGTGCTCGCAGCAGCATTATTTTATTGGAAGGGAGATTGATTACCAGTGAACGCTGCATTTTTTTTTCTGAATTCTTTGGAAGAGGGGTGGATGTATTGGAAGCGGTTTCTTCCTGGTATAACATAATTCTGGTCCATTAAAAGTAAATTTAGTATGCAAGTTCCCATTTTAACAATTGATTTCATAAAGGGAAGAAATTGCCTAGTTAACCAGCAATTCGTATGTCAATATTCACTACCATCTATCTCCATTCCATTTTTCCTTCTGGTTATCTTGGGAAGTCAGGACCTAGTTGAAGTTAGATGCCAAAAATTACTTTATATTGACTTCTACCCCTATGCTTCCTGGATGTAACATCCAGATCCAGACAGTATTTTCAGCGTTCTAGAATAGCTAAGAACATGTGCAGATTTAGAAATACATAAAATCAAAACGGAGTGTGTGGCAAGCTGGGGAAAGGGGAGGAAAGTAATCCACTTCTATGGCTTATCAAGAAGCAGTCTGAGCACCTGCCAGGTGACTGAGGCAGCTCGCCAGTGGCTCACACAAATGGAACAACTGGAACTGTCCATCCTGAGTGTTGTCTGTTAGACAGTGACAGCGTGAGCACTACCACAGGTGCTGCAGATGGAGAGAAAATTGCTCAAGACCATGGAGAGCAACCTTTTGGAGGTGGTGCAAAGCCTTGGTGATCCCTGGTTAGCAATATTCTGCTTAGACCACTAAACATTAATATTTACTTTTTTTATTACCGACCTACATGATTGGGAACAGCAAGTGATTGGTGAGAAGTACCTACAGACATCTACACATTAGATTACTCAGGGGTTGAGTTTAAACTTGTGTGTATCTGCTGGAAGCCCAGTAACTTGGATTGACTCATGTCTGAGAGCTAGTTTGGTCTAAAAGATGGCTGTGTTCATTCTGGATATTTTTGGCCAAAGGGGTCTCAGACCTCTGGCCCTCAGCTGGTACCTCTGTGGCCTGGAGATACAGTGATTGTTGTGGATGGTTTTCTTTTCAAGCACAATGTTTAAAAAAAGTGAGATTGTCCTGCAGCCCACCAGAAGGATGAGGTTATGCATTGTAGGACTTGGGACAAGTTGGGAAGCTGTATGGTGTTGCAGAACCTATTGGGAGACTGATGCAGACATGGATAAGAAGTAGGAACCCCAACCCTTTGTAAGATGTTCCATGCTGACTCTTGAGCAAGTGCTGATGGTGGAGAACTGTGTTCCCAAATGTGGGTCTGCTTAGGTTTGGAGCTTTACAAAGGAGAACCTGGGAGCAAATTAGCAATTAAGCACTGTGGGTGATCAGGATCCCAGAGCTAGCTATCTGCCCCAGTAGTGTGTGGAAATATAGACATTTAGGATGTTTTGAGGCAAGTTTTCCACAGGAGAAGCACTTAGTTATGGAAGGGCACTGCACCTTTAGGAAATATCTGTAAGAGTAGTAGAAATGGGAAACCCCAGCCTTCATCAGGATCCCATTTTCCCTAAAAAGAATAAAAAGGGCGTGTCCTGGAACTGGGTCCTCTCTTCCTGCTCTGTCAGAGTGAGGCAGAAGAGTCTTAGCTTGTTCCCTGGCCTAAATGTGTGCCCATCCTTCATCCTGCCAGTAGAGTGAGGAAAGTGTTGAGCTCCTGTGCTTCAACACAGAGCTCCCTGTGAGCTTGTACCTTAGAAAGAGGAGGAATGGAGTCCTTTAGAGCCCTTGAATTCTCCTAGTGTGAACAAAACTGCTTTCCCACAAACAAAGAGGAATTTTTTTGGCAAAAATTTGAACATTAAGTGCAGCTGCTGGAAGTGTTTATACGTTGTTCCTTAAAAAAGGCAACAGACTGAGTATTGTTGATAGTACTGCAATGCTCAGCCCTTGCAAGGAGGGTCAAAAGGTCTGGGATGATCTTCTACTAGGAAACTATTTTTGGAGTAACTTCAGTTACAATTTGATGTCCAAAATGAAGGATTGAAGGATTTTAAGTGCTTTGGGAGCTATAATTCACTGATTGAAAGCAGACTTCCTTCTCTGCTGCTCCTCTGGAGGGGAGCAGTGCCCTGGTATCCAGGGTGGGGCCACACCTTTGCTCAGTCACTGCTGACTGTGGCATGGCTCCCTGTGTGTATCCCACATGTCCTCCTCATCAGGCTCAGGGGAGGACATACCTGCAGAGTCTTGACCCACTGGGCACAGTGGTGGTGTGCCAGGTATAGCTCCAGTGTTTCCCAGAAAGGAACTGGTGAAGATGGTGGAGTTTCAATCTCAGCTCGAGCCTCCCTGACTTTGGTCCATTCTGATTGGTATTGTATCCGTTCCTCTTTGGAAAGTTATTTCACTAATTATGTGGGTTTACTTCTGAAGGAGGAGTAGAGGTGAATTTTGCAGTGTTTGGACTGAGCTACACCACTGAAAAGCAGAAGATATCCCAGGTAGGGCCTGGGGATCCTCTGGCTCGGTTATTCACCTTGGTCAACAGGATGTGCTTGATGATAGGCTGTATGTTGCCTTCCAGCATACACAGCTTGCATGGCATGCCCAAGTTCTGGTTTAAGGAAGTAATAATTAGTCAGGAAAAGAACATGAAGACAAGTTTCTTCCCAGTGCAATTTTAGAGAGATTTTTGTAATGGATGTGAAACTTAATGGAGATTAGTTGAATTTAGTGTAAGTGATTTTTCCTTCCATCTCCTCCCTCCTGTCACCTTAATAATGACCTCTTTGACCTAAATATTCTAGCAGATCAGGTAGAGATTTTTCCTATTGGGTAATTAAGAGTTCAGCAAGGCATGTGGTTGTATGATTTCTCAGGCAT
Source organism: Leptocoma aspasia (assembly GCA_013399835.1). Taxonomy (NCBI): domain Eukaryota; kingdom Metazoa; phylum Chordata; class Aves; order Passeriformes; family Nectariniidae; genus Leptocoma; species Leptocoma aspasia. The sequence continues at coordinate 256,990 of VXAX01006124.1, read as the reverse complement.
GTGAAAAGTCATGTAATTTAGTTGTATTTCATGAATTAGAAAAAAATTAACTAGGTATTAATGACATGAAATTGTAATTTACTCTAATTGTGTGCTAAAGCGCTAAATCTCTCATGATTTGATATTAACACTACGTGTCAATTATAAGTTGCCCTTGAAATATATTAATTACATAGCATAAAGGTAATGTTCACATAATGTCCCCCAAAATTATATTTCAGCTGAACAGTCCTGATATGTATCTCCATGGGAATTCATTTAGCTGATTCCGTTTTCTGTAATTTTTTTGTGATTTTCTGTGATTCAGTTTTCCCCTATTTTAAAAAACNTATATTTTTATATATTTATTATTTATATATATTTTTTATTATTTATTTTATCACATGTGCAAGAAATGTTTTACACTGCAAATTTTGCATATTAAGTTTACAATTTATTTATTATAATGCAGAATAGGAGTTGAAATATGACTTTGTATTAGTTTGTAAAATCTAGGTAGTATTTTAAAGAAATAGTTTGTTTTGCAGGATTTCTTCTAATGTACTTCTTTCTTTCTCTATTATGTAAAAACCCCGGAGTCTATAAGGACTTCTAGATGTGCTAATTTCTATGAAACACATGGGCTTTTTGTGTCTGTAGAAGGTTTCTTACAGCAGTCTTGTTTTCAGTGGTCTTTTCTGACAGCAGTCAAGGTGTTTGAGAACACTGAGGGTAATCTCTTAATTTACAGTTCAGATGCTTTCACTGAATTTACACAGACAGAGATTAAATGCTGACAGTATTTATGGATTAAAATGTAAAGATGGTTTTCTTTGAAATTGTCTAATTGCAGTTCTGCATGAGAAACTCTAAAAAATAAACTGGAAATTTTTTTTTTCTTGATTTTCAGAGCATATTTTTAATTGGTTATTCTGCCTTAAAGTTCACTCATCCTTTCATGATATATGGGAGCCTTATCTCTTTGCAGCTTCTGGTTTTTGGGAGAGTGAGGAGCCTGATCAGATAAGAGCGAGAGAGAGAACTCCTACTGTGATTCAGTGCATTTTGTCAGCAGCTGCCTGTCTAATCCAGAGTGCTTATGTTTCTTAGGAGAAAAGCAGGAGTGTTCTATAATAAAGAATAAAACATAAAGAGGAAAAATCAGTGAGAGGAGAATGTACCCTCTCTTTTTAGCATATTTTTGGTAATATTTTTCAAAGGCTTAATAGGCCATCTTATCCATAAACAAGAAGTTGAAGACTGCTGATTTTGTCCTTGTGTGTGGCAGAGTGAGAGAATGGTTAGCACAAATGGTTTTCAATTTTTATTGCTTTTGGTGCTGAGGAGTCCAGATTGCTGCAAGCATGGCTATTGTCAGAAAAACAGCTGTGGGAAAACAGCATCTTTGAACATGAAAGTTGAAATTTAGAGACCATTTATTTTTTTGAAGACATGCACTTGGATTTAGATGGCTGGTGTGTGGCTTCAGGCTGGGATGAGTTAGCCCTGATAATGCAGCAAACTGCCCAGAGGAGGGAGGAGCTGACAGTATTCTTCAAATAGTAATTGGTGAGGTTCTTAGTTGTAGGCTGTCTTAATTAAGCTAGAGGCTTATTTAAAAAAAACCAAAAAACGACATAAAATCTTTATTTTCACTCTTCTCAGCTAAGTGTAGCTGAAATTTCTTTATAAAGCTAAGCTGGATTCACTTCTGGGTGATACATCACAAACATGTGCTTAGAGAAAGATTCAGAGGACAAACTCTGTTTTCAGTCTGTGTAATGTTGTAGTGTTGACTTCCTGCTTGCATCTGGAGTAGACTGAGCTGACAGTGAGGAAAAAATTGTGTAGGATTTTTTGGTTTGTTTCTTAAGAGAGGACTGTGCAAATCAGATGTGGACTTTTACATACAATTATATTAAAGGGTTGCAAATGCAGCATATTAACTTAGTAGTAAGGTAAAAAAAAGCTGTACTTTGACCATGGGCAGTCTCATTTGTGCTTGCAGCAGGCATTCTCTGGAGGAGGATCTGGGGATCCTGGTGGACAAGCTGTCCATGAGCCAGCAGTGCTCCTGTGACCAAGAAGGACAATGGGATCCTGAGCTGCATTAGGAAGAGCACTGCCAGCAGGTTGAGGGAAGTGATTCTGCCCCTCAGCCCTGGTGAGGCCACATCTGGAGTCCTGTTGTCCAGTTCTGGGCTCCTCAGTACAAGAGAGACATGGAGCTCCTAGAGCAAGTCCAGCAAAGGGCTGTGAAGATGGAGGGGACTGGAGCATCTCTTTTGATGTGAGGAAAGGCTGGGAGTGCTGGGCCTGTTCAGCCTCAGGAAGAGACAGCTGAGAGAGGACCTCATCAATGTATTTAAGTATCTGAAGAGAGGGTACCAAGAAGATGGATCCAGGCTCTGTGGTGCCAAAGCAATAGGACAAGAGGCAATGGGCAGAAACTGATGCACTGGAAGCTCCACCTGAACATGAGGAAGAACTTCTTTACTGTGTGGGTGAGCACACACTGGAACAGTTGCCTGTAGATGTTGCAGAGTCTCTCACTGGAGATACTCAAAAGCTATCTGTACTCAATCCTGAGTAATGTGCTGTAGGGGACCCTGTGAGCAGGAAGGTTGACCAGATGACCTCCAGTGGTCTCTTCCAACACCAACCATTCTGTGGTTCTGTGAAGCAGTCCTGCATCGCTGGGTGCTGAGCTCCACTCAACTCCCATATGTTAAAAAGCACACGTGTAGTAGAATTAATGGGACCCAGCATTGCTGTGCTTTCACCTTGAAGATCTGAGAACATGCCTGTGTCATATCATTGTCTTTTGTAGTTTTTCTTTTTCTTGTAGAATGTGAGTGAGAAAGACTTCTGTGCTTTTAAAAAGGTTATAAAGGAAAGAGAAAAACTTGGACAATGGTCACAATCTTCACAATTCCTCAGGGGCCCTGGCTTGGCCTGCTAAGGTTCATCCCAGCAGCAGCAGTGCCTGGGCTGTGTGGAGGGGATGCCCACACTTGTCTCTGCTTCACACTGCACCTCAGTCCTGCCTCGTCTCCAGCCTTGTTCTCTGAGATGTCCATCCTGCTGTCACTTCTGCAGAGGTGGCCCTGTTCCTGACTGAAATCCAGCAGCAGATGCTGGGCACTTGTAGGAATCACTTTTGCAAATTTTTGACTTCCAACAACAGATTGGTTCACTTGTATTGATTACCTTATGTAGATGTTTTGTAGATCTACATGTTAGGCTTATGTAGATCTTCAAAGTTAATGGCTCCCTCAATGTTACTGTGAACAGCATGCCAGCTACTAGTGCATATTGTACATAATGTTATTGTCTTGTTGCACTGGAGTAGATGAAAAGCTTCAAGAAGTGCTATAGGGGAAAATATGGAAGTACCAGAAAAGATCAAGTGAGCTGACAGTATAACAAGAACAACAGAATTTGTAAATGTGGACGTTCAAAGTGAATAATGCAATGAGTGAAGCACAGCTAAGTAGTGCTGCAGAGGCTTTTCGGTTAGAATTTGTCATTTTCTTCTTTTAAGAGCATTTCTGAATTGAAAGTTAGTTGCAACTCTTTTTTTCTAAAGCATGCATATAAAATCTCAAATATTATCTCTAAATAATGTAAGTGGTGCAGGTGGTCTTTATATACTGCAGGTGAAGCTGAAACTTGTGTGACTTGACATATGCTTTTAACTCTGTTTCGTAATTGCCTTCAGAAAGTTACATAAAATCTCAACCCAGTTACTGCTCCATTCAATTGAGTGGTAACCTAGAGCCTAATTCTTCAGTGCCTTGAAATCATGACCAAGAAGTATTGTGAAAATGCACATTTGTGTAAATAATTTGAAGTGCTATAATTCGAAAATGCTTTACCCTTCATTATTTGTGCTGTTTAATTGTTTCTGCATCTAATAATTCTGCTTAGAGAATTTATTTCATTTACTTTTTAGCTCACTACCTAGCACAACAGTGTAGTGTTTGGGCTTCTGGTAAGACATGAGGTTTAATAGGGGTTAAAATAAATGTATGTCCTTTAAATATAAAATAGTTACTAAGTTTCCAAATTGATATATGCATGTACATATGCATTTGTGCCTGCTTGTGTGTGCATGCATACCTTATAAAAGAAAAAAGTGAATGACACTGGATTGATGTAGATTATTTAACCTTGGTTTCTTTTCTGTTTTCTTGAAGGGGGTATCTCAACTGCTTGTGGCTCTAGTCATGGGTGCCATGTTACTGCAGTAGGCTTTTCACTGCTGAGAAAGGACAGAGCTGGGATATGGTCTGAGTTTGTCTGATTATAGGCTCTTGACTTGTCCTTGGGAGCTGATAACTGACAGCTAGAATGGCTCAGGGCTGTATTATACATATTATTGTATGCTATGTATGTATATTATATGCTGGGGCACTTTGTTGCCTGTGGCAATGTGAAAGTGGGTAAAGGAAGGAATAGGAAAGTATCTTTGTCCTTAAATAAGGGAGACAGTTTAGTGGTGAACTGTGTTTTAGGAATTAATGCATAGGTTATGCTTATGTTAACATAGATTTTTTTTCTCTGTTTTTAATGAAATACATTGAGATGGGGTATTTCAGTACTTTCAATGTTAAAGGAATTGAACTTTTCAGACAGTTTTAATGCCAATGTCTGTACGAGGCAATGTTACTTCTTAGGTTAGGAAAGGTCACCACATGGCTCCACAGCAGCCTCTAATTTAAATGTAACTTGTCAAATGTGCTGGTGGAAGAAAAACTTAAAATATAGCATTTGACGTAGAACTTAAAGCACCTTCCCTCCTGCACCAGGCCCCTTTTTTTTCTTTTTTTTTTTTTTTAAATAATGCTGTTGCCTCGAGGCTGGCATGACCTGGAGGAGATTAGGCAGCAGTTCCAGTTCTGTGCTTCTAGAAGATAAGGAGTATTATGTGTGGTTGTCTGCCTGTGTCCTGTTGGCCTCTTCCTGGCTGTGTCATGAGAAGAGGTGAGGGAAGCTGTTCACTCTGAGCCAGCAGCTATGCCTCCCTGCTTCTTGGCTGCTGCTCTGGGGTTGTGGAGAGCTGGAAGGGGCTTGGAGTGTCTGCAGGCTAGAGCTGTCAGTGTGCCTGACAGTCTGCTGCATCTGCCGGTTCCAGTGGGGTTTCACTCTGCCTCACAGCAAGCTGCCTTGGCTTTTTCTTTGCAGGTACCTCAAAGCTTCTAGAAAAGTCAAAGCTGTTTGTGCTATATAGCAAGGAAAGGAAGTGTGTGTAGTATTAATTGAATATTCTTCTATTGAATGAGGGCTTATGATAAAACTTAAGAACTGTGGGAGAAATGTGTGTATGTGATGACCCAAACCACAGCTGTGTGTGAATTGATGGTCTTGTTCTTGGGGCATTATCCCATAAACCAGTCAGTTCTGACATAGTGTGTTAAAATCCTGCATGGGGTGGAGTTTGGAGTGTGATTCCCTCTGTACCGTCCTTGTCTGGCTGTGTGGGAGGCAGTTGCATGTCCCTACCACGCTCCATTGCAGCCTGGAATGATGCTGACTTTTGCTCCTGTCCTTGCAGTCTGAGCGACGAGAGGCAAACATGGCCCAAGCACCCACTGATCCGAGTAGTGCAGAAACTGCTGACCCAGAGGAGAGCTCTCCAAATATGATAGTCTACAGAAAGGTAAGGATTTGGTGCTGTGTGCAAAAATTCCTTTTCTATGTGACTGGCTCGTAAAAGAATCCCATGTCCCTTTTGAAGTCAGAGGTGTATTTGACTGCTTGGATGCATAGCTGAAAGGGTTTTCAGGTAAATAGGTGTTTCAAACTATGGCATTTGAGAGCTTGGAAGTTGAATTCTGTTCGGTGGAAGCACTTGAGCTTGTTAGTATGAAATATTTGATGACGAGCTAATAACTTGAAATTTTTAAATTTTTGTCATATGACTTTAGGTAATCGTTCAAGTTTGCAGCAGCTAGCTAAAATAAGTGTACGTATCTTCCAAGTTTTATCATACTAAGCACAAAGCAGCTTCCATACAGTAATCTTTTGGTACTTTTTTCCTATATTCATATTGTGTTTCTTGTTGTGTAATTAGAAGTTTGATTCTTTATAGGTCATTGTTCTTACTTCCCATGCCTTGCTTAAATTTAAAAAAAAATGTTTTTCTCAAGTGATAGGGAAAAATGAATTAGACAAAGGTGAAACAACAGCAATATATGATGTTAAAGAGCATTCTTTCACCATATTCTGAAGTACTTTGGAGGTAGCATAAAAGATGAAGGAAAGCTATCTATTGATCCATTTGCAAAGGCATTGTTTTATTCTGGGTAGGTGTATCCTTCTTCTTTGAAATTTCGTATTTTTTGTAGTTTAATGAAATAATGTAAATACATTTTGTTTAGCGTGCAAAATATTTCGTATGCAGTGTGCAGAAGTGCTGTATTGTTCTGACAGAAATTTCTTGCATAGCTTAAATAAGCTACCATTCTGTTAACTTAAGAGCTAAGTGCTACCTCAGATCAAGTTTCCTTATGTAGTATGATGCTGGGTAAAATTACTGAAATGTGTTGGAGGTACATGGTTAGATTTTCTCCTTGCATGACTGCAATCTTGATGACTTTCATATGCTGAGAAAATAATTCAGGTTTCCTATGGAGCATGAGTTGTTTAAAGTGTTACTTTTTGATATCCATAATTTTGGTTTAGTTGTTGTGTATTTGGTTTGGAATCTGGAATTGTTAACATGGGAAAATTTCTGGGTAATGTGTAGGCTTGTTTGTTTTGAATGTGTTATGAACACACTTTGGCTGCTAATTTGGAAGTAGCACTAGTCGGTTAGTGAGATGATTTTTTTCCAGCCTGTTTGCTGAGGGGTCCAACACTCCAGTAGGCTGAAGTAGATACAGGGTGTGAAGGAAATGTCTGGTTGCATGACCTAGAATTAGGGCATTAAATCTGTGACTCTGCAGAGTATCCACTTACCTGTTCTTGAAAACATTGTATTATTTGTGTGCCTCACTTTCTATTCATCTTGCAGAATTTCTCCTTTAGGATTTCTCCATTTCTTTGCCTTTCAGTATTTCCTTATTGCCATGTAGAATAGAGGTTGTGAGTTCTGTGGTATCAATGGGGAATATACTCATACTATTTGATGCATCTCTCCTTACTGGTTTTCCTTTGATGTGTTATCAGCCTTTCATAATACAGTCACCTGTCAGAATACATAGTTGTCTTTTAGAATAGCATACCCCATGCATTGTGCAGTAATGGTCTATTCTGTGTTGTCAATTTTAAGCTAACACGTCTGTCAGGTTTTTGTGCTGAGTGTTTCAGTTGCTTTATGAATTAAAAAAATCTGGATTTTACCTATTTTTAGAGTAAATTTTCATTGGTGATTGACTTTCTAAATGTAATTTACATTATTTTAGATATTAGTTTTAATATTAGCATTTGGTATTATTTGATATTTTGATATTAGTTTGATATTAGTTAGATGTATTACACATCAATTTTATGTTCCTTAGTGTTGAAAAATCATATGCAAAATCTGAGACAAGACTATTATTCTTTTGATTATCTCTTCTCTTTCCAAATGAATGTTTAGCTCTTCATCTCTCATTTCCTTTCAAATGGCTTGATTGCCAGTAATGAATGAGAAAAACACTGTACTGGACTCCCTGAAATATTGAATACAATCTGCCAGAATACCCTACAGTTAGGGGTTGGTATTGTGTCACAGTAGAAGGAAAGGTTTGCTTCTCACAGCAGAGATCCCAAGGTGCAATTGTTGATCCCCCTTAGGAAGAATAAATAAGGGTGGTCTTTAATAGTGGAACCACAGTAGATCCTGCTGTAAGTGTGAACTGTTTTGCTGCTTATCATAACTGTCGTGATTGTGGGTTTTGGGGGAGGAAAGCCCTGCAAGGAGAACCTCAAATTGTTAGTACTTTCTATGATACTTTCTTTACTGAGAGTCTCTGGGGTGTGTTTGAAGTTCATGTGCCAACAGCTTTGTTGTAGCCTGGTTTTCTTTTAGTCACTAATGAAAGGTTGACACATTTATAGGACAAACCAGGTCTTCGGTGGTATTGAGTGTCCCTTTGGAGCAACCTCTCTCTGTTTTGTTTATGGAGAAAAGCCTGGAACAGGCTGTGCTCTTTACTTGGGTAGGTAAAACTAAGTGGGATGGGTTTTGGCCATGCAGAACAAAATAAACTAATTTATTTTGACTCAAATTACTTCATGATATTCTCTATGGACTCCTGCAAGCAAATGGATTCTAACTGCTTTGATCGCTACAGCAGATGGTCTCAATGAAATAAGTCTTATTTTCTTCTACCTTCAGTGTTAACCTTTCAGGGGTTGATATTTATCAATTTGTGAGGCACGTTATTTTTTTAATCCAAGATACTCAAGGTTGCTCCACTGTTTTTGGATGATGCCTGTGTGTGAATTAAGTAGTGCAGATGCATTTGTTACAGCAACCAGTGTTTAGATTATGATTTTCTTCACCCTACCCTTGTTAAGATGAGCTGTAGCCCAGACTACGTGAGCTGTACTGACCAGGTCTCCAGTGACAGTCATGGGTACCTAGCTGTCAGGTACTTATGTCATAGGATAGACCTTTGTAATTAAGCAAGCTGCATTCCACTCTTGAGGAACCGTGTGTCCTCTCATCTCTCTGTGCATCTCAGTGCTGAGCCCTGGGCTCTGACAGGGCTGCAGGAAGGGTGGGCTGTCACTTATCTGTGTGGCACAGTGGTACCCAATGCAGGTGTAAGGCTGCTGCAGACAGTGCATTGCCATCTAAGCACTCTGCGAGTACCCTAAGTCTGGCCACATCTGGAGAAGATGCTGATGTGTTTTTTGGTGAGATTACTACTGGAAGAGTGGTGCACAGTGCTTAAAAAGACTGTTTGAAATGCACTATCCTACTTTTCATGGGAGCAGGGAGTGACATCCCCATCCTCACTTCAGTCTGTGAGCATTGTGTGGGTGCTGCAGCATGGAAGGAAAAAAATGCAATAAAAGCCAGGAGAGGAGAAGGACCTCTACTAGCAAACAGTAACAAAAAATATAAATTGATTTTAAATGCTGGTCACATTCCCTTGAAATTCAGCCACCCTTGATTAGTCTTTCTTGCAAATGCTGGTGACTGTGTCTCAGGGGCCCCTTGGCTCATTGTTACTATAATCCACGTTTGAAAATTGCTCTTCTTGCAGACAGTATTGATAGACAAATGGTTCATGGACACCTTCTGACACCAGACCTATTAAGTGACCTATTATCAAAATAATTTGGCAAATCAAATTTTCTTACATAAAGGATGGTGGAAAATTGTCATGTCACTGTAAAAAAAATCACAGTATTTAGAGCCTAATTAAATAAGAACTGAAAATACCAATAAGGAGGAGTACCTGGGGAATATAACAAGAGGGTTGAAAACACAGAAATTAAAATCTAAACTGGATAGCAAGGTGTACTTGTTCCTGAGAGAGATCTCCTGTGACAGGGAAGAGTTTGCAAACTGTGCTGTTTAGAGAGTTTTAGAACCACTGGAGCTTGTATGTTCTGAGGGATATCAAAGTGTACTGTCAAAGAAATAATCTGCATTATCTGATGTTAGATTTCCATTTCTGCTTAATTTTTGCCACACACATCCTCTATATCTGCTTGCTAATGTCGGCACTTACTGAGTTAAACTTTGAATTTTTATGGTTACTCATGGCAAATCTTTTGAACAAGCAGGAAAATATAATTTCCAAAGGCAATTACTGCTTTAAGTAATGTAACACAAACTTGCAGCTGCCACAAGATGCTTTCAGAAAAATCTGAGTAGTTTGCTACCTTCAGTACTTGGCAGCCTTAGTGTCTTTTTAAATGCTGATTTAAGATCTGAATTGGAATAATTAAAAAAAAAAACCAGCAACCAAGCAAAAAGAAAGCAGCCTTACATTTGCAGATTTTCTCCAGGCAAATTCCAGTGTTCCAGTCATGTCAAGTAGCAGGAGTGTTGCTGTCAGACCTAGCCAAATGTGCTGAAAGGGCAGGAAATGAGAGAACAAGCAGTTGTGAAGACAGGTGTATGCATCCAAAAAATGTATGGACCATGAAGCAGAAGGATGGGGGAAAAATTTGTTGTTAAATTAACTGTTTGCATTAAAAAATATAGTACTGGTATTTTGAGCTAGTCAGGAAACGGAGACTGCAGTTTGATTGCTCTTAAGTTGTGCTGTGAAAAACCATCTCAATAGGACACTGTCCAAGCAAGCAAAAGCAGATGAGTCTCATAAGGGTGTAGTCCAAATTATGACTTTTTGTAAAGAAAGAAAAACCTGAGGTGTTTTAAAGTGAGATGGGTTTCATGCATATGATTTATTTTTTTATTAAAAAAAAGCAGTCTGCATCATTTTTTGAGGCTTCCTAGCCCCTTTGAGGTTTCATGCTGTTTTTATGAGAGGCAGCAGAACTTAAAATGTATTTTAACTGCTGAATACTTTTGACATTCTTTTTATTTGAGTCTCTTGAGTTATATTTTTGGATACTGCTACGTATAAAGGCCTTCTGAACCTTATTTATGTACATGAAATCTGAGTTTTTCACACAGTTGCTTCTCTTTTGTAACTGGTTCTTTAACATAAAACTGTAAATTGATGATGATAATGCATGAGTTGATAACTCTGCAGACCTCCAGACTTCAAATTTTACCCAAGGATTTTTCTGTGCTGTCATTAGAGATTTATGGCATTTTAAATCATCTTACTCTTAACATTTCCTAATTTTTTTTTTTTTTGACTCTGTTTCCAGACTAAAAGCAGTAAGCCAAGATTAAACTAGGACTGAATTTGAGAGTATGTATTGGGACTTCAGGAACTGAAATATGCACAGTTTTGGATAACTAATCTCCCAACCAGCATTTTTACTGCTCAAAAATAAATTTAAACCCAGTCTTGTTACCAAAATGTGTTGACACACAGGTTAGGCAGCAGGGGAACGTTAGCTCTGCACTTCTGTATTGCACATTGACAAGGAGGTTTCAGTTAATTTATCACTGCAAATACTCATGTGCCTTGCTTGTAAACAGAAGCTGGCCATTTCTTGAAACCTTGCTAGTTTCTCTGTTCAGCTGATTTACTGTGTCAACAACTTTGACCGCATTGGGTGTTGAATAGAGAGGGGGAAAGGCCGGTGTGCAAGGTGGGCTACTGGTTAAATTGTGGCTGTAATTATGGCAGAGCTGGCTGATTTCTATTTAGGGGATTCCCTCTTGGCATTTCCTATAACAGGGGTAGCATTCACTAATTCTCCTTTCCATACCTCATACAGTAAAAACCTGGTGATAATAATCACAGCAGGGGCATTAAATCTATTTTTACAGAGACAGAGGCTGTACAGTGGGGGAAGAGGTGGAAATGCCTGTGTTCAGCAAACCTGTCAGGTGGGAGCAGCAGAGAGCCCAGAGTATAGTGGTAAGTCATATGGAAGTCACAGTCCAATTATGAGCAATGGCAATAAAAATCACAAGTCCCAGAGTGTCTTGGAGAAATATTTCCAGGGAAGGGATAGTTGTCAGCAGTATTATGGAAAAGACCAGTGATAATGGCGTCTTCTAGGTCATGGTGTAGTCTACTCTTTTGTCATCTCCTGTCTTCAGAAAACATGTCCTGGTTGCACAGCATGGACTACAAACAAGTGATGTATTTAGCTGAGCAAAAGCACTGGTGTGCACACAAATTTTGGTAAATTTGTGATGGATATCAGCAGTTTTGAATTTAGAGGGTGGTTCCTAATTCTTAGAAAAGTGGAGTTCTGGAGCAGTCATTGCAGAGAGTAGTGAGGCCCAGGAAGCCATATGGTTTACATAGCTGTAGGCAGGTTTTTGAAGAGGCGTGTATGACATGGTATTTTGCAAAAGTAGAGAAAGAGACACAGTGGGCCAAGAAGTCTCTCTAGCTTTATGTATACCTTCTTCAGATTACCTTGAGTAGGTAACAATACCTACAATACCTCCTAAATATGTGTGTGTATTTATGTATGAAATACTTTCAAACACCCTTTATTCATGCAATAGCAAACAAATTGTACTGCTGAAGTTTGACACGTGTCAGTGTCCTTGAACAAAGCTAATGCTACTGACCTTGACTGTAGCTGCCAGGGAAGCCTTGTGGTAAAGCTGAGGTCTGTGGGTTTGATTTCTGTGTCAGTTAGACGATATGAATGATTAATGATTGTAAATGTAAATGAGTGTAAAATTGCAAGCAGCTAGTTCCTGGAGGACTTGAGAAGCTGACTTGCATTGTTGCATAGATGCAAATGATCCTGTCATAGCAGTGGCAGAAACATGGTTTTAGAGTCAGGGGGAGTTCATCCACCTGGAAGAATGACTTTTTGGATACTTTGCGGTTTGTTGTTTCTTTCCATTATTTGTCTGCAGTAATAGTTAAGATTTATTTGAGATTAGAGATTTGGATTAGTAGGCAGTGTGACAAGTTACAAATAGGGAAATACATGTAATGTGGTATGTAGGTAAAGCCTCAATAACTATTTTTGTGTTTGTCTTTTTAGGTATATAAATTCATGCATGTATTTTTATATATATATATATACACAGACACGTATTTACATGCTTAAAAGTCACGAGAAAGAACAAATAACCCTTGTTTTATCCTGGCTATATGGTATAGCCTAATATGTACAATATAGGAGATATGTTATATATAGGTGTATGTATGATGCTCTTTCTGATATATCTAATGTGCCTTGAATATTTTCTATTCAAATAATGCATGCATGTATTCATTGGTTTGCATTTCACACATGGCCTTAGCCCAAGTGTAAAGCTGTCCTGAGCTCTTGTGTTTTGTACACTTACTTGTAGTTAGAAGTTTTGGTGATAAATATGTAGCTCTTTTTTCTTTCTCTTCATATTTCCCTAGCAGTTGCCTTATTTAAACTTCTTTGATTTTTTTCCCTCTCTATCTCATAATTTCTCTGTTCCTGTTTGTGACTGAAACAAACTGTCTCTTGCACCCATAGAAGTCTAATTACAGTGATCTATTACTTTAACTGTTCTCAGAGGCAGAAAAAAAATGAGCCAGGACCAAAAGCTATGACAACTTCAAAGTATATTTTTAGCAAAGCAACTAGTGCAAATTTAGAATGCAGAGATAAAAAGGGAAGGTTCAGCTAGAGGGTAAGATTATGCTATTCTAGCTGTAGCACTTAGTGCCTTGCATTTTTGGAAATGGTTCTCTTTTATTCCCCTAGCATTTTTCTCATGCCATTTGCTTTGTATTTGTTGTCAGCATTTTAAGTGATAGTCTTGAAGTATTTGCACTGTTTGTTGATTTACTTTTGCATGTTGTTTTGGGCAAAATGCTGAATATGAGCATTTTCTTTCTGCCTAAAACTTTATTTTAGCCATGGGCTTGTTTTGTTTACTAGAAACAAACCAAAATGAAGTGGTGAAGCAGTTTGGAGCTGCCAGCCTGACTTATTCCAGGAGGCAGCTTCTGGCTATTTCAGATGCAATCTTGAACCTTAATATTAAGACAGAATAGTTTGGATGGAATTGGTTGAAATGTGCATGAAACTCTGGTTTTTTGTTTTGTAATAGAGCTTCAATTAAACCCCTTTTCTATCCTGATTAATAAAATATCACTTCAGGGGATTAGGAACTTATTTCAAAAGGCTCTGCAATAAGTTTGAGTGGGAGGATTCAGTTCAATAAATAGAATTACATGTGCGGGACCATGAAAATATGCAAATGAGGTTCTGTTAAAAAACTCATGTTTTGCATCCTAAGAGATTTTGAAGCATGTTTCTCTTTTTTCATGAGAAGCTGTTATACCATGTTCAAGGGGCAGCAATTATTTTTATTCTTTTTGCTTTATCGCTACTGCTGTTGTATTGTATCTTATTTTTCCTTTCTCTCCAAAGTTAACTGAAACAAAGAAAGTGACAAGTAACCAGTTAACCAGACACTGAAGTGCACAGATCTGCTTAACGAAGAATTGCATTCTAATTCTTGAGTATGTTCAATATTTTAGTTCAAAGGCTACATGTCTTTTGGGGCAGTGAGGGAGGGCAAAAGTGTTAATTTAAATTACATGTCACCTCTCTGTACTTTACTTTCCTTAAGTATTAATGGAGCTCATTAATATTACCTTGCATTAAAGTGTTCTGTAATTATACTTTGAACCAATAATTAAGGGCCTCTGAAGGTAAAGTGAAACATACTTGTGGCATATACAAGAGGAAGTGACAAGATACTGTAGTGGTTTAATTGGGAGTAGAATAAGTGGAATAGACAGGAAGAGAACTTAATCAAGGAACACATTAATAAACTAATCAGATCTATTTCTTGTTTAAGAGAGAAAGCATCAACTCCAATTTCATTCATACTTCAGTTTTGTGAAAATGTGGTTCTGTGAGATAGAAGTCAAGTAAATATTTCCGTTTTTATGTTTTTAAGCTCTAGATGGAAATGATTTTGTGTACCAGAGTCTTCTCAGAATTTAGTGCTGAAGGTGTCACTTCTGTTCTCTACCATGTCAGCTTTTGATGAAAATAGGTGTGGTGGCCATTGCATATTAAAATTTTTCCGTGTTGGCTCTCTTACCATTTCATATTTTTTCCTTATGTCTTGCATTAGTTGGAAGTTTTAGCAAAGAGAGCAGAACTGGAGGGCTGTGGAGGTTTAACAACCTCTATTTGCAGGCACAGTTCCCTGTGCTTGTTGGCATGACTGGCGGCAGGAGCTGTTTTGGTGTGATGCCCCAAATAAAGAGAATGTTTCATTCACTGGTGCTATAATTAGATGCCTTTCCCTATCAGTAAATCCACCCAATTTTGTTAAACATTGCTTGTAGCTACATATGAATTAGCTCATTAGGTAACTTGGGCAAAATGTCACAAAATCTTGGACGCACTGGGTTCTTGTCACTTTCACTGTCCCCCCTGGGCTCTTAATAGTAAAATTAACTGGAGCTCTGTTTTTTATATTTTTTCTATGTGTAGAAAAACAGCTACAGTAACGGCACTACTGTTGTCTGCTTGTATGTTGAAGATAGTCCAACCATTGGCTTGCATCTGGAAAGTTATGTGTGCAAAAACAGTCATTAAACACGCATTTTTTGATAACATGAAAGCATCTGTTTGGAAACAGGGAGCCCAAGTGCTTTTTATCTTGGTCCTCTTAGCAGGAAAGGTGATCTCCTTTGGTAATGATTTTTTAAAAGTATTTTTTACTGGAAAGCACTTCAAACATGTTGAGTTATAAGAAGTTTTCCTTTGAAGCCTCCACTTTCAACAATGAAGATGATGTTTAAGTCATTCATAGTGTATTTAGCATCAACGGTGCTCTCTTCCCACTCAAGGGATATCTTAGGGTTTCAGGTATGCATAGCATACCTTTGACCCAAACCTGCATAAAATTGTGACAGATTAAATGTTTGTGGGATGGCCTGGTTTTGTGGGAAATTTTTGTGGGATGGCTTTGGTTTTGCCTTTGCTAAACTGTTGTTCTTCTGTGTTACACACATTTGTGACTGATAGTATTTGAAGGAAAAAAGAGAGGATTGAAGGATAATGCACCAAAACTAGGTAGAAAGGATAAATCAAATGGAAGGGTGAACCCTTTTGGAGAGAGAGTTAAGACTCAATATTGCTTTTAAAAAAGCAGTATTTGCTGACTTAGAATTGCAGGAGATATTTACAGAATCGTCAAGGTTGGAAGAGATCTTCAAGATCATCTAGTCCAGCTGTCAACACCATCATAATCACCCCTCAACAGCATCCCCAAGTGCCCTATCCAGACCCATCCTGAAGACTTTCAGAGACAGGGACTGTACCACCTCCCTGGGCAATTTATTCCAATGCCTAACCACTCTTTCAGAGAAAAACGTTTTTCAGATATTTCACCTGAACATCCTCTGGCACAACTTGAGGCCATTTCCTCTTGTCCTGTCTCTTGAGACTTGGCAGCAGAGGCTGACTCTCACATGGCTACAGCCTCCTATCAGGTAGTTGTAGAGAGCAATGAGGTTCCTCTCCAAGCCTCCTCTTCTCCAGACTAAACAATCCCATCTTAAAGCAGTTTTTCAGCAGTCTTAGAAGTATTTGAGTCCACTGTGGGCTGCATGCAAGCATTAATGTAGTCTGTAGATGAGGTTAATTGTTTTTAATTGAATAAACTGGATTTGTCTGAGAAACATTTGGCTGTAGAATGAGGCCCTGAGTCACCTCTGAAGTTCAGGCAAAGGCACACAGAAGCTACATGCTCCTATTCCATTTTACACCTTCCTTTTTTTTCTCCAATAATTGTTTCGTTTGACAATCTGGCCATTTTCACAGTGCAGCTATTTTAACTTGGTGAACATTAGCTGAAGGCCGAGTGCCCTTTAGGCCACTCTTGTCTCAATAGCACTGAGTTTGTCTGCCAGGATAAGGGAGAATGATGAAAGGGAGACATGGTCATGGACTGGTTCGTATACCCCATGGTGGACACTGCTTCACACCCCTGATTCTGATGCATTCAGATGAAGTGCTAAGAAATAGAGCCAGTGACCAGAGAAACTGTTTAAATATGTAAAGTTGCAGAAAACTTCCTGGGGCATTCAAGGACAAGCGGCTCAGATGCTTCTTTCTAAATGAATTACAAAACCATGCAAGAATGGAAACACTGGCTTCATTACTTTAATTATTTTCTCCATAGTGTCTTAATTTTTTTCATATTTATTATGGCAGTTGAGCAATTTTCTCTGTGGCAGCTGTGCCACTTCAATATTTTGAATAGGGCAAGTAAAATCCTTGGGATGGGAAGCTGGTTAGTAAATGGAGATTGTACTGAGAGAGGAGGTGATGGTTTTAGCTTCTGCCCTTACAGCCAAATGTGATCCAGAGAGTAAGAAAGCAATGTTATTTTGCCATGTCTTGCTGGGTCTATTGGAAATCAATTAATTCTAGTTGATTTTGTAGTAGGTACATACCTCTTGCAAAATAAATTACCCTGGAGATTCTGAAGTAGTATGAATTGAGATGTCCAGACAATACCAGTCTGTCTGTCTTGGCTCTGATGGTTTTGGCTTCTGTATTCACAGGACCTGACAGTTTGATTCTATGTGAAATCAGTGATTTAGAAGGGAAGGCAGCCCCCTCAGCACAAAGGAATCAATCTGGCTCCTGAGACACCTCACCAGGGTTAACTTCTGAAGAGGCTCCTTAGGTGTTCTGTTTGTCCCCCTTGTGCTCAGCAGTTTGGATAAAAATCATACCTATATCTAAAGTTACCTTGAAATTTCACTTCAGGCAGTTTTAAGGAGAGTTCTTTGAAAGGTCAAACCCCAACTCTAGGAGAGTGTGACGTGCACAACCCCTTGTTGTTTGTGTTGTTGACATCCAGGAAGCCAGAGCTTGACTAAGCTGCCTCTGATGTTAAAAAAAACAAAACCACACAAAAACCCCAAAACCAACAAAACAAAACCCAGAGAAAATCACCTCCATCAACTGAATAGAATGCGTGACTATGATCACAGTGCCTAACACAGTGATTTGGGATTGCTGGAAAAGGATTGTTCCACTGCTAGTTTGTAACTTGTTATGAGCAAGAAGGTGACAGTCAATGTGGCTGCTTTTATCTGGAGCACTGAATGTTTTATCTGTTTTATGATATTTCATCTTTGGTAATCCAGTGACCTCACTATCAGGGTCCTAAGTTTGGGGTTTTTAGCTTTGGTTTCTTCGTTGGAAGGTTGCTGCCTCAAATTGTAAGCATTCATTGTGAGTGCTGAAATCTGATCCAAGAAATGTCTTTTTACATCTGTGGAATGCTTAGTGTATAAAACTTGAATTACTGCTGACAAAATGTTTAGCTAATGGAAATCAGTATTATCTTCATGGATTCCTAAGAATGAGACCTTTGAAGGAAACATCTGAAATGTTTAATACAAATCGTTGTTCATTGTTAGCTCAATAAGTTTGCAAGCAGCTGAACAAATAGTTGAATTATAATAAAATGGCTCTATAATTCACAGGGGAACTAAATGCTGCAAGGTACATTTGTTTGTGGACGTGAATTAAAAAAAAAAAATTAAATAAACTGTTTATGAAAACTCGTGAACAGGATACCAGTAAGGATTTTTTTGGGTTTCTGGTGGTCTGCTTATAAAGTCCAGAAATGGAGACCAAGACTAGCTTAAGTAAGTATTGTGATGCTCCCACCCAATATTTAGATTTAGATTTATTTAGATCATTTTGCCTTCTCAGTGAGGGCAGGTATTTCAACCCAATTCTGTGGCATGAGGTACATAGCTTGACTCCTGACTTCTCTTGACATTTTTCCTTCCTACCATGACTTTTTTTTTCATTTTAAACAAATACCTTTTATGTTTTGTGAAATGAAAGAGGAGAGGTATAGGAACTTAATTTCTATCTTATTTCCAGTAAATCAAGAGTCTGGGGAACCTCAATGTGTTTTGAATTCATATTCCAGTTAAATGACTTCTTGATCTTGGAAATTTTTCCAGAATCATCACAGGAAACAGATTTTCTTTTCTGTGTCTTACTGGCTTAAACTGGAAATGGGTAGCAAAGCATTTAGGCTCATGTCCGAAGCTGTCCTCTGGATCTTGCCAGACACAGCAGGTCATGGTGCTAATTTAGGCTATTACTAATTGTTTACTCAAGACCACAGAAAAGAGCTTGGAACAGGGCAAATGGCCTTGCATGTTGAAAAAGCAATACAGCCAGAAGAGATGGATTAAAATTGCGTAGGTAGAGTCTCAGGCAAAGTCAATGCTCAGGAAGGAGAGGAGAGGTGGAGGAATATGCTTTTTCCTATCAGATTATGCATTGACTCTGGCTCACCGTAACTTTTAAATGCATTGTTGCTGTCAGAGTTGGACATTTCCATTTGGTGTGAGTAATGCTTTTGCACTTTGTTTAACCTACCTCAGACTTCAGAACAATAAAAGCATGTCTGTGCTGAAGCAGGTAAAGCTTTCAGGATCTTTCACACGCCCCCCTCCCCCCCCCAATCTCCTAATTAAGGCCAAAGTGCTCTTTTTCCCTTAGGTTCACACAGAAAGGAAGAAATTTCCACAGAATTCTGTAGTGGAAATACAGCTCTCATGTATTGCTGTGGAAATTAGGTTAAGTAAAAGCAGGGGCTCTTGGCCTCTTTTATACAGGTTTCTTGATTGTGACTCTTCTGTGTCTGCTATTACTTTGGGCCAGAGCATGAGTAGCCAGGCAGTGGGTATGGAAATAGAAATTTATTTTTTACACATTGCTGAAATAAAAGCTTCTCCTTGCTGAAAAATTAATTACTGAGTGTTCCAGCACCTTATAAGATATTTATATGTTCTCCTGAGTCCTGTCTCTTCCTGTTATCAAAGTGCTGTCTTGAGAGCAGTTCAGGCGAGAGAGCTGCTCAGCTGCGCTCCGTAGTCTTCCTCTCTGCCAAGGAGTCTCAAGATGGCACTCAAAAAGAAGGAGATACTCTAGGGAAAGTATGAATATTAGATCACTCTGGTTTAATCATTTGGGATACAGTGGCCTCAATTTATGCATCTGGCTTTTGGGGGGTTTTGTTGTTGTGGATTCTAAAACGTGTCTCCAGATTTTTAAATTGGTAAATCAAGGGATCATAGAGGCATTGGAAATCTCAGATGGGTAATGCTTTTGTGGTACTGTTGTCCAAGGTCTATGTCCAATGTATAAAGAATTTGATGATACAGTCAGTTATCTCTTACTTCGATGGCTTTTTGTAACCTTATCATCGTGGGGCTTTCCCCCCTTGTCTTTAAAACAGAGAGAAAAGAATAATTTGTTGGATTTGCTTCATTTGGGAATGCACAGGATAGATGATGGCCTGATTAAATTGCACCCTAGAGTTGCTCATTCTTAAAGGGGAAATACTATCTAGCTTCAAATCTATTACTTAAACATAATGGTTACTCCGCTGCTGCAGCAAGGGCTCTCCCAGGACAGGCAGCTGAAGGAAATGTGTGTGAAGCCCAGTTAGAGCCTGTGCTTGTGTTCTCAGCTGCACCTTCAAAGTTACTGTCTAGAAACCTTATGTACAAGTAAAGGGAAACTGAGGTCAGTGGCTTTTCCTGCTTTGAGATGGTGTAAGGAATGTCAGCTTAGGACATGCACGTTTTGTCTCTGCCTCCTCCAGCTCTGTGCAAGAGGATCTTTATAAATAATTGTGGCATAAGAATAGGAGGATCCAAGAGGCTACTTAGTCTGCATGTTTGTTGCTGACCTCAGTGTCTATCTCTGCCTGATTTGGTTCCTGGGTGCTATGTGGGAAAGCTGGGGACCCATTTTAAAGCTCACAGGTCTTTCAGCTTTTACGGAAGTTTACTCTGTGCTTGTACTGCAGTGAAAATGTTTCAAGTCCTTGGGAAGAAAAAGCTGGTACTATTTATCTGTATGCAAGACAGCTGAAGTATCAGTAATACTAACAGCATCAGTAGTGCTGATAATCTGACTCTGTCAACAGAGCCTTTGAGAGCAAAGCTTTGAAGAAATAAATGCAAAAAGCTTGTGTGGCAGTCTCTGAGTAGTGAATGTGCTGAAGGGCAGTTGAGGACTTTGACATCATGGTTATGCTGGAGACAGAGTGGCTTTTTAGTATTGGGAATAGGGTGGAAGGTTTGATATTTTGATCAGGGTAAGTAAACTGTCTTCTGCCTTCTGTACCACTTGTGCTTTTTCTTCCTCTTAGTCACACTGCTATCTCTGTTCTATCACCTGCATTTTAAGTTACTATGTTTTTATTTATGATTTGGGTTGTTTGTGCAAAAACCACATTTGGGTACCTTGTTGTGGCTGATTGAACTAATATTTTTGATATCAAATTTGCAATATGAAGCTACAGACTAAATTAGGCATGTGGTGTTCCAGCTTATTCTTTGTTTCCTCTCCTTTCTTTTTTTTTTTTTGGTAATGATTTTGGGAGTGCTGTACTAATTAAAGTGGCCAGTCTTCCAGTATGTAGTTTAGCCTCAGAAAAAATTAGTATCATGCTTCCACCCACTCTAATTTCAGAGAAAAGTATATTAGTGGTAATAATGTTAAAAAAAATCAAAGCTAAGTTTGCTGAATTGGATAGATCTCTATAGAATGGGGTTTTCTAATTCATAGGTTCAAATTAAAATGAAATAAATACCATAATGATTCTAGAGACTTTACTGTAGATAATTTCATAGACTAGTGAAATTCAGCCACTCTTGCTTGAGTAAGTATAGAGCTCAGAGCTAGAAGCTGCTTAATATTAAAAGCTGGAGAAGTTTGTGTGTGTGAAGATGCTGTAGCAAGATTCAGCTGGATTAGAGTGTAGTAACTCAAATTGGAATTTCTCCCAGATGCTGGGACTGATACCTTTGCTATCATTAAAACATAAGTATTCAGTTAGTAGCTGACATTAAAGTCTGAGAGATGCCTTAATACTGTGCTGAGCAAGGGATTTGATCTTACCCAGTGTATTACCAGCACAGCTTCTGAGGCACACCACATCTATTTTGGACTTCTCCCATCTACTAATTGGACTTGTCCTTGCAAAAATGTTAATTCAGATTGAGCTGTCTTTAGGATTGTTTGTGGCTCTACCCAAAATCTGTGAGTCATTGGATATACTCCCCTTGCCTTCGGCAAGCCTTTGATCAGAATTTGTGCTGCTACAAATGAAAAGAGTCACTGGATTTTGCCTGAAATGTATTTTTTTAAATGAAGAAACACATGTTTGTGTATGTGTGTTTTGATGTTTGCTGAACTATATTTATTCTTGAGTGGCAGCTGGAAATGAAAAGAACAAGTGAAAAAGTCAAAGTCTGTTTTTACTGAGGGACCATCTTGGCTATGGGAGGAACTGGGATATTCTTGTGTGTTGTTTAAAGTTAGGGCAATATGATTATTAAAACTTGAGTTCTGCCACCACAAGGAAGGTAAAGCTGGTTCAGTGGAAAGCTTCATACCTGAAAGCATAGGCTACCAAGATGATCAGGAGCCATATGTCCCATGAAGGCACACTGTGGGAGCTAAGTTGTTCAGCAAGAGGAAATCCAACAGCAGCCTGCAAAGAATTGAGAGTTGAAGGAGCCAAGCACTTCTCAGTAAAGCCAAATGATCTAACAAAGAACGTGGGCTGGGAATTACAGTTTAGGAAGCTAGGGTTGAATGCCAGGGAGAGAAAATTTGACTAGAAGAGCCCTGCTGCACTTGACTGTGTTACCAGAAGGGCAGGTTGTGATGTCTGAGGAGGTTTTCTGACCATGGCAGCCTGTTTTGCAGGTGAAAGCCTGTCCTCCCCTCCTGTCCTCTCCTGTCCTCCCTCTTGGCCAGCCTGGTTCTCTAGGTACACATCTGAAAATGGACAGAAGTGACTTGAGAAAATAAAGGCTGCAGCACCTTCTGCTACCTCTTGCCTATTCTATCTCACCTTGTGGGAGGGGTTGGCACCTGCTGTGTCATTCAATGACATCATTCTAATTTGCTTCATATAATAAAATTATTTTGATTATTGAATCCTTATAGATGTGTCCAGCAGTAGTATAAATTATTTCCATAATTTTGCAGCAGAAGACTGGGAGAATTTTTTTTCAATTATATAAGCCTAAATCCTCTATATGCAATTTCTGAATATTAATATGGTAAAAAGTTAACCAGGAAAAGGAAACTTAAGAGTAGTAACCATTGAACTGTTAGATATCAGCAGTATAGAAAATGTCCTCTATTAGTAAATGCTGTATACATATGGGCAATATTCATATTTTGCATGTAAAACATAAAAGTGTGTGCATATATATGTGTATAACATGCATTTTATATGCATAGAGTTTTGCATAAATACAGGATATGAATATATGTATAGATTTATCATGTATGAAAAGAGAGGGAGAC
Source organism: Leptocoma aspasia (assembly GCA_013399835.1). Taxonomy (NCBI): domain Eukaryota; kingdom Metazoa; phylum Chordata; class Aves; order Passeriformes; family Nectariniidae; genus Leptocoma; species Leptocoma aspasia. The sequence continues at coordinate 234,124 of VXAX01006124.1, read as the reverse complement.
ATGTCCTGTGATGTAGGTAGCAGAGAGAAATTTCACAGATCTGAGATTCTGTGCTTTTTCTTACTGCAGTTCAGTTGACTTCACTCTGCCTCAGTCCGTTCAATGAAATCTATTAAAAGTGCTGCTTCTCCTGTGTCGTTCTCATCCACTCTCAGTCACGACTTCTTGCTAGTGCAGTTTGCCAGAAGATAACTCATGTTTTGTTTTTTAGTAGGCTTTGGCATTTATTTCTGTTCTGATGCCAAGGAAAACCAAGACACTATAAAACTATCAAAAATGAAATGAAGATGCTCCTCTAGAGTCACTGTCCTGGAATTAAAATAAAGTAATAATCATATTGCATGAAAGCATTTCTGCACTTATGTAGTGTAATCTTATAAACCTAAGGTAATAATAACATTGCTGTAAGTTTTGAGGAATCAGATAACTGACTAGGTGAATACCCCACCCTAATTGAAGCTTGCCTCAAGTGCCAGGTCTGGTTTCCACTGGCCCTGCAGGCAGGCACTTGGGAGGAACCCAGGGTCAGCACTGCAGGAGAAGCTCTGTCTCTTGGCACAGCCCCCTCATTGTTTTTAATTACCAGTATAAATCTTTATTAATAAATTGAAGACATTGCTCACTATATTTGCATCTTTCTGTGTCTCAGCAAACAAAGTCTAGCCTTTAAGCTGTTGGTTTGCTCTGTCAAAGCTAAGCTACTCAGTTTGTGCTGCATATATTTTTCTGCATATATTTTTCTGCTTCTACAGCTTCTTGTCTGCAACCACTTCCCTTCATTCTTTTTCATCTGATAATTCTTTTTGCCTTATCTTACTTAGGCTGAAAGCCTTAAATTCTAAAGGAATAAGAAAACCCACAAAACAAAAAAAGACAAAACTGAAAAAACTCTGCAGAAGTCTGTTATCATTACTACATCCCCTCTGGCATATTTTCTGCCTATTCTTAGAGGAGGAATGTCCTTTCTGCCTGTGCCTGCACAGCACTTACCCTAATGGCCCCTGTCTTAAACTCAGTCCTTGTTCCAAACTGGGAGAAGGAGCCCCATCCCAAGAGGAGATAACTTATAATACTTTAATTATAACTGTCTTGTAAAATGAAAGCAGCATTTGCCTTCTGATGGATCATAATGTTTTTTATTACTTGAGATGCACATATGGTTTATCATGTAGATGTAGTTTTTAAAGCAAAACAAAGTGTTGTTGTATTCCTATAGAAGTAGAAATCAAATGAAAGACTAACTGAAATCCTGATTTAAAAAATAGCTTATATTCTTTCTACTACACAAATTTAAAACATAGCTAATTTGATCATCTGTCTGCTGTGTAGTGTTAACAGAAATCTGAAAATCTAATTATCTTTGTGTTTTGAATAGCTATGGCTTGTAGAAGTGCAATTTAAAGCCAGTGGAGCAAACAGTTGTTGGTTACTGGGATTGACTGTATTTCTGAACCAGCCTTTTGGCTTGTGGAGCTGCCCTCTACCAGCTATCTCCTCTTCATCGTCCCTAGTGCTTAGCAGCCAGCAGGTGTATGTACTCCTCTAGGTCTTAAATATTCATAAATGTTCTGCTGAGTCCTTTCTCTTCCGTGGCAAATAGTATGAAATTTTATATATATATATATATATACATTTGAAATGATATATTTTATAATTCCAAGTGAAAACTTGTGCCCCAGAAGAAACTGATAAATGTTTCTCCTACAATTTGGACTGGGCCTGAACTGTCTTGAGGTGTACAAACAGAAAGAGGAGACAATGCCATATTCCAACACCTCCTTTCTGTTTCTTTTCTTTCCTTCTTTGAAGTATTAAAATATTGGTGGAAGTTTTCACTGTGGCAGTGTTTGAGTTTAAAGTCCTCTGATTAAACATTCGTGAGTTTTTCCTCTTTTGAGGTTTGCCTTCATATTTGTGTGTATTTTACAATAGATGGTTAGTTTCAATTTCCTACTGGTCCATCACTCTCCCCTGCAACTGACAGATCCATTGATTCACATGGTAACTCAGGTGTTGCAGTGTTGCTGTTACATTGCCTCTGATTTACACAATGGCAACCCCACCAAATCAGGGCATTCTGATTAGCATTTGGTTAATGAAATTGAAATATGTTTTTTTCTCACTTGGCCTCTGAGTGTCAGACTCAAAGCAATTTTAGGGATATTGAAGGCTGTATATATATATGTGTTGAATTGTTTATTTTTACCAGTGTGATCTCTTCCTGTCCTGACTAGCTGTCTTCATTTTTGCTCCATTTGAGGAGAAACAGTGTCAAATAACTAAATCAGAGGAGAAAACCCACAACCTGATAAAGTGGTTTTTTCAGGCTTCTAGAGTGGTGTTTATAATTCTGTGTAGAGTGGTGTCATTTGAAAGATCAGACCTTCAGTCTTCATCATTTAGATGGCTATCAATTGTTTTCTTGGTATATGTTTAAGCACCTAAACCTGGCCCCCACCCACTCTGCTTGATTTGGTGATGAAACAGCATTAACATTACTTTGTTACAGACTTGAAAGCCAGTGAACTCAAGCACTTCTCTGTTTTGGTCATTAATCTTAGAGAAAATGTTTCAGTTATCAAGGAGATCAGTATTTTGTTTCAATATTTATAGAAATGCTTCAAGAAATCACTTGAGAACAGAAAATGGAAGGACTTTTAAGAGAGTCATGGATAGATCCCTTTTCCAACTTTAATGGTTTACTAAAGAGGTCTGGTTTATAGTCCACATTACATAAGATCATTATTTTTTAAATGATGACATCTTTGTCTATATTGCCCTAATTTATCTGCAATCTTATTATAGTGTATCTGTAGGAGATTTCTTAACAATATCTTAAAGAAAACAATGAGCTGCAGGCAATTTTTAAAAATTTATTCCTATCCAGTGAGTCTGAATTTACCTCAGAAGAAATGTTGCAGGCAAATTACCTTTCCAGCAATGGTTTGGCTCTCGTCTTGCCTTAGTCATCCTTAAAGGAGAGAGCTTGGCAATTGAACTGCAGAGCTTATTCTAACTCTTTGGGTGTCACCTTAAACCAGCAGTAGAGAGAGATGAAGATTTGTCCTGTAGCCAGAATTTTAAAACAGAGTTTTAAAACTCTGAAAACCTCAGCCCCTAAGTTTTTATTTAGATATCCAGGTATTGTAAAGAAGTGATGATTTGAAGATCTGTTTGAGTTTAGAAAGGAGATTCTTGAGTGTTGTTTTTGAAAATCGGAACACTTAAGGTCCTGAATACTTAAGATCTCCTCAATGTCTAAATCAATGCTTTAAAATTGATAAATGCAAATAAAGACAGTGTTTATAATAATTGAGCTGCATAACACACAATACACAGAATAAAAAAATGGTGCAAGGGAAAGCATTTTTTTTTAGAGTCAGAGAGAGAGAGAGATGTCAGGATGCAAGATCAAAAGGTGGGTACTGTAGGACTTGGCTGAGGTGTGTGACATCTAATGACATCTTACAGTTATATTGATTATTTTATTGCTTCTGCCAAGGAGTAAAAGTGTTCTTGCTTGGTTTCTTGCTGAGCAAGCAGACTCGGTTTGAAATATACTCCCCCCCTTTTTATTTCACCCTTTGCTTTTGTTACTTATTCTTTGCTCTTATCTTCTGTGTGCACTCAACAAAGCAAATGCATAAGGACCTCAAACCTGTTAAAAGGGGAGAGGAAAGCCTGAAATACTAGCAAGTTTTGAGATCTTTAAAGTTGAAGTAAAAGAATGGTATTTTTAGCATATTCCAAGATTTCCATCATCAGATCAAACGAAGTCTAGTTCATTCTCCTCTGCTCGTGTCTCAACACTGCCTAACCTCAGCCCCACCAAGGCCATGACAGCAATGCCAGTTATTGCTCTACTTGTGTCAGTGTGGGAACTGTGTCATTGCAATTTTTTGGCTTGCAGTTTCTTCCAGAGCTGCATAGATAGGTACTGGAGAGACCTAGAAATGGCACTGCCCCGGTTTAAAAGTCTCGAGTTTGGCCTCATTGTTCCCATTCAGAGGCCTGGGTATAATGTGGGGACTTGTAGGGTACTCTGCCAGGGTCTGGGTGAGGAAAGGAGGATTAATTTATCTTGTATTCTCTAAAGTTCCTTGTGCTTCCAGCCTGTCTTTCATGGTGAGGCAAATGGCATTTTAATCTGCCATTGGCACTCTTTAAAAATAGAAAGGTCTATTCTGCAAGCAGAATTTCTTAAATTTCTTTTGCTTATGTGTCTTTCGGTGATACTTCTTTTAGGACTTTGAGATTGAAAATGGACAAAGCAAAGAGAGCTTAATAATAAAAAAAGTTCTTGAGGGTCCACATCCTGTTTTATCTTAGATGGAAGCAACTTGAGAGGAACCAGTCATGATGTCAAAAATCCCTTCCACTAGAAAGGTGATAAGCTGTAGCCAAAAATGTGTCTGCATGTATTTGACCCTATTTTTTTAGAGCAACAAGTCTTTACAGAATTCTCATTGTGGAGCTGAGAGTCATAATCCTTCCTACATCAAACAATGAATGAATCTCTGTTCAAATACAGTCTGTCATCTTCAAAAATACTGCCTCCAAATAGTTTATACTGTGCTGAATGTGCCATGAAGAGTGGGGGGAGGTGGTGGGGGAAGAGGATGGAGGGAGAAGATTAGCCTTTGTCTGCTGTCTGAAGAAAAGAGCAAAGTCCTACACTGCATTTTAAGGGAAAGAATCAGGATTGTGTAAAATAGGTCAGAGGTGTATTTAATTTTAAAAGGCTTGGGTTGGGAAAGGAGAGAGTACAAAATTTTCCATAATGGCAATCAGGTAACCCTGAAATGTAATGGTTATGAAATAATTACACCCCAGAGGGATTAGCAGCATCCGCCATTGCCTGTTGCATTGTAATGCCTTGGGGATGTGATTAACTTATGATAATTAAAGCTCTTATAGTGGAAATACAGTATGAACGCAGAGAGTCTGAAAAAATTTCAGAGTTGTGGCTCAGTACAACATCTGGTGTTCATGTTAACCTGTGGTGTAAGCATCTACTTTCTTTATACCTGTTTCCTTGTTGTTTGACCCTTGTTGTTGGGTGGCATGAGTGTGTTTTTTGGGACCTGAATGATTGTTGAGTGCCTTGGATTGCATTAGCGTGGTGCTACTGCCGGAGTGATTATCCAAAATGCAGATACCCTTGATAAGGGCTCTAATAGCTTCCCTGCTTGCTGGTTTTAAACAGCATGGAGGTGGGGAGGATACTCACTGTGATCTTCAGATCAGAGTAAAGCTGTGGAAGGCATGTATACTGCTTGGGAAGGACAATGTCTGGATGGCTCTAACTTTTGTAGAGTTTAATTGGTACTAAGTCAATGGAAATGTCCCCATTCTCATTTACTTTGATCCAATGTGGGTGCATGTGTAGGTGGAGGTCTGTCCCTCTCCTCATGTACAGACCTATGGAACATGTTGCAGTCTACTCTATTTACCAAAAGTGCTCCCATCAGTTTTCTTTCATCTCTAAGGAAATGAATCCAAAGAAAATAATTTAATTGTTCAAAGTATTGTGAATGATAAAGCCATTTTGAACTTGTCTTCACAATACAAGCGTGGATAGTAAGAAATCCAAGCACTGAGAATTTATTTGAGGATTAATCCCAAACTAAATATTATGCTTCCTTTTTGTAAGTTTGTATAATCCATTTGAAAATTGGATAAACTCATCTAAGACAAAGAAGTTAGCATGGAACAAGAGTGTCAATATCAAAAGGATTGGCATTTAAAAATGAATTTTCTGGATTTTTATCCCCTAGGTAATTCATAGACCCTTCTTGAAAGTTTCTTTCTATTTCATAAAACTGTATGTCTGAAAAATGAAAAGAGGAATGCAGCTGTCTCAAAGTACAAGTTTTCCATACATGAAATTCTGTGAAACACTTCTTCTGTTTTTACACTTGCATCACACCAAAGAATCTAAACCCTATTATCAGCACAACAGAAGTGCAATGGGCACTGGCAGTGGCGTTATTCATATGGTGCTGTCAGTAAACTCTTCTGAAGAGGCATCTTAGTTTCTTTTGCCAAGAGAAAAGTGATGTATTACTTTTCTACCATAGGTAAGAAATGTCTTGCACCATTACCTTAGACTAGGTAGTGGTGCAAGACATATCTCACCTATGTGTTTGAACTTCCTCAGCTGTGTACTGGCAGTTTAGGATTTTTGTGACTTAAACACCGTGGCTATTGTTTGTAGTACTGTGGGCAATAGCAGGTTTACCAGGAGCATGTATTGCTCAAGAGGATAGTGTGGGGTTGGCTGCTTCCTCAAAGGCTATCAGTAGGATGACCATGAGCATTTGATGTTCTCTGTCAGATGTAGCAGTTGGCTCCATTGGCACCGTGTCAAGTGCTGGGCTCTGCCTTCTGGTCAGACCTTACGGGTGACTTCTTTGGTGAAGGATGTCTGTTGTGAAGCTGTCATCTACTCAGAGAGAAATAACTGATGATTTTCTTGTAAGGCTGAAGATGCACTGCTGGTGTCTGCTGACCTCTGCATAACGTGCTGAGGATGGGGTAGTCATGCTTGATAAGTTACAAGATTTACTTATTACTTATGCTTCAGATGTGGGCTAATTTCCCTGTGAAATCTGTGTAAGCAAGGTTCAAGTCTAGATGCTTTTGACCACTGCGAAGTTAACACTACTTAGTTTATTCAGAAATGTTTTTGTGTTTCAGTTGTTAGTGGACTTATCAAGAATGTGTTTTTAGAGGTGTGCAATCTTACCAAAGGTGAAACCTGACTACCTTTATGTTACATTGCTTTTTCCCTTGATCTAATTCAGTACTCTGACATATATATATCATTAAGTATAACTAGGCTTATGCATAACTAGGTCTATGCAAAATGCTTCTGTGCTTATTTGTGTTTATTGACTACAACATGAGATATCCATTGGTTTTGAACAGACATTTGTATCTATTGTTTGCCTTTGGCATGGCAGGACATCCTTATTTGTGGATTGGTTGGGTACATAATAAGCCTTTCTCTTACTGAACTGTGAGGAAGAAGGGCATAAGAGGCATGACTTCCTACACAGTCGAAGTACACTAGTTGTTACCAAGACTTAAAGGAGCTTGACTTGTCAAATCATTATTATCTAGTTTTCTTTCAGTTAGTTACTTAGTGCTTACTGCTAGTATTGGAGGTGTGTTGAGATCACTATGAGGAACATTTGGAGGGTTTTTTTCTACTTTAAAAAGAATGAAGATACTGTTTGCCTATAGTGGAGACCACCAGAATGCCTAAACTTAATACCTATGGAGTATCATGTTTATACCTTCTCATACCTCTTCTTACCCTGGAGCTGAATTAGATGAGATGGAAGCACAAGGGAATGTTTCTGGTCTGTAGCAATCGTATCCAGCTGATCAGTACAAACAGCTTCTTATGATGGCCCTCACAAGAATGACTCTACCATGCAAATAAGCTTTCAGAATAAAAGATACTGCATTTTAGTATAAGAATTTCTTTCCTGTGTTCTGTGGTGCTGGTTGGTCTTGGTGCTTTGTGCTCTTCTGCCTAGGTAAGATAATGCTCAGTGTGGTGGGGTAATGTGTGAGCTCCAGGAGCAGTGCAGGAGGACCCTTTGCAAACATTCTTATTTACTTCACTTTGAAAGCATCTATGAGGATGCTTGGGACTTGCTAGTGAGCTGTGAGTTGCTCATCAGCTTGCCATTCACTAGCTTACTGTGTCTTAAGGCTCCACCACATGTGCGTGGGCTGTTTAGGATGAGTACAGCATCTGAGGTCCTGGGATGTCTTACAAATCAAACCACCAGTCCCTACTGAATTTCTTAATTTGTTTGTTGAGTGACTGTTTGGTGTTTGAAGACACTGCTTCTTTCTCCCTTTCTCTCCCCTACTCTCTCCTCTACTCCACTTCTCCCACCCTTTCTTGTATTTAAAAATTTTTAAACATATTTTATTTGGAGGGTTTTTTTCTACTTTAAGAAGAACGAAGATACTGACATGAACAGCAACTTTATTTCTGTTGATCAGAGGGTAGCTCTCTTAGGCAGTATGGAATGTAGTGCTTTTCCACAGGGCAGAGGTTAGTTAGCAGTTTCACTCAGCTCATCTGTAGCTCTTCCTACTCCTCCAGGTGTGAAGATCTGAAAACTCTCAGACTCATGTAATAACCTGGACAAAGTTATTTTACAGTAACCTTTTGACAAGGGTACTAGACCTGTGTTTACCTAAGATGTTCATGTATTTGAATTAGTTGAAGGTTATGGTGGTTTGGGGTTTTTTGTCACATTTTTTGAGCGAGACTGAGGCCAAGAAATCTCTTTCAGAGCTGTCTACAAAAATGAGCTGTGTCTTTTGGGAATGGATCAGTTATACTACTCAAATTTTGTTGATGAAATTGTTGGCGTTCACTAGGTGCTCAAATACTTTTATGAATTCTAATTGCCACCCAGTGCAGTTTCTTAAGTGTGAGGATCCTTAAAAGAAAAATTCAGCAACTACAAATTGACTCAATCACCTTTGAACCTTTCAATCAAGATAACTCTGTTCCCGTAGCCCTCATGCCATGTTTAACTGACTCTAGATTAAAAAAAATGCACATTGACCTCCAGGCAGACAGGAAGGTTTCATCAGAAATACCATCACTGAAAGCTCATCTTACCAGTTACTTGCTTGAGGCTTGCAGAGATTTCAGTTATTTTGAACAGTAAAAATCTTACAACTTAGAGTCTTGGATTACTTTATCGAGTATTTATGGTTATCTTTATTTCCTGAACATTATATTAAAAACATGAAAAGCAGCTCTGTTTTTGTTTTCCTGGATGGTGTCTCTCTTTTTCCCTGTGGAGAAACCTGAAGGTGACCAGACAATTCTACTCCACATGGAAAAAAGGAGAGGTTTGGAAAATTATTTTCTTTCACACTGATACACCAGAAAACTTAGCTTGAATGTGGCATGATATATCCCTTTAACAAAATTAAATAACTTAATTTCAAATTCTATGCATATTGGAAGTTTGTAATGGAAGGAGTAACAAGATGGTTAGTCAGGAGAAACTCACCTGTGCTGCTAAGTGCAAAACTCTCTTAAATATACTTTTTGCATGCTCTTGTTTCTTGTTCATCTGCAATTGTGTTTACAATATATGTCTTTTCCGAGGAAAAATGGATTATTTTGGAGGATGTTCAAGGGAGTCTTGCTTCTGTCCTGGGAAATACATCTAGGAGCCACTTGGTCTGAAAGGGTGTCCAGGTGTCACAATGTGCCTTGCTCCATGGCCCCCAAAGCAGTGGTGAAGAGTTCTGGGCTTCAGTGCTTTGTCAGGATGGATTGCATCATTCACAGTTACCAAAGGCCTGTTTCAGGATTGCTGCTAACCCAGACACTGCTACAAGCTTTCAGGCATAGTTTATGTTTCTTAAGTCAGCAATGAATACAGAACTGTTTCATAATTCAGTTTTATATATGATAACCTAATCTTGTTACAAAAGAAGCTCTGATTTTATGCCCTTGTCCCTTCCCGTCATTGTCTACCTAGGATTTGACTATATATANATAATATTTATAAGTGTTATAACAATGCTACACATTTTCCTCTTTTTCTGAGACAGTGCTAGGGTTCATAAATGCAACTGCAAACATAATGTGATCTTCATTCAAGTCATGGTAGATCTACATGGAAGTGCTCTGAGAAATAAAAACTAGAGCTGGATGAGTGGTTGAAAGGGCTAAGATTCTGTCACAGTGCTAACAGAAAGTTCAAATTTTTATCTGTTATTATTTTTAAAAATTAGATACAAACCCAAAAAGTATGTTGAAGGAAATAAAATGGTACCAATGGCAAAGTGCTTCCCCTCAATACTGATGAAAATTCCACTGATGAGTGATTCCTGATGAAGATCTGAACAGATGTTATTTAGTTTTGTCCTGTCCATACTCATGGAAGAATTGAAAGGATAGGCATAAGACTGAATTTGGCAGTTTGCCTGCCTATCATCACTGAGTAAACAAAACAGCTTTTGCATACCACAGTTGGCTGAAAAAAATACATGTAAACATTTTGCTATATTAACCATCTTAAATATTAGAGTTCCAAGCTTTTGGATAAAATTTCCTGTTTTTCCTGTTCTTGTCCAGGAAATGGAATGCTTTTGCAATTATAATATTACCCTGAACTGCAAAATATTTATGCAGGCACAGTCTTCATCCCTCCTCATGTCTCTGGAGCACTCATATTCAAAAAAGGATGTAGTAATCCCAGATTTTAAGTCAAGGCTTTAAATGTGGCTTGGTAGTCACACTTTGGTGATAGAATGTTGAGGAAAGTGTCTATGATGTTGCAAGACCTGCTGACCTACATTTAAATTTGTCTTTCCTCTGCTTGTCTAGAAATGCTGAACTTTTATGGGGAACTGATCAGCCTCTGCTTATTATCCTCTTAAATGCTTTTAACTGGACTACTGCTCATCACCCGGAGAGCTAAGTCAGAAAACTGCAGCAGAGCCTGCTTATATCTTGGAGGTGCCCTTGGTGTGATGGGCTGACATTTGGACCTTATATTGTCAATGAGAGGAGTGACATCTGCTATACACATGCACTTTACTCTTGGCTTACTGATGTCCTTTAACTTGAGGCTTTGAAGTTGGTTTGGTTGATGTTGCCTGTGGACAGCGGCATTAAGAGAGAGCTTGCATTAGTGCTTGTTACGGTCACTTGAATGCTTAAGAAAGAGGCAGCAGGCTTAAATTTCTGTTGTTGCCACTTCTACCACAGATCAGCTTAAACACCTTCAGAAAGTGATTTGATTTGTTTTCTTTCTGTTTTCTTAGCCCTTTCCTTAAAGTAAGTGTAAATTGTTGTGAGTTATTAACTATTGAGGGCTGTTCTTATGTAATACTAGTCTTACCATTTGCTTTTACTGAATCACCGCAAGATTCAGCATTGTGAGAGCCACGTCCTTAGAAGGGAATGTTTAGGTTTAAATAGGAATAAGCATGAACAGCAACTTATAGTTACTTTACAGAGCTGACATATTGAATTCAGAAACAGATCTGAGCACAAAAATATGAAGCAAGTGTAGAAGTGGATTTATATTGCAAGTAACATAGTTGTGTTCTTAGGAAACAATACAAAGCTGCATTTTTGACAGCCTGGCTGGATACTTTTATATCAGATATAAATTAAAGTTTCTGGCATTTAATATTGTGCTTGGAAGTGTGCTGCACATAGAATAAATGGTACTGTTACTCTTTGGACTGCAGCAGTTAGCATTTCTAAGTCTTGAGTAAGGTATGCCCCTGATGACAGCACTCAATGCTGGCTAAGCTTGGCAGGTTTTCTGCTTGATGGAAAACTGGGTTGCCCAGAGCTCTCTAAATATTTGCTAGCTAGGGATCAGTGAGCAGCACACAGTGACAACACGTTCACTGACAGGAATGTACTATACCATACAGGCGGATGTGAGATTGAGCACCCAGCTGTGAGGGGCTGGTGCACTCCAGTAACATTGTTTCCAGTCTATCATGAGCCACAAATGAAGCCCAGTTGTAATTTTGATAACTTTGTACTCTGATTTTTTTCTTCCCATGAATGTAGATGCCAGCAACCTACCCTGCTGGGGTATCCATAAAATCATAGAGCATCCTGAGCTGGAAGGGACCCACAAGGATTGTTAAAGTCCAGCTGCTGGCTCTGCACAGAACAACCCTGAGGATGCTACTGTGCACTTGAGAGCATTTTCCGAAGGTTTCTTGAACTCTTTCCTGCTCTCTCTTCAGGATGTCTTTGTTTTTGAAGTAGTCAACAGCTCCTCCCAATTTAGTATCATCAGGAAACTTACTCAGTATGCATTTGAGTCCTGCATCCAGGCTGTTTATGAAGATGGTGAAGAGAACTGACCCTAAAATGGAGCCCTGGGGAACCCCACTAGTGAGCAGTCACCAGTCTGATGTCACCCCATTCCCTATAACCCTTTGCACCTGGCCCATGGGCCAGTGGCTCACCCATCACTTGATGTGTTTATCCTGCTGAGTGATGGACATTTTGTCCAGAAAGATCCTGTGAGAGACAGTATCAAAAGCTTTACTGAAATCCATAAAATTACATCACCCAGCTTCCCTCGACCTCATTTCAGCATTTCAAGTTGAAATGAATGTGTTTAGGGAACTGAAGAGCTTGGGCAGCTTCATGTTGCTGTTGAATACTTAAAAATGGGGTTCATAAGAAAACAGACTAGAATTCATAGACTAAAATGTAATATGGAGAGGGTTGTGCAAGTATTTCACTGCTTTGCTAATAGTTTGCTTTTCAGAATTTGTTTAATATTTATTAAAAAGTTGCACTGAATGAGCACACATGCTCCATTACCGTAAGTTTTACACTGGCGCTCTGCAACATTTTATGTTTTTGTTATTTTAATTTTTAATACAAACCCTGCAGTGATCAGGGCTTGGAAAGTGTAGCTCTTAGTACAGAGCTAACAGAGTCTAGAGAAGGTTATTCCAAGTACCCAGTGCACATTACCCTCCTCTTACTGCTTGCGTTCTAGTTGTAACAGTTTCACCTTAAATTACAGCAAGTGAAAATAAAACTGCTCTGGAAAGTTCTGAGACCTTGTCAGAGAGCTTCATATTCATATACCCTGGGCTTCTGGGAATCTGCTGTTTGTCTGCCCCAGAGTTCCTGATTTTTGTATCAGTGCTTGGGCTTAAAGAGGGGGCAGGAGGAGCTCCCTGAAGGCATGTATTTGTGAGAAAAGAGATATGAAAGACTTCAAGAGTTCCCATTGCTTGAGAAATCTATCTTATTTTTCCGAAGGGCTTGTAAAGTAAAATCACAGATACTTCCTCTCTCTGAAATTTAATGTGATCAGTAGAAAGGGTGCAAAAATAGAAGATCTTTCTTGAGAGTTCCTTGACTTTTCTGCTGGTCGATGGTAAAAGGGACGTTTTGCCTTTTTTATTATATTTTTTTCTCATTATCTGATGACCATATAAATTATTTTTGCTTTACATTAATTTGTAGAAAATTTCATTTTCTTTAACCAGATTTTGTTTGGTAGGAAAGCAGTCCAGAAATAATTTTAGTATCTTCTGCAGAGAACTGCAAATTTGTATGCATGATTGTTTCATGTTGGTCCAAATGTGTTGCTATAGTACTTGTAAAAGAAAATGCTCCAGTAGTCAGATAAAGAACACCACAAGGGAGAAAAGCTGTACCATGCTATTGCTATTTTCCAAGCATCATCCAGGTCTTGCAGGGTCAGCCAGAAGTTGTTTGCTCGATCCACTGAGTCCAAGGTAACTCTGTTCAACTCCTTAGAGGCTCTACAAGGCCTTGGTCCTCTCTGGGACTGGTGAAGGAGCAGTTTCTTTCTGCAGACTGGCCCTACACCTGCCACTGCTGTGCATCCCCACCCCATGGCATACTACTGTATCTGTTAGGAGGAGTGAGCTGCTTTGGGCATTCTTCTAGACATGGGATAGTCTGTTGTCTTTTAAATTTTGTTTGTTTGTTTGTTTTAACTAAAGGTGATGGGTTTGGGGTTTATGGTTGTGTGGAAGGCTTTTCCCCCAGTTTCCATAAATAATAACCATCAAACTGCTCTGAAACTTTTAATGTTAAAACAGTCCTGATCAGGCTGGACAAGGTAGACAGTGATTCAGGTGGTTTGGTCAAAGGAATGTGCTTAATGCAGATTATATTGCACAAACAAAAATATGTAACATGAGGATGTCCTCTATCACTTGTGGGTTGTTTTGAGTGTTTCAAAAAGTATTCTTAATAATTATGGATGGAGGGCAAACTGATGGAATAGATGAGAGGTGCTATGAAGCATCCTAATTGGTTGGTTCTGAGAGCTTTTGTTCCCTGTGTCTATCGGTTTTTAAGTTAAAGGACCTTATTATTTCCATGCAAGTGAAAAATATCACTTGGTGGACATGCTGCATACTCTCTTTGGTACTTCAAAAGCATCCAAGCACTTTTTAAGCACTTTATGAGATGGTCAGGAAAAAAAAATCCAGTTTCATATGAAAGCTATTTCCTAAGCCTTACTTCTATGTCTAAGTAAGATCCTTCAGATTTGTTTATTTGTTCATTCATTTATTTTGTTGGGGAATTAAATTTTTTGCCCTGATTCTTGTGATACCCAGATGAACCTGGGAAACACTGCTCTGTAGCCTTGCAATGTTCTGGTTAAATGTCCTCACATTAGGCTGAGAGAGTCTGTTTTAATCTTTCCTGCTGGAGCTGCTGCACTTGGAATACATAATTAAACAGTCCTTAAGGAAGAGAAAGGCTTAAGTCCTGGTTAACCCTTGGTGAGTTGAGCTGTCCTGATTTTAGAAATCTGTCTGCAACCATTATTTGCTTAGTAGCGTCACAAAACTGTCAGATATAAATAAAGGGTTTCACTTCATCTTTCAGATAGCTATTTAATTTTATGCCAGTGGGTTGATAGAGAAGCCATGTTATATGGTGCTGTAATTGTTGTTCTTGATTGCTCTGTTGCAATAACGAGTGAAAATAAACCAACTGCTTTAAGGTTTGTAAGCTGCTAAATGGGCATTTAATTTTATGCGAGACTGTCTAGAGAGATGTTGCACTAATATGGCTTATGAATTGAGCAGTGGTGCTGTTTAAAGGTGCCTGCAGAAATAAAAGGAGATGAAGATGTTTATAGCAAATGTCTGTCTGACTGACAGCTTGCATGTTGGTGGTGGGAATTGCTGTTAACTGACGAAGAGGAGAGTCATAGCCTTGTAAATGGAGGCTTTCCTCAGCTGTAAATGAGTTACATCAGAAAAATGGAGGATATGCAAGAACTTCAGAAACCATTTGAATGAATCAAAAATACTCTATTAAGGCTGCAACTATTCTTTAAAAGAGTAAATTAATCATAAAGTGAATGAATGGTACATTTCAGGTTTTCTTTGTCTTTATTGATTAATGTCGATGCCTGAGTCTCACCATGGTCTCATCTGAGTGATCTTTGAGCACTGTGGGTCAGATTCTGACATGTAGGGAGAGGTTATGGTTCTTGCTGTACTCTGAACAGCCCTTTTGCTTACATCTGATATGAATTTGGCCCTCTGGCTCTTTTCCCATTGCAGTATTTCTGTCCTGAACTATCAGTGAGTAATTACAGCAAGTGCTGTTCTATTGATTTTAAACCCTTCATGAAAGAAGCTCTTTTTGAAACGTTTTGGTGCAGACTCATTTAAAAGCTCTTTTTTTTCTGTGTTGAGCCTGCTGTTACTGGGCTGGTGGGTACATGCTGGTCCCCAAGAGCCAAATCTGTCTGCTGAGCTGCACCAAGAGCAGGGCCTTCAGAGCTTTCTCTCACCTGATGAAGACACAAATATGCTGAGAAGACAAACGCAAGGCAGGGAGTAAAAAAGATCCCAAAACTCAGTTTTGCATGAGCTGGGCCAGACTCGGTGTGGCACAGGCTTTGCCTCTGACTAGCTCAAAAGTTTCAGACATGATCTCTAAGTGTTTGTGGCTGCTGTCACACTGCCATGGGTGCCTTTCTGGAGGCAGATCAGGATTTATGTTTTTCTCTTCCTTGCCATGCTTCACATGCAGGAATGGATGTCACCATTTAGTACTTAGAGAGTGGGGAGCAGCTGTGCAGCCTTTCCAGATACAGGTGTTTGGTATCTGTTGAAAGTGCAGGGGGCCAGGGCTGTGTGTGTGTCACTGGCTCACAGTCATTGCGCTGTAACCCACTGTAAAGCTCAGCTGGTGCAAGGATATGCTTTCCCCATCTTTCTTTGCAACATGTTCTTGTGCTTGGGGTGCAACAGGCAGGATTTTACCACTGAACCTCAGCTTTGTGTGTCAGCACCTTCGGTCAGGCAGTGTCAAGCTGTCAGTTCTTTTGTACCTGTCTTCATTGTTCATTCCATGAAAGTGAGGCACATGTAATATTATGTTAGCAGTGAAATTACTAGGAGAAAATCTCTTATCAGTTGATTGGGGTCTTTCTGTTCAGCTTGTAAACTATT
The DNA here is from genome assembly GCA_013399835.1 of Leptocoma aspasia. NCBI lineage: Eukaryota > Metazoa > Chordata > Aves > Passeriformes > Nectariniidae > Leptocoma > Leptocoma aspasia. Next base: position 218,119 of record VXAX01006124.1, on the reverse strand, counting down.
CTTTTACTCTGGAAAGATCACCTCACTGTTCAGCTTGAATCATCCTTTGCTTCACTGAAGCTCCCTTTACCTGCAGGAAACAGTGATGAAGAAATCCACAGGAACTAATGGTTGCAGTATTTGCACAGGCCTGAATCTCTATGACTTCATTTTAAACAAATTTGAAAAGTAAAAGCTAAATGATAGCTAGTGCACAATAACAAAGTGCCTTCCATTCACTCATAGTGTAGGAGAGATGTGGGGTAAGTGTGGGGTAATAAATGGCCAAGTGTTTATTCTTCTCAACAACGTCCACCAAGTGTAACACAGGTTGCAATGTGTTTCATTACCTTGAGTTTTCTCACTTTTTGGAAGGTATTTTCTTCAGCCATCCTGATGTGGATTAAAGTACCCCCTTACTAGAAACTCATTAACTATATAATTTTATGTCTGTTTTTCTGGTTCAAAATAAGTATTGATTTGTAAGAATATGCATGCTAATAATAATAATTATATGCAACTGTTTAATTTTTTGTATCTAGCATGCTGTATTTAGACTTTATAATGGCTTTATCTGTTTCTGTCCTGAAGGACAGTTTCACAAAGACTTCAGTGTACTGTCAATTGTTGCTGTGCTAAATGCAGCAAGGGTGGGAGGAAACCTGGGAATGAGTTTGTTCTTTTATTTTGGTTTTTTTTCAGTTTAAACCAATGATTTTTGCTTTTGTTTTTTTAAGGTGGAGAAAATATACAGTAACAAAGTGTTGACGTTTTGAATGAAGCTGTTCTGCTGAATATTTGGGTAGTATCTAGAAATGGTCTCATCCACTGTGTCATCATTAGCAATAAATTAGTATGCTGAGAATGGGCTGTCAGTAATTCAGATGTGGAGTTAGTGAAAGAAGTAATTCCATCCCCATCAAAACATAAAACGTAATGCAATTTCAAGCTCATATTTAAATGTCTTTTTTGGCCATGTCCCCTCAAATACAGAAAGAAAACAGTTATAATAAAACATAAAGGTTGAAGGAAAAAGAGAAAAAATAAATATTTAACCTAACTTCAGCAATCTTGTAAGTTTTTTCCTAATGTTTATATTTGCTTTTGGACATGATACAGGGTAGTCTACTTCTGGAAGTACTGCAGTTTAAAATCAATTTATACTGAAAGATATTTTGCCAGGATATACCAGTTCTGTGATGATTTATAACAAAAAACATTATTCTCTCCTTCCCCTTCCTTTTTGGGGGATGGGAGCCTTGGATGACTACATGAAGCAGTGTAAGTTATTAATTTTTTAAAATTCTGAAATGGAAAATGTGACTTAGGTATGTTTTCACTCCTTATCATGCAGTGAAGCATTTGGGGCCAGATCCTTTGGTGCTTTGAGTTGACAGAGCAATCCTGGAGTTCACTGGTGCTTGTACCGAGGTGTTCAGATAATTTGGATTAATTTCTGTTTGCTGGTTCGTGGTATGGCAAAGAGATGAGTAATCATTTATCCTAAGAGTAGATGACTGTAAATTGGTGATATAATTTCTGTGGAATGTAGAGTGGGTTGAACAACCCCTCCACCTTTTCTCTGAAGTTAAAAAGCTAGTATTTTACAGAAGACAAATTCAGTGGATTTTCACAAGATTGGCAGTCCTTGCCTTAAAGCAATTAAACAATGAAATTAAGGTAGAGTTTTAGAAAGTCGTGATGAATTACATCAAAATATATCCACAAATCACTTTGATGTGGATTCTCTTGCTGTTTAAAAACATACTCTTCTTGTTTTCCAAAAAACTTGGAAAATTAGATCGTTCTCTATTTGTCTAAGGAATTAAATAACTACATTAAAGGAGACTGGAGGATAGGTTTTCTGAGAGGCACAAGTTCCAAAATCTGTGCTATTCTGATAATAGTCTCATGTTCATGTTATATTTGAAATTTTTCTAGTTTATTTGAGATTACTTGAAGCAGCAGTGCTCTGTACTATTCCTCTAGTAGACTGCTGAAGTATTAGTGTTAGCAAACATTTCAACTTGCCCAGCTGTCTTCCAGCTCATCTCCTTAACTTTAGCAAACAGTTTCTTTGCCTCTATTGGTATGGTTCTAACAAGTCTGTGATTTCCATTAGGAAGAAAGATAAATGGGTTGTGATTCATGCTGTGCATGGAAGTCTGGTGCTGATATGAGAAGCTGTAGAACGAGGATGGGGAACTTGTGACAGGAACCTGTCTGCCCTTGGCAGCCTGAACATTCTTGCTTCCTTTTCTGTACTCTCTGGTTACTGCATGGCATTAACCATGGATACTGCACAGGTGGCCACTAGACGCATGGGAACATGAATATTTTTGAGCTGCACCAGACTCTTTGTGAAAGGGATATTGAGGGAACTGTGCTGTCCTGTCCTTGGCCCCCAGGGTACAGCAAGAGTGGGATGTCATCCTCTTTCCCCTATCCCACAGGAGAAGAGAGGCCTTTTCAAGCCCAACCAAAGCTGACTCAGAAAGAGCAAGGAAAGTGTAGGTCTTGATTTTACCACCGAACGCGTGAGGTTCATTCCTCCTCAGCTGGAAGTGAAAATGAGACCTTCTGATTTATTCCCTGCAACTGGATTACCAAAGGGGAATATGCTGGGAAGCATGAAGTTTTGAGGAGAGTGAGCTGTGTGTTAGTCTGTGCTGACCTGAATGTGTGCTGCTTTTGAGCTGCCACTGAGCCAGCTTGGATGGGGAAGCTGTAGATCAGCACCTCTGTAGACACATGCTAATGTTGTACCCACCAAATATGTTTGAAAATCTAATTTGGGCTTTGTGAAAGCCATGCCTTACCAAGGGATACTGAGGTTGCCCAAGACATTTGAGATTAGAAAGGAAGTTGCAGTGATGGATGGGCTGCATCAGGCATGTGTCTTCTAGTTGAAGGTGGTAGATTTTTTACCATCACCTGTAGACTGATAGCATTACTGTTTTATTGCATTGTGACAAACAGGTTTTGGAATGGAAACTAGATGGAAAGGAAAAAATTACTGATATTATTTATAAAACCTATTCACAAGATTTACATTCTCAGTCCTATTTCTGCCAGTGATATTAGTGTTGATGAATTCTTATTTAGAGAAACACAGATCTTATTACATCAAGGGGTAAATATGCAGTGTGATACATGGGGATTAGCTGTGCAAGTCATTATCTTTGACATGCTGTCTTTGCTGCTGTTAGTCCTTCTCAGCAATGGATCTTTTTCTATATTTAAGTAATTCTAGCTGAAGAAAAAATGAGATGATTACCATACCCTCAAACCTCTTCTAGTGGTTTTTGCTAAAGTCAGAATAGACCTGGTTGTATGAAGGAGATGTTTGCTAATTTTGAGCATATATTGTACTTTTGTGAAACAGAAACTGTGATAGTATTAGTTCATCTCATTTCTCTGGAATGGTGACAAAGCTAATAAAAGACTAAATCAGATAATGATTTTTATACAGTAAACGTCTGCTGCTAAACAGCCCACTGACAAAATGACATGGTCTTTTAAAGCCTTTTAGCACATGTAAAGCCTCCAGGATTTAACTGATTTGCATGAAACCGAATCTTTCCCAGACGTTTTTCCCTTACGACCACGCTTCATTTCCAGAAGGTAATTAAACCCTTGGAGACAAGCTGACTGGTAGGAGCTTTGTGCCACAGCAAATCCTGGAGGTGGGACTACCTGTCGCATGATGATAGCTGCTCCCCTTAATGAGCTTCTTACTGCCAGCGTTGGTGTGTCCTTGGTAAATTGTATTTGTAATGTTCCTTGCACCCAATGACACTCTGGAGGGGACTTGCTAACAAGAAGGTATTCAGTTCTGCCACTGCAATGACTGAAAGACCAGAAGATTTTCCTCTTCTTGCTGGAGTTCAGCTTTGCTGACTAAAGTTAAATCCCTCTGCCGAGGATGAATCATTGGTAGCTCATAAAAATAATTTCTCCAGAGAAAATTTTTGGCTTCTGAAATAGGCAAGGCTGTGGCAGGATTTCCCTGAGGGAAGGCAGTTCTTCCCAAGCACAGGGCTTTACCTTACTTCCAATTATTCAAGCTTGGGTGCCTGTGTATCTAACAGGTTTCAGCGTAAAAATGTTCCTAGTACTAAAATTGCCAAATAAAATTATTTTTTATCACTCTGTCACTGTCTGTTATGGTCTAGCCTCAGCCACAAAAAAGTTGTCTTCCTGAGCTTTCATTTTCCCCTCTGCAAGCACTGCTGTGTCCTGGTCCTCTGTCAGGAAACTGCATTAGGGTTGGGGGTGTAGTGTTCATGGAGAGAGCCCTATTTTAGTGTTTGGGCTTCGATTTTTTTCTGACTTAAAGAGCAAAGATTTTGGTAAATGTCTAACGAAAATGTTCCACAATATTTGGCCCCTGCATTTTGTTAATTTGTTTTTCCTTTTGAAATTACTTTTAACAACAATCCATGAAATTCAGCTCTTCTGATTCCTAAGAAGCCAGTGCAGTGTGATACAAAAGCAGAAGGAATGCTTGGTCTAATGTTTGTTTACCTTTTCATAAAAATTTGTGAAGCACAATGCTTCTTATTTTCAAGGTGTTTAAATTTGTTTGTGTGAAATCTTACCTTATGCCTAACTGAAAAAGGCACCAAGGTGAAATTGTGAGGAAAAGTAAGGGTGTCTATCAGATAGATGAAAGACAGTTACACACCTGTGGATGCTCTGGGAATAATTTTCAGACTACAATTAAACTTCAGAAGCCTGTGGCTTCCAGTCCTACACTAAAAAATTTGCTTTCCTGAATTAGATTTGCAAAGATGCTACTGTTGTCAGTGGCAGCAGCTCCTGGCTCTGTGCCTAGCTGGGCTTGAGCTCAAGAAGAGATGTTAGGCTCTTGAAGCAGTGTTTGGGTACCACTTTGAGGTAGATTGTGGTACAACTGTTTGGAAACCTATAGCTATACTGGAACTGTCACATCTTTGGCATTTTATCAAAGAGGGGAGGGAAATATGAAGGTTGTGTTTCTGAAACCCATGAAATGTACTGGTCTGGAGAAAAAGTAATATTTTCTTTCTTTAATTTTGATGGCTTGATGTTGCAAGGTGAGTAAAACAAGTGTATTACTGGCACAATGGTTGCACAAATGCACACAACTCTGAAAAGTTTCTGTTGAAGCTTTATTTCTTCATTAGAAGCACCTATACTTTCTGCTGACAGAATGCATCTTCAGGGGAAGAGAGATGATCTCCTGACTTGCCAAGATTTGACAGTTTCAGTTGGCCACAGACTGCGATTTCCAGTACAGTGCAAATTTCAATGTTTCAGGTTTTTCCATTCAGAATTGTAAAGAAAAAGCTGTTATCTGTTTTTGTCTTAACACACAAACTTGTTTTAACTGTCATGACATGAAATGATATAATAATTGAACAAGAAGGGTGACAGTAGTAATGAATCCAACTGTTTGACTGTCAAAATATTTAGTTTCATTATGTTATTTATGATTCATTTGGATGCCACTTCATTAAATATTTGCTGAAATCAGTGTGTATTCATTAGACTTTTGCATGGCATCCCATTCTTACTCTCAAATCAACCACATGGAGACTTGTAACTCCACAAATGTAGAAGGGTCACCTTCTCTATGGCACTGATACTGGCTTGGGTGTTCACTGCTCTGGGGCCTGGTGCTTCCCTAGGTTCATGGGGTAGAAACATGGCTAAGGGGACTTGTAAGGATGTATCATTTTTAGACTGCTCAGGATTTAATAAAGGAGCATAATTGAGAGAACCATGCTTGACTTGGAAATGCACTTGGGATTAATGTATTTTGGCTGCTGGGAACTGCAAGATTTACTGTAGTTTCTTGAAAGAAGGATTGAGTGATGTCCGACTATTAGGTCTCATGATCTGGTGCTGGAAAAGTGATGCATGTTCTGAGTAACTACTAAAATACTTCTTCTCTTAATAATTGGAAATGCCCATCTCCCGCTGTGTCCCAGCTAGGGATTCACAATGAGCAGGGGACAAGCCTTCAGTGTCAATGTGAGTGGGGCATTTTGACAAACAACAGACAAACTGTCTCGCTGTTGTTTTTACAGGGCTGATCACTGAGACTAAAAATGAGACCAGGGCAGTGAAAACTGTGTCACTGTCTCATGCAGCAGAAACCGGAGAGCTCACTGCTGCTTAATCTTTAATTTTTGTTACTTTATTAGAAGACATTAGGCATCAATGCCCTTATATGGATCACAAGTGGTAGCACCGTTTATCGCAGATGGAAACAAACTCATTTCATGTTCAGTAGACTGTGAAATGAGTCTCAGCTGTTCTTCCTCTGTTGCACAGTGTCACACTGTTCTCATTAGACAGCATCCATGCAATGGCTCTTCAGCCACTTCAGCACCCTTTGCTTGGCACACGTTCCCGAGCAGCTCTCTGGGAGTCAGAGGCAATGGGTCAGCTCCTGCAGAAGGGACCAGTGTGGTTCATTGGTTTGGGACTTGGGTAAAGAACTGAGGATGGTTTTGTCCATTAAATAGTAATTAATATACTTTTCTGTTCAGAAATTTGATGGTAAAAATACAACTGTAAAGTGCAAGTGCACTCCAATGAGATTTTTTAGTGAAAATGTTTACTTCTGCAGTGTCTCACAACCAAGTATCATTCCAGTGTGCTGAATGTGGAAACTACAGGTCCTGGACTGGCTGTATCCTAGACTTGTGTGGCCTCAAAAGTCTTAAAGACTTGGGCAAGAGTCTAGCTGCTTTCCACCTTTCTTGTGCTGCTGTCACTGCCTTTAGTACATGTGATAGTCCACAGTTTAATACTTTACCTATGGCAGTTTTAAATGCAGACAGAGGCTATTCCTGTAATTTTCCTCGCATTGCTGCTGGCACAGCTAGCTCTTCCATACCACCTGTGAAGATTCCTATAATGACTGGAAACTGTTTCTCCTTTAGGGGCTTATTAGCTTGCAAACTAATAAGCCTCAGGAATGATTTAGTTCTGTTACAGAGGAATCCCAGCTCCTCTGGGTTTGAGCAAAACAGTGGAGACTGTCGGGTGATGCATATTAACCCCAGCTTGTTTAAGCAGTGTTCAACACACAAGCAGAGACTGTGGAGAGTGGTAAGGCTTTGCCAGCAACACTCATGGGTCTCTATTTTCTCTAATTTTGTTTCTTCTTTTACCTCAAGTACTCATCTAGTCCTATTTGTCTTTTAATGAGATCAGCTTTTGTTCTCTATTGGAAGATTAAAAATAATCACTGTGAAATAACATTCTGCTTGTAGCACCTGCTGCTACATACTTGGTCTTGTATACAGGGGAATGAGAAGTATTGCCCAACTGCATACAGCCAGACAGTTAATGAAGTTTTATTATCCAAGCTGTGCCATTTCACATGAAAAAGAAAGTAGTATGGAAATAATTCTACAGTCTGGGGCTGACCTTGCAATACAGAGTTCATCCAGTGTCATAGAACTGTGCTCTGAATTTTAAGGGTTTTTTATTTCTAAATTATTACTCCTTATGCTCTTGGGGAAAAAAAATCCAAAACAAACTTAAAAATGTATACAATCTCTAAAATGACTTGTAGCATCCAGTCTGCAAGAAGTCTAAAGTGTCAAGGTGTAAGCTCTCCTGGTGATGTTACAGACTGTAGTGTGCTGCACTGATGTTGAAGATTTTTCCAGCTATTGAAAAATGAAGAATTTTTGCCAGAGCCTGGACAGATCCTTGGGTGGTTTTGATGGCAGTGCAGGCTGCCCTTCTGGTTTCTCAGGAGCTGGACAAGAAGGCACAAGTCAGGAACTGGGCTTTGGATGGTGGCTGAAATATTTGAGCAGCCTGGGCTGCCCAGTGAGCTGAGTGTGCCTAGAGAAGGCAGAAGCCCCAAGGATGCCCATTTGCCTGGTTCTTCACCCAGGGAAGAGAAAGAAGGAAGGCCTAATCTGAACTACTTAAAATCAGTAAAGTATAATATAAGGACTTTTGACTCCAGTGCCTGGTTTTGCATCTCATATCTTTCATAAAGTAATCAGTCTCAAGTCTAAGCCTGTTTAGAAATGCTCTTCACATCTTCAGGCTAAGCTTCTTAATGGGTAAGTTTACAGCCATTTACTCCACTGCTTTTTTTGTCCTTTGACTTAATCATGCTTTCCACCTCCCCAGTGATTACGCTGCAAGAGCAATCCTGGCTTCTCTTGGCTTTTGGTCCACAGGACTAAACAAGTCAAGCTTGTAATCTCTGTTAAAAATGTGCTCTTCACTTTTCTTATTATCCTCAAATCCTTTCTCTGCGCCTTTTGCAGTTCAAATACTTTTTTTTTTTTTTTTCCAAACAGGAGTGACCTGCTTAAAAAATATTTCAGATGGGGCTTTGCCAAAGTGTTCTGTGGTAGCATCTCTTTGATGCACCAGAAGATCTTGTCAGGCTGGCAGACAGTGTGGGTTCTCTTTTCATGTTTCCATTGAGTAGTGTTATGCTCTCTGAATGGTGGCTTGGGTGAAAGATGCAGAAATGACATCTCAGTCTTCAGAATGAGAGATGTGGCATTGACTGTTAATTCCTCTGTGCTAGAAATCTGGTGGCATCAATGTGGCTGGCTGTCCTAAGGTTAACTGTAGGTTGTCTCTGTGGCCAGCCAGCCTGCTGGTTTCCTGTATAAATTTGGTGTGCTGTTTTTAGCACATACTTCAAAATCTTCCAGTCAAATATTGGAATCATTAAATGCACTGAGTTCTAGATTGATACAGTCTAAGTCACTCTGCTGTTTCAGGTAATGAAACCTCAGATCAAAAATGTACATTCACATTATATGCTGAAAGCTTCTGGGTATCTTTATAGCTTTATACAATTATCTTCCTTTATAAAGGTCACTCATTTCAGTAACATGGATATGTAATTCTATAAAGTTTTGAGCTATTTTTCTAAGTATGCTTTTATGTCTTCAATTTCCTTATGCACTATCATTCCTGATATAGCATAGGATCATTAACAGAAGCACTTCATTAAAGAAATACAGAGGTATTAATAAATAATGGCATACTCAAAATTCAAAATGAACAAAGATTGAGGACTTGAATTTCTGTATCATTAATCCAAGAAATTACAGAGTGAAGGTACTGCATTGGTAAAGTTTGGAAAGACCTAAAACTATGTCTGCAGCAGATATATATTAGAGACTTTAATTAATTAATTAATTAATTTTTAATTTGTAAACCATCTTGCATTATGAATGCTGTAAGTTTGCCAGTTGGCATTTTATACTTGGAATACTTTTTCTATAGATACCTCACTTGGTCAGTTGCCATCTTTGAATGTGTGGGATGATCTTTTGAATTTTCTTTTTAGTAATTTTTCTTTTTTTAAGACTGTGCTGTATTAATTTATGTTATTAGGACATTGTTTACTTTTGTATTGCTTAATTATGAGGTAATATTCACAATGGAGGAGTATATGAGGCAGTGAATGGTGTTTGCAGGTGATTAATTGTACAGTGAAGCTGAGACACTTGATAATTACAAAACCTGTTGGTTTTGACTGTATTCCAGCTCTGTGAAGATTATTCATTTTACATGGAGAGGGGCAAGAATAAGGTAAACTGAAATGATATTTCTGCCTCTTTTGAGTGCTTGTTTTGCCTTTTCTTTGCATTTTTCTTGGGTACTACTGTAAGAGCAGGTGGGTTTATTAATAAAATACATATTTTAAAGGTTTAGGGATTTCCCTTACAGGTTAGATCTTTAAAGGCTTGTTCCTTGCCTCAATATGAAACTGGTTCTTCTTCAGCTGGGGAAAAATTTATAATATTAATTTTTAAGAAGTTATACTATGTAAAATTAAATTTGTACTTTTACTGGAAAAATGCTCCATTTCTCAGTTTAAAAAATTTTGCTGTCCTTTTTTCACAGTTCCATAATCACTATATTAAAATCTGCAGTGCTTGACAAATATAACTGGCAAAATGGAGTGGATGTATGGTGGTATTTCAGATACAGCAAAACCACATGGTTAGATAGAGTATCACCCTCAAAGGGGGAATGTGATGAGTGGTGCACAGCTTCAGTTTAAAATGTTTGGTGATGGGGTTGGTGAAATAGGAAAGATTTTTCACTTCTAGAAACAGCAGTGCATTATGGTCTTAGAAATTATACCTTCTATTTTTACAATTTAAGCTGTATTTCAGCTGACCTGTGGGGAGGTAACCTGCTTTGGTGATATTTATCCCTTTCTTCCATCTAGTTATATACACCCCCATTTATCACCCTTCTGGTTTGAAGGGTGCTCTGAACACCAGAGAGCCACTCAAGGAGGTTTGGTGCATGAGCTGGAATGAGAAGTCCTCGCTCTCCAGAGCCACATCAATTTCAGAATATAATCCTGCAATCACCAATTTCTGTGGGGTGGAGTGAGATGTGTAGCATCCTCTTAGGTGGTGCCACAGTTCATATCATCCTAACTAATGTTTTGCTAAATTTGAGCCTCTTCTGCTCTCCTCTGGCTGATACAGCAGGGTGGTGGGGAGGAGTAGTTATTTCTCACTGCTGTTTCAAACTCCATGCCCTTTGATACTTGGATTTGGGGACTGGGAAAAGTTTCTGTTAGTGAGGAAGCTCTGGCTTTCAGTGTACCTGATGGGGCCTGTCTCATCACTGCATAGTGTTCCAGTACAAATTGAGAGAAGGAGAGCTACTCTTTTTTAACGATACTCTCCACTGTTTTGCATCTCCTATGGATTATTTTTGATTGTGAGTGTCCTTGGAATTCTTTCATACTGCATCAACTAGTTATGAACAGCTCATCACAGCTAATGCAATTACAGTTGTGATTCATTAACATCAATGGACAGTGTTTTTAATACTTTGCTTGCTGAAGTGAAACAGAAGAAGTGGGAATTGCACAGGGATGCTCACTGTCTAGCAAACCAAGATTTTTTTTTTGTTGTTGTTTTTTGGTTGTTTGGAATTTTTTTGTTTGTTGGTTTTATTTTGGAGGGTATTATTTGTAGTTTTGCCATGGCAACAGTGATGACACAGAACATTAAAGTAATCCTCATTTTGGAGTTTATTTTTAACAGGAGCAGTGGTGCCAGTAGCACAACGGGCCTTTGATCTTCAGGATTTAATTTTTTATTTCCTCTTTTTATTTGCTATTTTTTTGTATTAAGTACTGTGCAAAGCTCTGCTGTAGGAATGTGTTCTATCATATGCAGAAATCCATCACAGAGCAGGGAGCCTTAACTGATCACTAATTGAATCTAACTTGCCTAAGGTCTGTGAAAGCAAATTATTTTCTTTGGTAAAGTAAGCAGACATTATCTCTAAAATGGATTACTTATCAAACCCTTTTTTTTTTAGGTTCTTTTTCCAAAAAAGGGAGAAAGTCAATGGTTGTGCTGTTTTGTTTTGAGCAAATTCTCAAATTTCAAATTTTTATTTTCTTCTGTTTTGCACATTGCTTTCAGCCATTTCCTTTCCTGTGCATTTAATTCCCCTTCCCAGATCTTTTACCAGAATATCTGCAGTTTCAAGCACCGGAGCCTATTTTGGGAGCTTTTAGTTGAACACACTTCCAGCTCCTTCGTGGGCACCACACAGCCACTCTGTAGCTTGTAGTTATTGGTCAAGAATGTCAGATACTTTGCATTTGCACCAGAGAGGAAACATTTGGTCAGTTGCAGTGAGTTGTCTTTCCCTTTTAGTATTTTATCCCTCTCCCAATCCCATAGACTTTCTTAGCTGCTTTTTTGATGTGACTTACTGAGACTCTACAAGGCTTCTCGTCCTTCTACTAGGACTCTAGAAGGCTTTTTTCTCCTCCAAGTGACAATTTTTCATCCATTTCTACAGCCCCAACCCAAGTAGAATGATAGTGTATCAAGACATAAGCAAATAATTTGTAGCATAGAGCTGCCTGAAAAGTGAGAAGATAATTTCCTAGGTAGATCTGCCCTAACCAGGTTGAGAATAGCTGTCCGGTTCTAATTAAGCTTTTTCCTAAAAATACAGTGGTGTTATGTGAACCAGTTAAAATGAAATATTGAAATTGTACATCCTACAATACATTACATGTCTGATACTGCAAAGCTGAGCAAAGAAGTCCTCGAAAAAATGTATTTTATTAAGCAGAGAATAACTTTGCCTTGAGACTTTACCTACAGTAATTTTAAATATAGTAGCAATCTAAGTTATTTACTGACTCATTCTGAAATTTGTCATATTTTTGTAATAATTTTAGTAGATGGGTAATTTCTTACATTTTAAGACTAGAAAGGGCAGTGAGCTGAGCTGATTTGACCACTTGCACATGACAGGCAAATGTATTTTACAAAATTAATTTCTTATATTAGTCCCTAAATTAGAATAAATCATTCCATCCTCGGGAGATTAAAACCCAGAAAGAGGATAGGAGAAGTGATGTTGCATAGAACTTGTTGATAAATCAGCCTTTTCAAATACTGTTTTGGAGGATAACATCTCTCAGGTAATCTTTCTTCCCACCAGTTCATTAGGCTATTTATGAAATCTTAAAAGACTTCTTAATGAAGTTAAAATTGTCACTGTTAATTTTTTATCTCTGTGTTGCTTATTTAATCCTTCCATGGAACAAAAGCAAAGCCACCCTGAAAGGAGGTGTTTTGGAGTAGCTTGGTGTGTGGATGCTGCCGATGATGGACACAGTCAGAGTGGTCTCAGCAGCACCTTCTGTGTTCTAAACGTGTCTGGGGAATGTAGCTTAGCTGCCGGATTTGCTGCACTTCCCATCCGTGCCACTTGGCTAAATCTGGAAGTGACAGCTCATTGTCAGTGTTCAAAGAAAAGTTCCTGCAAAAGTTGTCACAGGTGAATTCTTCTGCCTCACTTTGGTCAGTTGAACCACTGCCGGTACTGGAACATGTTTCTGTCAGTGACAATCCATGTCACAGCAATTGGCAGTGTCACCTTCATTTTCTCTGGGATTTTTTCAAAATGACAGTAATTTTTGCAATGGTTGTGTGACTCACTAGATCTACAGGGAAGTACCATTTCTGATGTATGGTGGAGGAATTCTTACCTTCTGTTCAGGATCTTCAATGCTCAGGGGAAAAAAAAAAAAGGCAACAGCAGACACATGAATACAAGTTTTGAGTCTGGAATGGTGCAGGCTTATTTGAGACCAGTGCAATTCTGTGTGGATGCTTCATAAGGCAGTATGAGCATTGATAAATCCTAAGTGGTTCTGACCTTGCAAAACCAGTCATAGCAGAGCCTAAAATATACAAAAGATTACATATCAGGTTTAAGTTTTAGGCTTACTAAGAAACTCTCAAGGGACATACTTCTAAATCCTATGTGACAGTTGAGCGTTTCTTTTTTTTAGTGTTTGTCTTCTTTAGCCCTTTAAAAAAACCATGTGAGGTATCTCCCTATCTTTTTTAGGCACTTAAAATGTTATAAATATGGCCATTCAAGTTTAACAAGGTTGTTATCACAGGAGTAAGAGTAGATATAAAGGTGTTTTGTTGGTTTTGCCACAATGAAGATGATAAGGTCTGTACAGCAGACTCCTGAAAGTCTCTGCCTGCCTGCCTGCCTGCAGTCAGCCCGAGCACCTTTTCCTGGCTGTACCATGAAACTAAAGTAGGCATGATGTACCATGAAACTTGTGCCTTTGGGCAGGATATCATCTCCTCTAGAATGACACATCTGTTTGGGAACACTTCATTTTTTTCAGTCAGAATTAATTTCCTTCCACTGTGGGCATGAGGTAACTATTACAGGGAGGTAATGAGCTCCGGGCAGCTCCTGCTGTTGTCATGCAGTGGAAGGTGTCAGGTGTGGGTTTGTAGCTCGTGTGCAAACTGTTCATCATGATCACATCAGTCACTGTGAGCTCTGTTACCTGCAGATCCATTAGTTCATAACTTCTGTCTGCTTTTGCCAATAACTGCAGAGGTGTGTTGCTTTCTAGGGGTGACCTTTTTATCTGATATTTTACTGCTTTCTGATTCTGAAGTGTTTTCTTATTTTTGGGCTGATTTGGTGGCAGATTGAGCTATACTGTGTGCTCTGAATCATGGATTTTCTAACCTTTTTGTTACTTTCCAGTTGGAGAAATATGTTCTTGTATTGTTTAGTAACAGTTGCTTTTATTCTGCTGCTATAATGGAAACTTGTTTTTTGAAGCTGGAGCTGGAACAATTATAGGAGTATACAAACACTGTAGTCACAGGCTATGCTTCTCTAGCACCTTCCCAGAGGTGAGAGCAGTGCATGTCTGTGCGAAGGTGCAGGGAAAGCATCACCTTCTGTGGTAGAGTTCCAGTGAGAACCTAGACTAGGAAAGAATGAAGCCCCACATCTCTCCTTTCCTGCTCCAGTGTATATTCAAATCATGTCTTGCCTGTACTGTCTGAAGGATGTGTAAGAGAAGAACGTATTGCTAAGAATAAGAGTGAATTTAAAAAAAGGTAAATGTTTTGTTTGGTTTGGAAAGACAAACAGTTCGAATATACAGAATTTGTGAGCTGCTTACTGAGTTCATTGCAGCTGTGAGCACAGAAGCAAGGAATTGCCTTCAAGGTCTGCAAGATTTGAGAAAACATTTTGCACAAACTTTTTCATTTATTTTCCATCTTGTGTAGTTGTCTTGAATTGATTTTAAAATTGCATTTTGAGTTTTTAATAACTGTAAACCCAGGATTTTCTGATTTTAAACTTTTAAGTTCTGCCTGGCCATGGGAAATTTTTGCTAGAGAAGTCTTGAACATTTCTACCTTAAAGGTCTGGCTATACTGGGGTTTGGCTGTGGGAGGCAATAGGGTCGTGTGACAACAGGATTATTAAACTGAGCTTCCAAGGAAGCTTTCATCTACAGACCTTGCAGGCTGAATCCTTGGGGTGTAAGTGCAAACCTGTCACGACTTGAATACTGAAGTGTTCATTTAGCTTGGTTTGTGATTACTCTGTAGAAACAAGCTGCTTAAGAAAAGAGGAGCAATGCATTTTATTGCAGTTTTTCTGGTTTTTTTACTTTTAAATCAGTGGGAGAAACAACTGCTTGTCATGTCTAATTCTTTAGTGCTGGAAAAAGCCTAAAGAATTAGGCTTGAAAAATTCCAACTTTATTTACTGTTTTGTCTTTTCATTAGTTAACATTCATATGGTGCAGTCAGTGTGCAGCACTAGACTTGATAAGATGGAGTATGCCTCAAACACTATGTATGCAGTCAGTACTAATTATTAAAATAATATTTTAGGCAGGAGATATTGTCTATGATAGGGCTAAACAGACAAGTAATAAGAAAGCTATGCCATGGATTCACAGCTCATTGATGACGCCACAATTCCTGCCTCTCTCTATATGTACTTTTTGCACAGTAAGTAGTAGGTAGCTTGCCCTACTTTGGGCCTTACATTTATAATAGGGTAAGAGTAGACTGAATGTAGCCAGGTCTCCAGAAGCCTACCCAAGGAATCCTCTAAAAGCTGCAAACATTTTCCTCTTCTCCCAGACTGCATCACTGCCCAGCTGCAGCAGAAACCTTAATAACCCCACTCAAACAAAAACAAAACCGAAAACAAACAAAAAACACCCTACACCCACCAAAAAAACAAACAAACAAACAAAAAAAGCAGAAGAACCACCTTATAACATCTTTATAAAAGTAAATAACTTAGTCTGGGCTGGAAAAGGATGTTTCCAGCAGTGATAAATAACATGTGGATAGTTTATTGCATGTACAGCTTGACCAGACTCTGTGTTGAAACATCTGTTGTAGGCAGATTTATTTCAGGTCTGACAAATCTGTAAGAATTTTTTTTTTGCCAAAGCTGCACTATTGTAGCAGAAGCTCACTTGATGTCTGCAGCATATTAACTGTTGTTGCTGCACGTTCGCAATGCCTCATTTCCTTTCCAGGCTATTTTCTGTTGCGTGATTAAAGAAGATCTGAAATTAATTTTAAAAACCATTAAAATAATTATTTAACAATAAATTTAATAAAAATAAGGTTATGTAATTATTTAGGTATGGTTTGCTACCTCAGTTTGGTTATCATGTTGTGAGCATCTTGCATTTGAATGAAGCAAATGTGAAAGAAATACATTTTGGACTTAAATTGCACACATTTTAGATTTAATTGAAAGATATCTCAGAGAAGACCAAATTCTGATACACAGAGGGAGATATGGAGATTACAATAAGAAGTTTTAAAATAGCATTTCCTGGACACTTTACCAAGTGTGCTTCCAGAAATTGGAGAGAAGCCATTGGCCTCACTAGATATTGATCTGAATAATTGAGGTTCCTGTTTGAAGGCAGATACAACAGTAATATTGATCACTGGAAATTAATATACATTTCTAGATAATTTTTTTTAAACCTGAAGGAGTAAATCTCTTTGTTCCAGCAGGCCTTTCTACTCTTCTTATCCAAAGTTCTGCTTTTTTGCATGTCTATTCCAGGAAAGACTTCCCCAGGCCTTACAGTTCCAGTGTTTCTGCTCTGCTCTGCTGTGGCTGCAGGACTGCACTCTTTTTCCTTTGGGTACACTGCTGCCCAAACACAACAAAAATTGCAAGTAGATAAACACAGGGGGAAAAAATTACTAACTAAAGGATTATGGCTAGTTTATAAAGAACTATTTTGTGTATGTGTGTGCTTTCCTTGGTGCCGTGAGTACAAAATGCTCAGATAATGCAATTCTAACAGCTGTAGTCAGTATGGGAAAGTACTGAAGGATGCTCTGACAAGAACTGGATGACCTTGATGATTAAAACAGTAAAAAAAGCCAATAAATCTACAGGACTGACTGGTCCAAGGTGCAAGCCAGTACATGTTGAATCAAAAACATTAATTTCTTCTTTCATCTGCAGTAAATGCATTTCTTGAAGATCAGAGGGTAGTAATCATAAAAGGAGTCATGAAGGACCAATGTGACATAAAAATCCAGATGAGAGTAGGACCACACATCATTCTAATTAAGGACTCAAAATGTAAGACAAAGTTGCTGCACCCACAGCCTCATGTTTAATAGCGCATGCTTTCAAGAAAAGTAACTAAAGTTGGAATTGATGCAGAAGAGGGCTTGCAGGAAAGGCAGGGGACAGAGAGCCGGAATGTCCTTGTGCTGAGAGCTGGGAAATGCACAGAGAGAAGAACCTTTCACTTTAGTACCAAGTGGGACTACCTGGAAATTGAGAGCTGTAAGAAACTTTGGGCTAGATGTTAGAAGACTTTTCTAAGGAGTGAGCTCCTCAAGAGTTTTTGAGTAGGAGGAACATGGAATGTGTAACTTCTCTGAAAAAAAGATAGTCTGTAAAAGCACAGGACCTAATTAATAGACTCATGAGGTTTCTTCTGGTTTTCTGTCTCTAAAAATACATAGCAGTTGTTCAGCAACCTTTGCATTTGATTGAAAACCTGTGTTTAGTTTTAGTTAAGGGATGGTGGAAGTGTTGGGAAAATGTATGCTACTCATTTTGTATTCAGTTAATTACATCCTCTCTGTTTTCTACTTTTCCCACAGCAGTTTGTGTTTTACTAGATTGGCTTCCTTTAATGAAAAAATTGAAATAATATAATTCCTGGCCTGTTGTTGTGTGGAGAAGCTCAGAGAAAACCAGATGAATTAGCCCAGGGCTATAAAGCTACAACATCTGTCTGGGGAATTTATAAATTTAGAATTTTTGCACCCAAAATAGAGAGAGAAATCAGCTGAAATCAGCTATGTACACGTGAAAAAGATGACAAAAATTAGCCATGAAGGCTTTTGTCAGACACAGTATGTTATCAGGGGAACAGCCAATCTTGACTTAACACTTCTATGTAATGTGCAATCAGTAATTAAAGCAAAATTGCATTTAGAAATTAGTAAACAAGAAAAACATAGTCATGTTTGAAAGCTTATAGCTAATTGTGCTAGTGATCACTTAATTGCCTGTGTATGCCCACATTTTTTAACCATATACCTGGTAGAAAGGGAGCAGCCCTATAGCATGCCATTGAGATGAAAATATATAACTTCTGAATGTTACTTCCAAGGGAAATCTTTGTTTATTTTTATAATTTGATGTTGGCTAGGAATGCAAATATGGTAAGTCGCTGGTTCTCCCACTCTTAATAGTGACTTTCATTGTTTTCAAAGATCCCATTCCATTGTAGTTAGAAAATGTTGGACCAGACTGAGATTTGGTGACAATTTTGAATCTGCCTTAGATGGCAAAAGGTCTGAGATATCTAAGAAAACAGGAATGTTTCTACAAAGGTTTAGCTTAGACATAGGGGAAAAGTTTGGGTCAAAATTCTAGTTCATTGAAAATGAGATTTTTCATGTCTATGTGTTCCTTTTGACTGTTTTTGCATAAAATTTTAAGATCTGAAACAAAATATCTTCCTGGTCACTGAATGGATATAAATTTATGATCTTTTGTAAAAATACTGTAACTGAAAGATAACCTGCTAATTAAGAGTCTGCTGGGATGTAGCAGATTCCTGTCCAAAAGCATCTTCTGCTGGTGCAGGCCACAGCCTTTGATCTTGCTCTTCTATACCCCAAGTTCTCCACTAGTTTGTCCCAAACCAGATTTGCATCTGTGTTTCCTACTATGGTGAAAGGGGCAAGGATAAATGTAGTGAACTTTTGTATCAGCGTAGATGATTATGTGAGGCTTCTCCCTTATTGAAAGTCCTTGTAACCCTGTGGTGTTTAGGCTATGCTCAGGTTTTCAAAAGATGTGTGTGCTCCTTCATTCTGGAAGGAAGACCTCTAGAGCTGCCTAGATATCGGGCCCCAGGTGCCTGAACATTCCTCTTGACATTTGAGAACCTTTTGGGTATTGGCTATTAAAAGGTATGCTTTGGAGCTGGCTCAGAGCTGTTTGGAAGAGGACAGTACATATTTTTGTCCCCTGGAAAATGTCTGTAGTTAGTGCTCTGTCCACTGCTGCTCTTGTACCATCTGTGAGAGTCCTTACCTAGGTGTACCAAAAACAGTAGTGTGGTAATACATTGGCAGTATGTGCCAACTTAGCCCCTGCTTTTAAGACTTTTGCAGCTCAGAAACTAAAAACTGGGCTCCCCTCTCACTTTAGTTGTTCTCACAGTCTGAGGGATGTAACAGCAGCAGCAGCTCCTTAGGCATATGTGGATAGTGAGGCACTAAAGCCTGGGTCTGCAGAAATCAGTCCTATGCCAGGGGCAATTTGATTATCAGATCTGCCAAGAATAAATATAGTGTTTACTGAAAATGGTAATTTTATGAAGATACAAATTTTTCATCTTTGGGGATGAAAGCAAAATTCTTTAATGGTATAAATATCATCATTCTGCACAGGGGGGATGCTGGTTCCAGTGTTCTCTCTCTGTGTGGGTTATTTTTAGGCATTGTGCAGGAGTCTGCCCAATATGGTTTATTTTCTCATGCTTCTACCCAGTGGGGATTCTTAGCAACTCTATGACTCTTTGCAGTCATGTTAGGTAAAGGTTGAAGAGTTCTGCTTGTACTTTTCTGTAATACCTGAAGCTGTGTTTATTGTTTGAGTGACATTTCTAATTAGAGGGATCCTCAGGTTTTATTAAGCAGGACTTGCTTTTCATAAACCTATACTGGCTGGGCCTGATGCCCTGTATGTTTTCCTACACATTGAATCACAGAATATTTGAAGCTGGAAGAAACCCACAAGGATCAGTGTGGAGGCATGCAAAAGGATCTGCTCCATGACTTTCTCTGGCACTGAGGTCAGGCTAACAGGCCTCTAGTTCCCCAGATCCTCTTTCTGGCTCTTTTTGTACATGGGTATTACATTGGGTAGCTTCCAGTCAACTGGGACCTCCCTGGTTAGCCAGGACTGCTGATAAATGATGGAAAGTGGCTGGGTGAGTGCTTCCAGCAGAAGTTCTTGCTTAATTCCAATAAGATGTATTGTTGTATCTTCCTTTTGAAGTAAAAAACCAAAGAAAATGTGATTAGCACTCATGTCTCCTCCCCCAAACAAACCTAAATGTTAGAAGTTAAAATATCAAGAGCAAAGCTGTGGTTTGGGACATTTTCCTTTTTTTTTAATTAGCAAAATGCATAGATTCTTTTTCCCTCATGTTTCATTTTCTCTAGGTGCCAGCTGTGTTTAAAGACAGGAGTTTTAATTTAAAATACACTGAAATTAATCCCATAGAGAAAGAAGAATATCTCGGGCATGAAGGGTAATAGTATTTCTTCACTGTAGAGAGAAAATGACTTTGTTCTCTTTCTAAGAAGATTTTATTACAGTGGTTTCTAAGTACTTTATGAAAGAAGTCACCATCTTGTCCTTCATGCACAAGTTCTGTTTCCTGGGATTACTGTCTTTCTGTAATCCAGTTTGTTATTGGCTTCTGCAGGAGGAAAAGAGCAGCAGGGGTTTTTGGTCTTTGTGCAGCTGAAGAAATGCCAGTCTTTAAAGGAATCTTTCAGGCAAAGTAGAACACGCAGTTATGGTAACGATCTGGTCCTGGTTCGATGATGGATGGGAGCCCTTTCCATCTGCTGCAAAGAACAGCCATTTCCCAATTTCCCATCACCCACTAATTAAGCGTGCACCAACATCATTACTGGCCCTGTTTGCGTGTGTGGGCCCGAGTGTCTGTTTGGATCAGAGGAAATTGTTCTGATCACCTCTGCAGTGGTTGTTTTCTTGCAGAAATGCTGATGACTGGTGGTGTTTCAACTGGATATGTGCAAATGTTGGCTGGACATCTGCACGATGATGGTAAACCCTGAAGAAATGTCAGCACATCTCTGAACTCCCACACCAATGATTTGTTTTTCTGCACACTGGGAGAGCAGGAGGGGCCACAGATGTAAATCTGATTTGTAGGGTCCTAAGTCCCTCCTTAACACTATCAGAATAGCAAGGGTAGATTAACTGGTCTCAGAAATAGAGGGCTTTTGCTGCTGAGAATTACTGTGCACTTGCCTTCTTTCACAGTTTGGTTTGAGAGGTGGGCTGCCCCAGCACAGAGTTTTTTGGACATGCCATCAGCTCTGTGCTTGTGGACCTCGTCTCACACTGTTGGAGTCTGACTATTGACTATTTGATCTGTTTGGTATTAGCTGAGTGTGAATTCTAATGCATGGATATGGGAGAATTCTTTTAGCATTTTTAATGGTCATTAACTTAGAGATGGATGCAGAGTCCTTAAGATAATAATCATTACTCCTGGAGGAATTAGCAGGAGAACTGTTTTCCCTGAAACCGCAAAGATTTAAAAAAATGAAAATGTCAGAGTATCCTAGTTGGCATCCAAAGTGAATGAGTCATTTATAATGCTACTAAAAAGCTAATTCTGCCTTGACTTCAAAGAGAAACATCAAAGATGAGTTTGCTGTTTATCCAGGTGCTAAAGGAAGAGCTTTTCCATGCTGCTGCTACTCTGGCTGAGGGTGCGGAGGAGTGTTGTGCTTGCTCACTATTGATATTGAAATCATTACATTCAAATGAAGCTTACTGAATGCATTGCTGACACAAACAAGGGAACTACACCAGCAGTTTGACAACTGCTTTGTGATTTTAACAGAAGAAAAACCACAGAAGAGTAATTAGATAAGACAGCAGGAAATTAGGAGGTATTCCCTGATTTTCCTAAAGAGCAAAGATAATATTCTTCATGGGATCTGTTCCATAACTTGCTGTTATTGATGTTTCTTGCTTCTCCATTTTTACACCCAAAAAGCTCCACAGACTTCTGTATCACTCTGTCTATGCATACACTGTGTGTTGCAGTGCCTGTCAGGCACAGAAATGGCCTCCTTGGCTATTTCTCCAGACCCAGGGTGGCTGAATTCACTACATGACTGCATGTATTCACTCACTGTGTGTGAGGCTCTGGATTCACTTTTGAAGGGAAGATTAATTAAAGACACAAACACAAGTGAAAAGTGGTTATTCTTCCAAACTACTTACAGATTTCTTTGAGTATAAGAAAGTTTCTATGGAGAAAAGTGCAGTAGTGACCCTATTAAAGCATTTGAAATGGAAAGGATGGAGATTAATATGAGAATTAGGTGAGAAAAAATTGATCACCTGAAATGATAACGTGTTCAAAGGAAGTACTTGCTAGAAGGTTTCCTAACAAGATTTGTCAAGGACCAGTTTTGAGAGCAAATGTAGTTAGTATTTTCACTTGTAACCTTTGAAAAAAATCAAGGAATGTGTTTAGTGAAAGTTGAATTAGCAACAGTTTTATGATTATTTCATTTAAAGCTATATGCTAAGGAAGTGTTCTAGTTAGGCTTGGGTGGTTTCCTGAAAGGTAACACTTGCAAGGCACTGGTCAATTAGAAGGAGAAGATGATGACGATGATGAGGTGAGAAATAAATAAAGGAGAACAGCAGGTTTCCGATTTCAGCTAGGGATCCACTCAAACATTGGGGTTAGTGATGTATATGTTTTGTGGAAGAAATGTAAATTATAAGGATATAGGAAAAAATCCAGTACATCACTCTTTGTTTTCGTCATAGTTTATAAACACTCTCTTTAAGAGCTGTTGGGATAAAACATTTTACTTTTTCTTTACTTTTTTTCCCTTTTAAATGTATTTTAAAGATCTTATTTGTTGAGTTTTTTCTGTTTTCTTGACTTGTATTTTTTGAGGACTTGTGTGCAAACATAGCACTCTTGAAGTGAGAAATTTTTTGTTGCCTGGTGCATGCAACCTATCTGCAAACACAATCTATGCTCCCATCCTCTAGATTTGTCATCTTCCTGAACTGTAACATAAGCTGTTTTTTAGTCCACTAGGAGATGACCCATAGTGCCACATCGATTCTGTCATCTTGGTGACATTTAGACTGAGCTCACCATACCATTGTTCACGTTTCCCTTCACTTGTGACCTAGAGCTGATTTGGAATCTGATCCATGTGGTGAATTGCGTCAGTCCTCTGTGCTTTCCCTTCTCTCCAGCTATCTGTATTCAAAATCCTTTATACTGCTTCAGATTTTTGGAAGAGTTACTGTTTCTGCTTTACATCATTAGCAATAGAGGCTTAAAATAAAAAGAATGAGTGAAAAAAGCAAATGTCATGTTAGACAAAAGTTTTTTCAGCCAGTGATTTAAATCAAGCATGGGAGAATTCTGAAAAAAATTATTAATAAAATCAAATCTGCCTTCATCTCTTGAAGGTAATATTATTACATGCTGCAAGTGGGTCAGATTTTGTCAATGCAGCTGGGGAAACCTGAGGTCTTACCAGTGCACATAATAACTTTGGAAAAGTTACATTTCTGATCTGTACTTCAGCCTGCTCGTCTTCAGATTAAGGGACATATTTCTCAAATACCTGTTGAAAAGTAGCACCTTTTTGCAGAATCTTTGTAGAAGCTCAACTAGGGGTGGTCTGAAAACTTCAAATTCACAAGTGTCACGTCTCACTGTTGTAGTGAGCTTCTACTGCTCTAAATTCAGGGCATGAGAAGAAAGATTGCCTGTTAAAGTCAGAAAAGATGAAGCATACCTGGACTCAGAGGCATTTATGGATATACTTCATTGGAGAGGTTCTAAATAAGGTTGGTAGAGGGAAGAGCCGAGCCAGCCAGTCTCGCTATTTAATTTCATTGTTTCTCACACATCCTGGAATGTATATGTGCAAACAGTATGTTTTCTGAATAGGTCTAAACTTCATTCATTTTTTTCCTGGAGCTTGCTAGACCCAGGAAGCTTTTGAAAGGCAAATATGCTAGCTCTGCTTTTTTCCCAATTAATTGTGTTTATGTGTGTAATGGTTTCTAAGACTTGAATTAGTCTAAAATTTGGGGGGAAAAAAAATCCCCAAAGGTCACATTCTGTGTTTTTCCACATGCCCACACTTGTATATATACTATATATACACTCTATTTCAATAGAATCTGCCTGCTCACATCAGTATTACCAATAACTACATCACTCCTGATGGACTTTCGTTTTCCTTCCCTATCTCCACAGTTGCATATAACCTGAGCAACACACACCAACCTTTTGATGTTCTTTATATTAGAAAGAGTTTTCTAATGCCTCCCTTGTGTCTGATGACGTGCTCAGAGCTTGTTCATTCTGCCCAGTCTCAAGGTGGTGGGGAAGGGCGTGTCAGGAGGAGAGAGCACAGTGCTGTGGGCTGTAGTGAGCAGCAAAGGAGAATGTGTCCGTGGCATGTGGAGTGTGCAGGAGTGAGAGGAGGGCACGTGAATAGGAGTGCCATACAGTGATGGAGCATCCCCAGTGATGCACAGCATAAGTGCAATGAGGGAAGGCTTTGACATCTTGCATGCTTCCTATGCACACTTGTGAATTTGAATTACGGTTTTGAATTATTTGGTAAGTCGCTCAAGTGGAACTGCTTAACTCAGTGTGGTTGCCCAAAGGAGAGTCTCCCTGCATGTAGAATATTGTCTGTGTTGGGAGTTAATTATATGAACTGAATAATTAATGTTCATTTTTGGTAAATCAAATAAAAATAACAAAACAGATTTCTTCTCTCTCTGGTACAGTTTATGTAACAGAAAAGTATTTTCCATGTGCAAACAGGCAAGCACAGCAGAAGAGTCAGGATATTATGATGTTTAAAATCATGAAAAGCATGTTGTTTTTTAAAATCCAGGGTCATCTCAACATTGTTCTCACCTCAGTAAATGTGTATGGTTATGTTATTTATTACTGTAGAGGAGAGTTAAATGATGAACACAAGACGATGTTTATGATCACAAATGTATTTTCATACATACGAGGTACTAATAAAACCACCAAGTGTAAGAAAGAAGGCTGTGATGAAAGAAATTGCATTTTTCCCTCTCTTGAATTGTCTTTTATTGCATATCTCAGTAATACTTGATGTGGTATTTGGCAAGATCATCACCTAGAGATGAGGTGTCTCACTGTGCATGTTTCTGTCACTTCATATCTCCTAATGCAGCCAAGATCACTGTTCATGTCTTATAAAAAAATAATCCTGGGCATTATTTTCATTCTTTTGAGATGTTTCTGCAGAAGAATACTAATGCCAGACAAGTGGGTAACAGCTTTTATTATTCCTTTCTATTCATTTTTTTATTTTGTAATTTATCTGTATTTTGGAATTCACAGAATGTTTAAAAATCTATAAAATACCGATCACATTTTCAAGCTTAAAAGTTATGTTGTTACCAAATTTATGGTTTTTAGGGGTATTTCTGAAGGGATACTTAATATTATTATGGCTTGTAAATATTCCTCTTCCAGCACTTCAACATTGCCAGGCTTTTTTTTGGTCTGTTTCGAACATAATATTTTTGCAACAGTTTTCTGCTTTTGAAGTGTATTCTCTCTATGAGTTCTCTCATGTTTTTCCTGTCTACTTTATGACATTCCATAGGCATTTGTAATTTTATGTTGAATCAAGCTGTATCAGTCCCCCTAGTGTTTCTGTCTTGATCCAGATGCAGGTGCATAAATGCTCTGAAGCAGGTACCTTCTGGGAGTGGTTCATGTGTTGAAAGGTCAGCATCTCTCTGCCTGCTTAGTTCCAGTTTAGGTCTCTGTGTCTGCTGTGGGAGAGCTCTCAGAAGTATCCTGAGCAGACCACTGTCTTATGCATATTGAATATTAATGCATATTGAAATTAATGCCTTTTGTGATCAGTTTTGGGAGTCTGTGAAAACAACACCATAACGTTGCTGAGCCGCTTGATTCCTGCTCATTCTACAATCTTAGCAGTACATTTTAAAAGCAAAATCTGTGTCTGTGTTAGAAAGGTGTTTTAATTGTTTAGGAATAGGCAGAAAATATGTTTGCAATCCCAAAGCATTATTGAATCAAGGTCAATTTAAGAATATTGATAAAGAGTATTTTGTTCTACTACTCTTATCTTCCCATTTTTTTTCTTTTCTTTGCTGTGTCCTCAAGCAGACACCACAAACAGAAACAATCTAGTGGACACAGTGGTGTCTTTTACACCAGTGAGACCACAAATTCACAACAGGGACACATGCAAGCACCTGCAGCATCCATCAGCACGGAAACTCCTGCCCCTCTGAGGCTGAGCAGCTCCAGAGCAGCCGGCCCGTGGTTCTGTGCATGTGCTGCAGCACCAGCAGGATGCATCTTGTACCTCTCAGGTATTGGTGCTGTTGGTATTACTACAGTGGATGAGTCTTTCTGGATTGGTTATGCCCTCCTGGGATCAGAAGCTGTCAACTGAGTGCTGGTTTCTTCGTATTTGATTTTTTAAAATACATGTTTGCAAAGAATACCATTTAGTATGTATTCTGGTAGCTGTCTATTCTTGTATCTCCTGTTTGGTGAAAAAATAGTATCATTATAAATGGGAATATTTAAGTAATTAAACTTGAGCAGTACTACTTCCGTGCATATGTTAGATAAAACATTTCACCTCCAGCTTTAGAAAATCTCTTAGGAAATCTGAAGAACTTATTTCCTACCCAAGCAGAGTGTGCTGGGGTCTAGCAGGTAAACATGACACAGTAATCTGCTACAGAGATACAGTTCTAGGCCTGTGCAATGAGGCCATCAAATAGTTTGGGTTGGAAGGGACCTTTAGGGTCATCGAGTCCAATCATGGTTTTGCTTTCTTTTTTTCTCTGTCACAGTGGTTTCTTCCCATTCCCCCCTCAGCAGCCAAAGACATGACTCTGTGCAATGCTTTGTTTTTACCCACCGTAGATGGAGGTTTTAGCTGTAGACTAAAACACAGTCCCTTTGAGGCACTTGATATGAATCACATTGTTTCAGCAATGCTTTACAGCTTGTCCCAGGGTAGTGCTTTCAGTGAAAAACTCTCACATAACACCTATCAGCATTTACAGCTGCTTGCTTATTTTTGATAGGGAGAAGATAGAGAAATTATACTTACCAAGTAGATTTTCATGCTGTATATTGTATAAGCTAGTGAGTCTTTTCTCAACAATCCAGTATCAGCTGTATAGTTTTTATTGCTTGACCCAGGCTCTTTAATCCAAGTAGCTGGAAATTTTCATTCCCTCTCCACTTTCTGCCACCTAAAAAAATGTTATAATAACTTACGTTAGTGAAAATTCAGTTAATGTTCAGACACAGTTTTAACTGACATTGAGTCAGCTATGTTATTTGGGGTGAAAGGATTTTTTTTTGATATAGTATCTCTTAAGTGTTACTATGTTTTAATACTCCCACTCCCTTCTATATATAGATACTGCATTAAACCAAGAAACACATATGCCTTTCTCTCATTTGAGGATTTTATGCTAGGTGTTTGTGAACTGTGCTGCCTCTTAGTTGTTATGACATAGGAAATACTTCTTAAAATATTTTTTTCTTTTCCTTTAATTATTCTGTTACTGAAAGGAAAATTTTATGTGAGTTCTGATCATATTACACTTCTATGCTCATCAAACATAAAGCAAGTTTAATAACAAAAGTGTCATGATATGCTGTGTTATGGCTTTTTCACTCTTCCTCAGATGTTTGCTCCTGTCTGTTGTCAGAGGGACCAGTATTGAGCTGGACAGATTTCTGCTTTCATGGGTGATCACTCCTATGCTTCAGTGCTTTGATGCAACCTTTCCTCTCACACTCTGGAAAAATGCTGACTCTCTGAGAGATTGCCTGAGATCTAGTTTTGGTTCTTTATATTTGACATTTCTGAATTTTACACAAATTGCTATGACTGACTGGAAAATAGATAAGGGAGGAGAGTGGGATTTAACTTCCCAAATGACAGAAATGTCATTGTGCTGAGCAAATTTCAGATAGATCAGTGTATGGTTTCTTCCTTCACAAGCCTTGGAAGTTTTTCTTACTGTGAAGCTGCTCTAAAATGCAATCAAGCATTTAGCAAGTTAAACTCACAATTGTTTGTTTTTTCACTTTACATTTTTTAAAAAGGGAGGAATTCCAACCAACTAGCAAGAAAACATGTAGTTTGCTTTTATTAAAAAAAACCCCCAAATTTCATTGATTTTGATGAATAACTAAATTTCAAAATATTAAAAATCAGACTTGAGGAGTCTTTTTACCTGAGGAACTCCTGAGATTTGTTGTACAAATGAAAGGTGGAGTAGGAGCAAAAAGAAAAAAGAGGAGGGAGCAATTAAAATGAAATGTCTTTTAAATTTTTTAGTTTAACCTCTTTTTTCCTTTAATTATTAAAGCTAACTAGGAAAACCCTAAGGGATTAAGTAAAAAATACTTAGGTTGTTTCTAAGTTGCTTACATCAGTGTTTCATCAGTATCTCAATTCAGGTTTGTTTCCTCCATTGCTTGTATCAGGCTTCCATAAAGAAATGAGAGAAGGGTGTTTTAATTTCTTTATGGCCTAATATTGTTGGCACTATTAGCTCTGGCACTGAAGAATAGGAGCTCAGAAGGAGAAATGTGATCTGGAAGGCATTCCTGGACATGCAGGGCTTCTGCATGCAGGTAGGGAGCTGCAGTGCCAAAATCCACTTTCCAATTCACTGTGCCAGTCTGTCCCGCCCTGCCACTTTCTCTGTGTGAGGTCCTTCATCATTCAAGGCTAGAAGAGGTAACAGTTTGAGTAAATGTTTCATTTTTTGTTGTAGTTGGAGACTCTGTGTGTGTGTGTGTGTGTGTTTTGTTTTGGTTCGGCTTTGTACCTTTTCTGTATAGTCAAAAAACCTGTGAGTAGTCTCCAAATAAAAATGGGAAGCGAACCATCCAGAAAGGACCTTTCTCCCCAGCCTTCCTCCATACTTAGGTACAAAAGACTTTTCTGTGGTCAGATTTGCTGGGAGTAGATTGGTAAGCTACAGCATAATGTGAATAGCAACCTTAGTTGTGTGGATGTGGTGTTAGTTCCCTCACTTTCATAATAAACTCAGCAGTTTCACGGCACTCAGCACTCAGTGAGGAATTCAGAAGGGCACTGTCTGTTTGCACAAGATCACAGGTGAGCAGATGTTTCTGGCAGTGGGACAGCCAAAGAGCTGACCAGCATCCTGAGAAGCAGTTGAACTGTTGGTGTGGTTTTGGTGATGATGTCTTTGGCTGCTCTGCATTACTGCAGGACTGGGGCACAGTAATGCAGTGTGGTAAAACCAGGCGATGGTGCCAGGCTGCATCCCATGTCTTATGGAGTAGATCCTTTCCCCATTTGGCAACATACTCTGCTTTTCAGTAAAGCCACTGTGGGTTCAGTTTAAAGTTTCATTAATTTAAAAGTAGATTTTTAAAAAAATGGAGTCCACTACAGTTTGAATACAGATACTAGTTGTGTTCTTGCAAATGTTCAAACCACTTAAGTCCCTCTGATTTTTTGCCTGAATGGTTTCCTCTGGCAGCAAATCCCCTAGTTAACCCTCTGCTCTACTAATGATTATTACGGTTTTATCTGTATCCAAAGTTGCTGCCTTTCAGTGCCCCCATTTCAGGTTTCTCTGTAGAGCTGGTGTTTGATTTACCACTTGATGAGAAATACCTTTGCCTATGGAAAACTGACTTGAATTTGGCAGCAATTGCAGTGGATATGTATAAAGTCTGCACAGCTACACAGAGCTGTCACTTGTGCTTCTGCTGCTCTGTGCAAGAGGTGGAATACTTCAATGCCTCGAATCAGGAGACAACAGGAGCATTTTGGTTTTCTCCTGAACAGCAATGATAAAAATCTGTATTTATGCTTAATGCTTTAAATTTCCTATTCCTGTTCACCTCATGCACTGAAGATACTAATTAAGTATTTTTGAGGTTGGCAAATGAAAGGTCTTGAATGAAAGCACAGCGGTTTTTAACACATACATAAAATAAAGCAAAATGGATGCATCTGACCTGGTCCTAAAATGATTCAGGCAGCTGGAAATGGTCCAGAGGCCTGTCTAGGACTGCGCAGGTGTTAGCTGAGATGCCGCATGGTTTTCCATTGGCTTTAATGCAACGCCCACTACACAGCATGTGGCAGAAAAAGTTCATACCCTAAACAAGCTGTTCTGTGGTGCAACAGCTTGTTCAAGGGCTTCGAAAGACTTGTCATATTTCCCCAGTGAACATGTAAGTGCTCTCTTTAAGGGGGGGGAAGAACCCTAACACACAAAGTAATTAAGTTTCATCTGGCTTTAAACATCAGTGTTACTGGTGTTTGAACATTCCCACTTTTATGTAATATAATTTTATCGTGTTTACCTTGTATTCCTGTATACTGAATGGAGAGAAAGAGGCACATTGAAGAGCTTCTCCATCTGACCCCCTTTTGCTTCATGCAGGAGGAGCAGAGGTGAGCAGCTGAGGTGTGAGCTTGCAGGAATGGTCACCTCGCAGCAACAGAGCAATAGTAATGATCCTGACATGGACTGGTAGCTTCGTGGTGGTGCACCCTCCCTCTCTCCCTCCCTCTCTCCCAAGTGGTGCTGTTGTGTTTATTCCCTTAGTTTTGGAGATGGAGGATATGACTGGGGAATACTTAAGTAGTGGGGATCAGAATAAAGGATCCCTTACTATGTACTAATGATGCAGCTGTAAAATGTTCTATGTCCATCAGGGCTTTTGTTCAATTCTCTTTGCTCTTTGGATCCATGGGGAGCTATAACCAATTATCTTGCTTCTTCTTGCACTGTTGTCTTGTCAGAGACCTCCATAGAAGTATTTCCTGTGTTTGATTTACATTAGTTTTTGTTTATATGTATCTTTGCTCTTTCTCCACACAAATACATGTGAATATGAAGGCTGACGTGCACACTCACAGTGTCGTGGTGCCTGACCATCAGCTTTGAATTACTGGAAAGGAAGTTTTATATAAAAGCCATTAGAGAGACAGAAGGAAGGAGTACCCTCTAATCAGCAGTTCATTAAATAGCAACAACTTGTGGCACAATTGTGCTTACGAGACTGCTGAACGCTTAGGTATCCTTAATTGCTTAAAGTGGGAATGCAAAAATTTTTTAGGATCTTGGATAACTGCTCCTGAATTATCCAAGAAAGGCAAGGTGAAAAACCTTATCAATGTATAAAGAAGTGACATACAGCAAACAAGGTAAAGCCATGTCAAAGAGAAACATGAATATTTAGAAAATAGTTTAAATTAGACAGAAAGGGCAAAAATCCGATAGCAGAAACTAAATAAAAGATAGCCCTGGTGTGTCTGTCTATGGATGGATTTATGAGTTTGTGAAATAAAGCTCTTTGGGAAGTCACAAAGGTGCTATGGGGTAGGAATATCTATAAAGTAAAAATAATAAGCAGTGAGCCAGGCTTTCCTGAAAGTAACTCTAGTCAAAGATGCAAAGTCAGCTGTATTTCTAAAAATCAACTGACACACTCAAGGTTGTAATATTTGCTGTGTATTTTAGGGAGAGGAAGATAAGGGTACTGTAAAAACACCGCTTTCAAGTTTAGAAGGAAAAAGTAGGTCACGAGATTTTCATCCTTCCTTTATTTTTACCCGAAAGGGATTAATGTAATTTCAGATCTAGCAATGCATACAGACCCATAATCTACAGAGTATTTTATGCAGAAAACTATAGTATTTGTACCAGCAGCGTTTAATCTCAGTGTCTTTGTTTAGAGAAATATATGCAGCAGATGAATGCCGAGTCATTAACTCAGCCCTAATAATGTATTAATACACCACCTTAGGGACCTCAGATTTGCAGATTCTCCTCTGATGCCAGAAAGTCTGAAAGTTTAGACAAAACAAACAAGGAATACTGTACTCCCAACTGCCTTAAACATAAATTCTGAAAATGAGATTTGAGTAAAAGACTCAGGTTTTTTTATGTACGTAAAATATAAACAGGATGAAACTTTAGGGTGACAACCTTAACTCTTGCTACTCCATCATGTTTTTATGATGTTTGCCATAAAAGACAGTATTTCGTAAAAGCTAAGACCAAACTGTCAGGTGTCAGTGTCTAAACTCAGGGAATTGAATTAATAGCCTGACTTTCTTAGAGGTACTGGCTGAAGGCTTTCTGCTTGAATTGGCTTTGAACTGAGGAGAGACAAGAACCTCTTGTTTTTTGCCTAGAACAGGACTACTTGTATAGTTTCCAGAAACAGGTTTAATTGCAAGAAACTGCCAACTCCAGTCTGCACACATGGAGCGTCTCTGTTTGGGTGGTAGTAGGTTATGTTCCCTCTTGTTGCCTCCTTTTACACTGCTGAGGTGTAACAGTGCACCAGCTCTCAGGATTATGGCCAATTTGCTGGGTGTTAAGATATGTTTGAGGAGACAGTGCCTGGATTTCTCACAGGAGCAGTATCAATTGAGCAATTTAGAGAAGCAACAGCTAGGGAAATTGAGGGGTTTGGTATTTTCTGTCCAGAAGCTTTCTTCCAACTTCAAAACTAAAAATATGGTCCTAGGATTTCTGGTCTTCTCTCAGGCATTTTTTGTAGGCCTAGCAAAACAGGATGTAGGGATTCTTCAGGAATGGGCAGAAAGGTTTTGAGGAAAAAGCAATTTCCTTCCATCCTTCTTATAACTTGTGTATTTCCTCTCATGTTTGAGGAGTCGAAAAGCACTTTGCAATCTCTCTTTTGAAATATTCAAGGACTAGGAAATCTTGTCTTTATGTGAGAGTATTACTCTGGCTGCTTGGCTTGAGGAGCTGGGTAGGAAGGTTGCTGGAGATCTTCCAGCCATGCTTCCATAAGCAGGACCTACTGCTGTTCTGTGAGTTACTTTGAATGATGAATGCTTGAGCAACGCTGCAGTGCCACCTGATGATCCTTTGGAATGCTTGTGGATTAAGAAAGATAAGCAGGTTCAGACTGACAGGTGGGCACTTCCATTTTCTGTTACTGGAGGATTGTTTCAGTGTAGCTATTGATAACCAGAGTGATAGTATGCCCTGGATTTATTTGTGAGAGCTCCTACGTCACTGCTTGACTTAGTGGTATTTGATACAGTGTTTCCCATGTAAAGGGGGCCAGAGATGGCCAAAGGGCTGTACATTTCCTGCATGGCAGCCCCTCCTCCCCAGGAAGGAGGGGACATGGGTTTTATTTCACAAATGGGCGGAAGTGGTGTCACTTCTTACTGTAAAATTCTGCAAAATCTACATGCTGAGCAGTGGAGGATGTCTGAGTACCCTGCTTATCATTTCCCTAATGGCAAAGTGGTTTTATTGCAAGCAGTGAAGTCAAACCAGATGAGTTGCAAGTGGATTGCCTTGATGATTTAACTTGCTTTCGTTTCGACAGTGGTGAGCAACACAGGTTATACAGTAAACCATACAGTACAGTGTTTTCTGACAAAAATAATAAACCGAGATGCCTGTCATCTGCTGTAGCAAATATTGAAAGTTAAATGATCATCATAAAGTGGGAGAGTTCTTATTGATCATTTCTGTCTCCCTTGAAGGGTCAAGGAGATGAGTCACTGTAGTGCAGGTAATCATGTTGCCTTTGGGTTTTTTCCATTAAGTCAAAAAAAATTGCACAATTTCAGTTAGCACTGACTGACTGGTGTTGTGCCTTTGGCAGATGAGAAGCAAAGGTTACTCCAAGCCCAGCAGTCCCTCCTTGTTTGAGGAAAGGCTAAAGAGTTTCACTGTCTAGCAGGTGGCTGCAATTTTTAAAATAGCTTCTTAATAAAATTTTCTTCCCTCTGGTTTTTGTCTGACATGCTAATTAAGCTCACCAGGGAATTGAGTGGCTTGGATTCCTTCTTCACTCTCAGGCTCCTGTAAACAGGCAACAAATGTAGATGTGCTTTTTCAATTGTGGCAAGGGGGAAGACATCCAAATTCTTGACCTGTGAATGTACAGGAGTGTTTAATCCAGAGAAGGAAAACAGGGGCATGCTGTTCCTGAGGCACTCTGGGCAGGGCAGGGGTGCTAATGAATTGGAAGAAGAATGCTAGATGCCCCAGAAGAGAGTGGCAAGAGTGTGACAAACAGATTGTGTGAGTAATTACTTTTGCATACCTTCCCGACCATTATCAGCAGGACTGGATTTTTGATGGAAAAACTTAATTAAAAAGTTGAATTTTTTTCCTCTTAAGAAACCTGTGTGCAGGGGGTCATTGGTGTGTGGAATTTAGGACACTGATTAATTGCTTTCAAGAGATCAGCTGTGTGAATCCTGCTAAGATGAAAAAACAATAAAAGTTGGCAACCTGCTAAGTTAATGTTACAAACACTTGAGCAGCACTTCTAAATTAAGGCTTTTCTGAGGACTTCACCATCACTGCTGTTTCAGGTAGGCATTTGCTGGAAGAAGAGGCAGAGAGGACTCTGGCGAGCAGCAGCAACACCCATTTTACAGTCTTACATCCCCTGATTGTTTCTTTATCCTTAGGAGCCTTCCCTGGTGCTAAGCCCTGTATAAGGTGCTGTGCAAATGCAGACCTGCTATCTTTCTTCTCTGGTAAGGCATGGCCTCCTGGCCTGGTTGTGTGCTTGGCTGTGGCACAGGGCCTTGAAGCAAGAGCCAGGTTCCAATTGCATGAGGTTCAGGCTGCACTGCAGACAGATGTCAGGGGTGCTGGTGTCGTGTATCAGATGTATGGGATTTGACAGATTGGCACATACCAGGCAGAGAGCCTCACTTTAAGACCTTGCTGCAGAACAGAGAGTTTTACAGACACTGGGACACTGTTGGCAGTGGTTTTCCTGTCTATATTAATACAAATGTAGTAATTAAAACAGTTCATAAAACACAGTAAGGCTGTGTGTTGTACATGGCCGTGTTTTGTGATGTGTTATGCCTGTGTGGCAGCACCAACTCTTAAGAACCATGTTTTTTCATTCCTTCCAGGGCTATATTTTTGGTTCATTTAAAATGTCGTGGCATCATTCACTCTTCGTATGGGTTCTTGTGGGTACAAACTCCACCACATTACAGCATAGCTAGCCCATGGGAACTTTAAATGTTTGATTCCTTTTCCTTAGCATGTGAAAAACCTGAGAATTGAAACATGTGATAGTTTATAGATGCTCAGTTTTATTTATTCAATCTATTTCTTGAAGATGGCTGAAGTACAGTTGTCACTCACCTCAAAGTGACACTCTCACATGTCAAAGTGAGACCCATAAACATTTGCCAGACTTCATCCAAAGAAATTGGGAACTGTGGTCCCCTTTGACACTAGTTTCTTGCATTACCTTTTAGCTTTCCAAATTGGAAGACATCTGCCTGTAGAGGGGAGAAAACATGAGTTTTCTCCAATGCCTTCTGCATCTTTTTCTTCCCCACCTCTGCTTCTTCATTTCTCATTAAGATACAGCAGCAAACTTGGAGAACCCAGATCACTGGGGTGAGACATGAGGCAGCAAGAGTGCCTTTCCACTGCTGCAGTGTGCTGGCATGCAGCTCTGCTTTCTACGTGGCATTGCCTGGCTGCACCCATTGCCCAGAAGCTGCCTGCCTCCCACCCATCCACCCACCCCCCCTTTTGTTAGCTGGAACCATAAAGAGGAGCCTCCCAGTAGCTCCAAGTAGCTCTGTAGGAAGACCCTATCCTATCTTATCCTCTCTCCCATAGCTGTATTTCTAGAGTTTGCTACCTGACACTGTTTGATTCTTGATGATTTACTCATCTCTGGTGCTGATTTGTGATTAATTGCTGTTATTCCAGAGCAAGGGACATTTCAAATTCCCTCTTTGATCAATCTTTGTAAACAAGCTCTCTGCTGACAGCAAAGACACTGCAATTTGGACCTGCAGGCCGAGGCTTTCTACTCTCATATGTCACTAAGTAGCCAGTGGCTGACTGTAATCACCAGAGGCACTGCAGTTGGTGCCTGTTGCTTGCAGAGAAGTAAGTCTACAAAACTTTTACTAAGAAGCAATATCTAGGGGTGTGGGGGAGCAGGGTGAAGAAGAGAGTCAGAAGTCTTGTGCATTCTAGTCAATAGCAAGTGACAGCCAGAAATGCATTTTGCTTGGAGTGCCTGGAGTGGGAAGCTATGTGTGGTGGGTTACTTTTCCTAGCAGTGGGTCTGTGGTGCAAATTACACAACTCTTTCTATTGAATTTGCCCAATACCCCTCCTTAAACACATCAGAGACTTGCCATTTGCTGCCTTACAAATGCTTTGGGTACCCTTGAAGTTTTCAGGTAGCAGGGAGTGGTAATGGGGTAATGCAGAAAGGGATCACTTCTTGTTGGGGATTATTGATTCTGTAATGCTTTCAGTGTCACTGGGATAAGGTTCAGAGATGTGGAGTTTTAAGTAAGAGGAATGATGAAGGAGTGCAATAGTTTGCATTTCACTTGCATGAATAAAGAAACATTGGAGAGCAAATGCTTTGTGTAAATCCTGTGTGCTGCACATATTGCACCCTGGATGCTTATAACACCTTCTGAAACCCAGCTTACAATGGGAACAGTACACAGTACGTGATTAATATGGAGAAGAAGCAGAAAGGATGCCTGTCCTATAGCTTGATTTAACAGTGCTTGAATATATTAATCATGTATCAGTGGTAAAGAGTCTTCCTTCTCATTCTAGACAGAAATTCATTATGATAAAGCCCAGAGCAGTATTCCTCAGGCCAGAATCTTTCTGCTTGCCAGTGGAGAGATTAGAGATGGATTTTACCATATCTTGTTCATGCATGCCTTCTCTGCAGTTTTTTTTTAAATACAGATGATTTTAAGATATTCATTTTTCCTCTCCTACCCTCAAAAACTTTGGTAGATTATTGAGACTTGCTGTTTAGCATGTCATCATCCTATGTCATTCTTACTGCATGTCTCTCCACCTTTTTTTCAAAGCATCTTTCACTCTTTCTTTGCATATTCTCCTTTAACTATCAGAGATTGTGCTTTCCTTCTTCAGGAGTTACATGTAATGCATAATAGCAGTCAGAGCTCAGCATTTTTGCATTAATACTGCCAAGTCTTGGTACTTGCACATCCCATCATGCTTATCAGTCACTCATTTTGGATCTACTTTCTTCATTTGAACTTCTTCTAGGAGGATCTTGTCTTTGGCATTGTGCAGCCTTTTTTTTGAGATGAGCTTTCTCACTGTGACATTTCCCTTCTCAGTCATTATCTCAAAATTTTTCCTGAAGGAGAATTGTCTTCTCTCTCCCGCTCTCTCACTTGCAGTGCTGTAATTAAATATTTTTCTGTTTGGAAAGAATTAATAGCACTGGGGAAAAATACAGTCCATGGTACTCCACGATTAGAGTTTAGTCCATTTCACTCTTGCCAGTGTATGGAAACATTAGGAGAGGAGAATTGCAGTAAGGAGGCATAGTTTAAGATTCTGGTAATAAAGTGGGTGAGGTAAACAGCAGTCCAGATTCAAAGTTCAGAGTACACC
This sequence comes from Leptocoma aspasia, assembly GCA_013399835.1. Classification (NCBI taxonomy): domain Eukaryota; kingdom Metazoa; phylum Chordata; class Aves; order Passeriformes; family Nectariniidae; genus Leptocoma; species Leptocoma aspasia. The sequence continues at coordinate 180,967 of VXAX01006124.1, read as the reverse complement.
TTCACTGTTCTCCTGCCTCTGTACATAAGTTCTCCTCATCAATGTATATATTATAATGAAATGCATCTCTTATAACTGATGAATATTATTGTTTGTTGGAAAAGCATTTCTTCCATTGTTCTGTTATCTTGCTGGTTTATAGAAAATGTACTGTATCCTTAAAACTAAAAATCAGAAGTTTTTAATATTCTTAAAATAACTTTAAGTGTCTAGCTCATATTGCAGCTAAACTCTAGATCTGGCAACACACTTTGGAGCACAGAAAGGTCTTTTTCTCTCAGGATGGTATATTATTAACTAATCCTCCATTTCTTTTTCATTCCTCTTCTTTCCATCCATTTCCTTATGATGTGCTTCTTTGTAGCAAGCCCAAGGAGAGAATGGTGATTTCCAATGTTTCAGGGGCTTGATCTGAAATTCTAGCTGCAGAGAGGCTTGTATTAATGAAAGCAGCTAAGCTGAAATTCTCTTCAGCATGTCTGATGATAAGCACATCTCAGTCAAGCTTAAGGATGCAGTCACATATAGAATAAGTGCACTTGTCCTCTAAGGGCACACAGGGGACCAAAAGACAAATTGGTAAACCTCACTGCAGCCTCAGTGCCTTTAGAGGATCAGCACTAAAATAGTAATCTGGTGCCTCCTGGATTGTTTTGTCCTTTGAATAAATCGACTGAGACGCTAGACTGTTTTTTTTTCCTCAGACAATAATTTAGAGCACAGAGTCATCATAAAAGTTGGTGAGTTACTTTTACGTATAGTTGCTGGCTAGCAAGGTGGTACTTAAGAAATTAATTAATTAGATTAATTCCTGTCTAGAACTGCCTACAGTGAAAAACCATGTTTTGGAAAATGAATGCTATCAGTGAGCTCAAGCATGTCAGTGTTTTATTTGGTGACATCCCATGCTTAGATTTTGGAGTCATTACTTGTAATACTTGACTTGTTGTTGATGTCACTTGGTCTTATAAAAAAATGCTGGCTTTGTCTCTAAAAAAAGCTGTGTATCGAAAATTCCCACTGTAAAGTTGGAAAGGACCTCCAGAGGTTATCTAGTCCAGCTCCCTATTCTGAGCAGAACTGATGTCTTAGATCAAATTATCAGAAGAGACTAAAGAAACAATAGTGAATGAACATGTTAAAAAGTGGAAAACATTGATATACTACCTGTGTTTCCTAACTATTTAGACCCTGTTTTCAGGTGTTTAAATTTTAATCACAATTTACACAATTGAAGAATATCTTCTCTCTGCCAAGTAAATATTTCAATGGACTTTCATTTTAAGAACTAGCAGTCCGGTGCTTTGGAGCAAGAATATGACTTTCAGCAAAGGTCTTGGTCTTTCTCTCAGCTAGATGGAAATCCATACACTATGCTTTAAATTCATTTAATTCAAATAACTAAGATTTCACAGGACTGACCATCACTGTCCCTTCTTCTGCCACCCTGGGCTTCAACACTGAGTCTAAAACAACACTGAGATGAAGCCTGATTTATTCCTAAGCTCCCTAAGTTTCTATGCAGTGTCTAGGAAAAGGTTGTCTAACCCAATTGCAAATATCACAAGATTTAAAGCAGATTTGGGTATTGATTTTATGCCTCATGACAGAATCTTTGGGCTGTTAAAAAAATTACTCAATTAAAAATCCCACAGAACTTCCTGGATTGCTATGCAGGTAACTAGGTAGTTCCAAAGAATCTTATTAGGGCTATAGAGCCTGGTGCTCAGAAGACTGTGAAATGCTAGAAGAAAGGTTATCTCCATGACTCTGCATTTCCTACTATTGTTTCTAAATTGTGATAGAGTCTTTCAAACTCGATGATTGCACTCTGAATTTTCCACAATACTTGGGCCTTGTTTACAGTACAGAAGAGAGGTTGAGAAGTGCATGACAACTGAAGCAAGAGACTGCAGGAAGAAATGGTACAGTTCAAGGCAGCTGAGAGCTGTTGCTGCCCTGGAGAGCTGCATCATGTTTCTGCCTGTTGCATCATTTTCCTAAGGTGCCTTAAACCAAACCTCCCCACTTGTAAGAAAAGATCCTCTTTCACTGGATGAGATTTGGGTCCTGGTTTTCAGAAGGGTTAAGCTCCACAGCCACAAATTAAGTTGTACCTATGCCAGAGGGATCATGTCCTATGCTTCTCACTGGGGTTCCTGAAAGTCAGTCAGTATAGTTTTTACCTTGCTCTCTCTGTAAATCAGGTACAAACATATAAAACATGGATGATACAGTGCAAAAAAACCCTAATATTTGTGAAGCAGTTGGGCTCAGTTATGATCATAACACAGACACAGTCAGCAGGAAATTAATTCTTCAGGCTTCTGAGCAGAATGTGAATAGTGCACAGTATGCAAGAGCTGTGAGAAAATGTAGAAGTATGATGAGAAAGCAGTTACACTTAATAGTTGTCTAGAAGCTGTAGAAGCTATAACTTCTATGCACTGATTGAGGAAAGGGCTCTGGGAAAAAACTTAATGAGCTTTTAAAGTTTGTATTCCAAAGTATGCTTGAGAGCTGGATTTAGGCTGCTGAAGCAACTGTAATTCAGACATCTATTTAAAGCTTTAAAATGCAGGCTCTAAGTTGCAAGTTTGAAACTTACAATGTAGAGTTCTTTTGAGTTGTTCCATGTGTAAGATGTTATTTGTGAACTTCATAAAACAGTCTTAGTGAAGACTGACTCTGTCCACTCTAGTTGTCATGTTCCCATTCTAACTTTTTAATATATAGGCAGATTTTTAATGTCAATACTTGGTTTGTTGGGTTATTTTTTTGTATTCGTGTGCTTGTTTGTTGTCCAACAGATTGAGTAGACTTAGTTCTTTGAGACATTTACAGCAGATGTCTGTGTCATGTGGGTAAAATGCTGCTACATTGAAGAGATGGTTCTATAGGCCATCAGTATATTACTTCATGCTTATGTAAATGACTGCAGAAGATGCAAGGCTACAGGGAATCAAGTTCCATATTCTAGAACAAGACATGTAATTTTGCTGAATGTGATTTACAGGCAGTGTTTGTTTATGCTTCCCCTGCCAACAGTGCTCTTCTGGATGCTCCATCAAACACTTGGAGGTTTCTAAAATATTGGGCTTGCTGTAACAAGAGACAGGCTCATTTTTTCATTTTAGAACAGTTAGCAAGCTAGCTTCTTTCACAGATCCATTTCACTGCCTGTCTCTATAAATTTTTTTAAGTACTCTGAAGGAGGGGCAAATTTTAGCTTGTGCTTGGAATGTCCTCAGAAGTTTGTTGTCTAGGAAGAGAGGAACAACCTTTGTTTCACATTCTGCATAATTATCTGCTTAGGGATGGAGACAGTCCCACACTGTTCAAGCCTATCTCCCTGCCTTGAACTCTTCTGAATAAATCACTACTCTGCTTCTGTTTCCCACTTATAAATTTGGAGCTATATTACTTGGCTCACCCTGATTTAAAAAGGTTTTGTTTGCATAAAAGATGGTGATGGAAGGCAATTAATGTTGTTAATCAGTTTTAGTTTCTTGAATGCATTAGACTGGCAACATAAAGAAAAAACTACAACCCTAAAAGAAACTTCAAAAATAGGAGCCAGTCAAAAGAGTGTAACATTAACCAGGGTCCACCCAGATTCCTGATTTTCTTTCTTTCCTTATTTAGCTTTCTTTTCTTCTTCTTTTTTTTTTTTTTTTTTTGCTATCAGAGTGGAGTGAATGTAATNTTTTTTTTTTTTTTTTTTTTTTTACCTGAGGACATTTAGGTTGTTGAGGACCTTAGACCTAAATGTCTCCTTAATCCATTTTCTTCTGTTCTCTAGCCTCTCACACCATTTGTAGGATCTCATTCAGGACAGGTGGTCAGCTGTATGGCCCAGCCAGCGAGGTGTGCCAAGAATCAGCTTGTGCTGGTATGGCGTGCCAAGTCCCTTCCCTTCTCTTGGAGGAAAGTCCAGTCTTGGGAAAGCATTTTTAGTGTGTAGCTACTTACAGCATGCTGGCAGTGAGGGGAAGAATTTGGAGGAAGTCTCGGGGCCAGCCATAGTCTCCAATCAGACTCAACCATCAAGCTAAAGTCCCTCTGTGGGACTGATATGAGGTAGGAATTTCTAAAAAGAAAATGTATCTAATTGTTTCATTAACTGTGCATGCAGGGCCTTGAAATATTTCAGTTTCTGGCACTTTTTTTTCTTCACAAGAAAGATGATCTCTATGCCTCTAGTGACTAGCCTCTATTCTTGCACACATGCATCAGGCAGAGCAGGAATGTGGTAAGATACAAAGCAGAGTACAAAACCAAATAAATAACTTAAATAATTGATTACTGTAAAAGTTACAGGTTACTTTTTGGTGAAGTTGTATTGAAATCTAAAACAGAAAAGTTCACTGATTCTCAGTAATTATTCAGGTGAGTAATAAAGCTGTTGGGTCAAAGAAAGTACAAAGTAAGTATTGATGTGCTACCAGGAAAACTTTAATGCATTAACTCCTCTGTAGAGGAGAAAAACCTGTGCTTATTTTAAAATTAGGACCTACCTACTGACTTGACCAGAAACATAGGTGAAAAGTCTGTCTTAAAAATAAACATGTATCTATATCTTAAAATCTTATTAGAAAATAAGAACATTCTAGCTGAAAATGTGTCACTTGCAGTGTAGTGTCTGTTTTTTTATATAGCAATTCAAGTGAATATGGAACATACATTGTGACTGGCCTGTGTCTGGCTAGTGGAGCAGACTCAGTGTGGTGGCACTGGTGAAAGCAAGGGGAATTGCATGGCTGTTCCTTTATGTTCTCACCCAGAAGAAGTGCTCTGCTGTCTGAGATGGACATGGTTTCTGCTGTGCAAGGGGCACTTCTGTCTGTAGCATCATCACTGATGCAAAAGAAGGCTGAGGAGGTCTGGTTATTCTGTGTGGTTGGACTTATCTCTCTGATTTACCTGCACTTGGAAGTGTGTTTCTGCAGGTTTGGTTCTGAGGCTGCATCTGTGCTGTGCAGGCTTACCGGGAAGTGAATTGCACTGAAAGTTACTATTAGTAAACAGTGCTTGTTTGTTGTTTTTTTTTTTTTGTACTGTTCCTTAGAATTCACACAGGTGTCTTGCAAAAGAGATACTTATTTACTGTCAGGAAGATTTCTTTGCCCTCAGACTTCAAGGGTCAGGCCCACTTTTCGTGATGAGAACACACTAGGCTGGAAGTGCTGGGTTACTCTGGGAAGATAATCACGATCAACAGCAAAAGGAAGTTGATCTGAAACTTTCTTTGACACTCAAGTCTCAATCAGAAGTGTTTGCCCTACAGCTGCTTACAGCTAACTGTACAGAAGTACAGCTGGTTACAGCTAACTGTACACAACTGTACAGAACTGGTTACAGCTAACAAGGAGCACTGCAAACAGTAGTGGGAGGGGTTTGGTAGAAATAAATTTCCTTACTTCCTGAACATCGTGTATCCAAACCTTTACTGCTGTTTAACCCAAGAAAAATTATGCATACGTGGGAAACTAAGAAGCATTTCACTGTCCAAATGCAGAGGTATTAAGCCACATCTCAAAACATGGAGAAGTGTAGGGCAGTAGAGAATTAGCATGGTTAAAACAGTGTGGATCCTTCGAGAGCTTTATTTCAAGCTGTTCTGATTCTGGCAGTTTTTCACAGAAGGGTGGATGAGAAATAGTTAGTGCTGCTGTTTTTTTAAAATTCTTTGCTGGCATGGCTCCCTAACAGTGCCTGTCATGTACCAGGAGTATTTGTTTTAGGATAAAATCAATTTTCCAGTTTCTCCTGGAGAAAGAAACTTGTTGACGTTTTAGTCCAAACAAGTATACAGACTGAAATATCCAAAAGGGTGGGCACAGTAATGCTTCTTTCCTCAAAGTTTTCAGCTGTTAAAGAGGTAACTACTGTTTTACTACCTCTGGTACAATGTGTTGTATCAGATGACATTTCTCTTGCAGATCTGGAGGCTGGATAGACCTATGATTGTAGTTAAAAATATGTTTCTATTTCTGACACTACCTCCATATGAGTGTCCTGGCGTATTGGTTTGTTTGTGCAGAGTGGCTGTGGGTACAAAGGTGATAAGGACACAGGTGTGATCGAATGGAAGTGCTTGAGGGAGTCTTTTGGAGAAGAGGCAGCCACAGGGGTGCAGGGACTGCGGGAGACAGCAAGCTTGGAAAGTGCAGTGTGCTTGGACTTCCCTGTTTGGCACGTATCTTCCTAAGGGTCCACTGACAGAGCTGCAGCAACAGAAAGGAAAGGAACTGCCTCTGTGAAATGCTGAATCTTTCTGCACTCTCAGAGAGGAAAAGAAGTATGTTAGCATTTATTGCCTTGCCTTCTGTAGATCCAGCCATTTACCTGCAGATGCTATTGCCCCTGTCTCTATATGTGCAGATCTGTAGAGGCTCCAGGTTTCTGGGTGTATTGCTTATGGAAGGGGGTTTCTATACAGCTACTATATGCTTTGTCCTGAAAACACAACCAACTGCTTTTTAGACATCTTGAAACTAGACCACACTTGTTTTACAGTAATACATCGAGCTGTTTTATTACTAATACATACATCGAGCTGTATGTATTACTGTTTTACAGTAATACATACAAGCCTTACTAAGAGGCTTTATTTACTGATACAGAAAGTTCACTGGTCAGGAAACTGTCCATTTTTATTGTCTATGTATTACAAAGCTTGTATAATTAAAAAAAGCCAGACTGCCATCCATCTTGAAAATTATGATCTCATATTATATTTCAAATTCCTTTTGTTTTGTGTGACTCAGAGGAACATGAACACTGCTCTGCTACTATGCAGTTTTTGGTTCCAGCTTCCTCTGACTCAATTCCATGTGGCATGATTTCACCAATTTTATTTTTGAGGTTTGATGAGCACCTAGCTAGCTACCTATCTTTATACATAATGTTAAAACTTTGGCCTGGATACAGAATAAAGTACACTTGTCTGATCAAATATACACAAATAAATCAAGATGAGTAGTGCAGGAATCTGTTGCAAAGCTTGTTTAGTATGATGTATAACACTTTCTAGATGTTATCTCTGTCTTCTAATAATGACTTCTAATTCTTTGCTGACTGCCATTAGGAAAATAATTCATCAGAACGGAAGAGAAAGAAAAAAAGACAAAAATAATAAAAGATGTTGACGCTATGGAGACTTGCTGTCGAAATAAGGCAGTTGTGTAAGTTGCCTGGCTGCTCTCTAATCTGCAGGCTATAGAATGGGGGGGAGACTCTTGTGCTGGCAAAAAGTACCCTATGGAAATAAAAGAGGCTGCCATCATAAAGGAGGACAGGTGCCTGTGATCATTCCTTCCCTCTGCTGCCTACTTTTTTGCTTAGAGGTAGAATAAAATATAAGCTGCCTCCAGAACATCCATCAACTTTCTTAGATGCATTAGTTGTATTCCAGCTTCTGGTCTTGCAAGTGTAATGCCTCCAATTATATCTGCAGCTGTGCATCTTCTTTCTTCTTGGCCTGGCTCTCCAGGCTGCAATGGCATCAGTCAATGGAGAATTCTTCTCAGGTGGGGCTGCCTCTTCTGCCTCTTCTGTTTTTCTGCTCTTTAAGTTGTGCCTTGGTGGGTTCTTCATAGCAGCAGACTGGCTCTGAATATTTGGACTACCCCTAAAAGCACTCCAGAGAAGATCAAGGTGGGCTTGTCTGGCCTCACTGACCAGCTGGAGGAGGCCAGGGATGGAGAGACCCAAGAGAGGGCTGGAGGCATGAGGGTGTTTGGGACAAGAGCTCTGATGTCTTAGTTAGGAAGTATTTTGGGGAGTAAAGGGCTTTGATCAATGGGGGCACTGGGTTGAGAAGCTCAGATTGTCTTTTTTCTCATGAAGTTCTCATTGTGACTTTGCCTATACAATTTGTATATAAAGTAGAAATGAAGGTATGGATTTATATGTTCCAAAGATTCCACAGAAGTTAATTGTTTTTCTTCTTCAAGGAGCTCTTATCATACAGAAGCAGAGCAATCCCACTGAAGAACTGAATATTTGAGTCTAGCCTAAACACCAGCAGAATGCAAAATGGTTTGGATGAAGAAAGATAGTGTAAGCTTGAACTCTTACCAAGCTACAGACAGGCTTGCTTGAGGTAGAGTGCTGATGTTATTGATCTAGCAATGCAGAGATAAATTAGGCATAATATTCCTGCAGCTGACATGAGCAGTGAGGACAGCACCTCCGAGGAATTTAGGGCATCCAGAGCTGCATACTCTGTGAGAGCATGTAAAAGGAAATGTTTGCCTTGTACAGTTTTCAAGCTCAAATAAGTAGGTTTAAAAGCTGGGCCATTAACACTGTCTGTTCCAGCTTGTACATGTCACAGGCCATAAAGCTTCATAGAGGAACCAAGTAGAGAATTTGTGGTTTCATTTGATTTCAGAGATTATTATGAAGTGGAGATGGAGGCAGGTGGTCAGATTGGTTCAGTAGTCCACCTCTGCACATTTGTGCGCTCTTTCAAGGCCACACACGGTGGAGCCTTTCTAGTGTTAGAGATAGGATAAGATGTTCTTAAATACTCAGAACTGGCAATTTCAGAATTGCTGTTTGTAGAGAATGCATAGGTTTTTTAGTGGGTTTTTACCAGGATCAGAAGGACATTTTTGTACTTTGGAGCCGAATGCAATTCAGTAGTTAAATACATTTAAACATAGACTCTAGTCTCCAGGTGGCCTAATCTCATGCAGCCCTCTGTGGAGTTGAGAGTGTAATTCTGAGCCTTAAAACTGCTTTTTATTTAAGGAAGGCTGATATTTCTGTAGCTCAACTAAGACTTTTCATTAAAACCTGGTACCCCTTTTCCACACTCCCCACCCTTGGCTTCACTGTAGATATCATTGCAAAGCTGGCATCTGAATCAGCTTGTGTTCTGTATGAACTTACACAGATTTTTAATAACAGTTAAAATTCTATCTTCTGTGGTTCCAGTAGTTTTTCCACTTGAAATTTTATTTTTGTTTGAATGCTGAATGGAAAATGACCCATGGTCAGGGGACTGTTTAGACCCTGTGCTTTTATGGATTGAAATCTGTGTTGTGGGCAGCATGAGAGAGAGAACCTGATGAATTTGATTTCACAGAGGAGTAATTTTTAAGTCCTGTTGAACCAATGTTAGCAATATTGAGTACTTTAATGGAGTCTGCCTGCCAGTTGCTGTCAGGGTTTTCAGCATCCTGCCATCTCTCTCAGCCAGAATCATTTAAAATTGACATGGTGCTGAAAATGAGGAGGCTAAGGAGTCTGGATTTGGTGACATATCCATATGTGGGCATGTTTTAAATGCATCAGGATAATCTTGCTTTAAGGCTCTGTACACCAGTGGTGCATGTTTAGTGCACTAAAATGGGATACTTTTTGTATTGGAGCAGCTGTTTCTGGAGATATCAAAACATCTACAAGTACTGTTCTGAGCTATTACAAAGCATATAAGGTACCCTGTGCTGGATGTGGTGCACCACATTGCATAGCTCTGGTGATAATAGAATTACTAGCTGTATTTTGCTAGGAAAAAGCTTTGGGGGCCAGAGAATGTGTTTATTTAACCTATAATAGTTACAAGAGTATGTGCACTTTTGCCATGGGTGTTTGACAATGAGCTTCTTACTCTGTCTTGTGCAACCTTATTTTCAAGGCCTGATTATTTTATAACCCTCAGATTTTTGGCTAGAGTGGTGATTTTTAATATTTTTTTGTTCATAGTCCAAAACGTGTCCAGTGGGTCTGCAGGCTACTTGGGAAATTTCAGCATGAGCTGTTTTCAAAGCATGAAAGGTTAAAATAAGGGTTTGGTATTTTGAGAGGCCTGAAATATGGGAAAACATGCTCCCCTGGGTTTTACATGCTGCCCAGAACACAGATTTCAATCCACGAAATGATGTAGTCTTTCTCAAAGGAATATGTGCAAAGGATAGCTTAAGACTTGGGTGATGAATATGACTTTGCCTGTCAGCCACGATATATGAGATACCTAGAAAAAGCAATTCAGAGAAAGAGATTAACTTCTGTTGTTCTGAGTTTTCTCCTTGGAGCGGCCTCTCTCTGCCCAGTGACAAAAGAAGAAGCTGGCAAATTAGCTAAAGTCATTGTAAATGCATCCCTTTATGTCCTGAACTTCAGAAATGGCACAGGCGTTCCTTCAGCATGACAGTAAGGATGCTCATTTTGGTATCTTGGCCACGTTTCACTTGTGATAGTGGTATCATTGATTTACCTCCTGTTTTAATTGGGTGAATTTAACTTCCCTTCCATGAAGGGTACTGAATTGTTTAACTGCCGTGCACAGAAAGAGTTACAGGACCAGTCATGGGAGATGGAAACTGTAGCTTATTTTACTTCTGTGTGCTGGGCGCTGTACACCTCTGTTGGGGAAGGGCTGCCCTGGTGTTTGCCTGGTGACAGCAGGCATGTTTGGGAGCAGAGGCTTGGAGAAGTAGGAGAAGAAAAGGGGGGAGGTGGTTTGTAGCTCAGTGATTAAGGAAAGATGTATGTGACTCACCCTCTTCTAACAGAGCTGGAGAGGCAGAAGAAAGCTAGTGCTTTAATCCTTCTCATTGCTTCTGTGGCTGCCTTCATTCTTGGAGGTTTAAATTAAAGGATCAAATGTGGAATCTGGAATTTTTCCAGATACACTTTTGAAGCACTGTTTGACTGTTGCAGAACTGATTGCACTAAGCAAAGTGCAAACTCTCTGTCCTTGCACTAGAGAATTAGCACTATTGGCTGAACTTCCTTATTCCCAATCATGGATTTTAGATATTTTCCGCTGGACAACTCATATAATTTTGAATTGCATCCCAGCTGTCCTCCCCAGGTTCCTGCTGTTCACCATGGTGCTTGTCTGCTGTCCTGTGTGGGTAGATGGGAGTAGACAAATACTTAAACACCCCCTGAGTAATATAAATGCTACACAGTTTTAGTTATTTATTGCTGACTTTCTAAAGCAGCCTGTGTTGTATCTACATGCCTGGCTTCTCTTTTCTCATCTTTCCAGACAGGACAGCCTGGCTGGGCTACAGACCTTTTGTTGCAAAAGGCAAAATCACCTGCCTGAAGCATAAAGCTGAGGTCTTGGATATCAGGTCTCATTAAAGAAACTTTGTAAATAGGAAAGTTTTAAAACTATAGGTGGGTCTGACTTCAGTTTCATATTAATTTCATAAAATTTTGTGACACTTTAAATATGTTAGGGTGTTCTACAAATCTGATGCTAAGCAGCTGCATAACAGCACTCTATGTAGCACCATCCTGGAAGTAATTTATTCTGAATGAAAAGTGATGTGGTACCTACACAGGTCCCCCAGCCCCCCCAGTCTATCTCAAGTATGCACTGTTACAATATTTTTAGAACATCTGAGGTAGTGGATGTAACTTACCTAGATATCCACAATATGATTTTTATTCTCTAGGGATTTCTGGTGATTTGCTGACAGAGATGGAGCACTCAGTGCAGCACAGTGCTTTTTGTTTCCTGGCCTCTGCAGCTATGTCACTGTGCTTGCAGAGCACACCAGTAATATGCAGCTCTTGTAGCATCACTCCAGACAGAGCTAGACATAGAATGGCACTCAAATGAATATAAACATGAATTGTTTCTTTGATCTCTATAGACTTCCCACAGGCTGCTGTTGCAGGTTTTTTCAAGGTCATCAAGTGTTGGTCATAAAGAAAACACTTGCTTTTGTGCCTGTGGTTGGCTGGCTAGAAAACATATCAGTCATTGAGATAATGGAAAAAAAATCACTTTGTATAGATCAGACACTCTTTGAGCATGGGGAAAAATAATTGAGAACAAATTGTATCTTCTGGGTATTAGAATGGGCAATAGCAACCAACCTACTATACAAATAATTCTGAAGTCTTAATCACTCTGCTGAAATCAGCTATGGTTTCACTAAATCATGATGCAAATATCTCTTTAGCTTTAAAGCTTACGTGTCCTTAAAAGAATAAATGTGTTTGGCAACACAGTTCCATTATCCTAGTCGGATATATAACCATACAGCTTCAGCTGAATTTTACCACTGAAAGAACATGATGGAATCCAGGTTATTCATGTGTTCCCATATGTTGTTGTGAGATAACTCTTATTCCCAGCTGTTGTCAGTTCTAGCAAAATAGCCTTTCCATTCAACCTAGCCAACAGCCTTTAATCCAGACATGAGACTTCAGTTGTTTTATTCATTCAAAAAGCACTGGGATTGTGTCTAAATGATAGTTTGAAGAAAGAGTAGTTCTGTTAAATCAGCAAGTGATGATGCCACTGAAGTACCTCTCATTCCAGTGAAATGTCATTTGCCAATTGTACTGGCAATCCTGGGACTGCTAAACAAGAAGTCTCTTACAGAGAATGGGCTGATATTTGTAAAGCACTTTGTGATTCCTGGAGGAAAGATGCACTATAAATACATGTATCATTACTAGCAAAGCTTATTTATGTCCTTTGAAGACACTGTCAGAACTGGATTGCTGCAAGGCTGAGCTCACTGTTCTGCCCAGAGTCATGATGGGTCTGGGCACTGTCATGTTGCACTTAGCTCAAGTGGGCTGGCACTGCTTGGGGTCCTGCTGGCCAGCTCCATTTAATCACCCAGTGTACAATCACTGCTGAGCTTGCCAAGAACATGCATGTGCAATGGAAGTGCCCTGCGTAAGGTATGTTGAGTTATTTGAATGTCTAAGTATTTCCACCTATTTGTAAAGAGAAGTATAGAATAACAAAGCTTAAAGGAGAAATTTGTGGTTTTCTTCAGGCTTTGGTAGGACTAGATGCAAGGCTTAGATCCAGAATTTCTAGGGGATGCAGTATTCCCATCTTTTTTCTGGTCTCCTTCCCTTCATACAAGGGTTTCAGAATTGAACATGGAGCCACTGTCAGGCAGCTTCTAGTACTGCACTATGGGTAGCAGACTCCAGTAAAATTCGTGCTGTTTCTTTTAAATAGATTTAAAAAAAATAATTACTTACAACATTATGTTTGGCTGCAAAAAAAAAAAAAAAAAGAAAATTCTCTCCTCAGGTGTGTTCCTAACAAAAAGGCTGTAGTGTTTTTTCAGTGAGGTTATTGAAATAAACTTTTACATGCAGCACATGAACAAAACCCTAACTTAAACTCTCTTGTTCTGACACTTGTGAAGAAGCATAATCAAGATACCAGAAACACCAAAGTATTTTAAAATATGCATTTTATAGTAATTTCCAAGTAATCAAATAGTACATCAATAAGTCCATGCAATCTACTAATTTAATCTGTCTTTAATGCGTTTCAATGTGATTTTGTTTTTAATACCAGAACATTTAGGTATTTTTAAGCTTGGGGTGGCCAGGATTCCTTTCTTTTCCTCTTTTCTTTCTTTCCTTTCTTTTCCTCTTGTCATCATCAGAAATCATTTTTCTGGCTGCAGAAATTCTCTCTCAGTGAATCCTGAGCAGCTTTTTGGCAGTCGAGAATAAACAATCAGCTATTTTTTGGAATGTGTTGTCTTTATTTGTGTTCAGTAAGCCTGCAATTTACTGCCTCAAGAGCAGCAAATACTTATCATATTAATTCATTTCTCTTGTCTATGCAGTTCAAGTGACATCAATTCATGCCTTTTCCCATTTCACATCTGGTTAAGAACTACTCCTTCCAGTGTAGAGATGGAATTGAGGAGCTGGGATTTTGTTCCTTGGGCAGAATAGCTGTGTAATGGATCAGGAGAGTAGTTAAAAGTAAGGGAAAGGATAGTTTCTGACTCGCAGATAGTGACAATATTTTTTCTATAAACAGCAATTAAAAGTTGCTTTATTTGTAAAAATGTATTTTCAAGTTAATTTCTAAAGCACACACAAACATGCCAAACAGAGTTATAATTCCTAGAAGAGATTTTCTTGTGATGTCAAAGAAACTTGGAATCAAGGCAAAATATATGCAATACTGCTTGCACATATGAGGATTTCTGGGGAAGGCTTATTATTTGCACTTGTTAGTGTATTCCAGGCCAAGACTTCCAAAGGCCACTGCCCTAACTTGTGTGCCTGTGCAAAAAGTATCTGTTGCAGTATAGATGCTCACGTATCCTATGGGCAGTGGTCTAGGTCAGGTGTTAATAAAACTTACTGTACTGTCCTGTGCATGTACAAGAGTCCCAGACCTGGACTCTTCAATGATTTTGCTGCCCTCTGTTCTCTTTCTAGCAGATCTCAGGCTGTGATTAGCTTTAAATTGGTGCTGTGGCTTTTTCCCTGAGAAGAATTTTCCATCTTAAAATCTATATTGCTTTCAGATCCTTTATCTAATTGTAAGTTTTGATGATCATTTTTGTGTGTCCAAAGGTTAAAAATAGCAGCTTTATTCCATTGGCTGGCATTCTTCTAAATTAAGTTTTGCAACTACAGCAGAAAATAAACTTCTGAGTTTTATTTTCCTACTTCTAGTTGTTGTACTTAAGACTGGGGATAGTCATATTCTGCTAAATGATTCATATATTCTGTGATTTACAGAGATAAGATAAAATGTAAGAAAATAAGATACACTAAATTAGAAAATACATCTCCTAATATAGCATCTTAGCAATTGTTATGGTACCATAGCTGCAAGAGGAATCAAGTTAACATTTTAACTTCTAAAACTGAATTCATCTCTTAAAAGCACAGAAGAGAAAAAGCAATTTGCCCTAAAAAACAAGCCTGCCCTAAAGACTCTATGGAAGGAGCTGGAAGCTCCTGCAGTCCTACATCAGATCTCAGCCAGGGCCATACACACTGGCACAAGGTGCTTGCCCTCGACAGGGTCACCAAGCAGAACCAGCCAAGATGGAGCTGTTCTCCAGAAAAGATCTGACTGCTAACTGTGCTGTGCACCACAGCACCTAGGCAGGGGATGCTGCCTTAAAAAAAAACATCTCTTTTCTCTTACTATGGTTCTTTCTCTTTGCCTCACTGGACTTGTGCAGTGTGATAACTCACACATGGACCCATCTCCATGGCGGTGATTTGAAGTCACACCCCAGTTAAAGGCCAGGTTAACTGGAGAACAATGGCATATGATAAAAAAAATTCTCTGGAAGGTAGGAAAAGGGTTTGGAACCCCATACCTTTCCATCACTTGCTTAAAGCTGCTGTAGTTTCCCTGTGACAGCTGGTCCTACCTGTATCACATGTGTTTCATGGCTCTCAGTTCCTGATTCTTCAGGATAGAGGATACTCTCTTTGAAATGAGCTTTTCAGCTTATGACTTAGTAAAAATCTTTGGTCCAATGCAGAGAGGCTTTCCCTCTTGAGAATCTTGACCATAAGCCTTTGTCTGTATCCTTCATTGCCATTCTAAGGTTATGTTGTTAGTGATCCAAAGCCAGGGCTAACGCTGCACTCTTGTTATAATGTCATGTTTACAGAATAATGATGTTAGAGTGAGAGCTGTTCAGTTAAAATCCTGATCACATATTGAGTCCTGAAAGAGATAGCTACTAATGCACAAAGAATAGAAATATATGTTATGTATGTACTGTCTACTTTTTTATTCTAAAACAGGAGAGTAATGCCAGGCAGTATATCAGCAGCATTTATCAGCTTTCACAATTTGTTTGACAGATTACTAATTACACTATTTTAAGCAATCTTTTTCAAAGTAGATGACACAAATAAGTGACTTTTGCTGTTTATTTGGAATCTGTTTCTTTGATCTCAGGTAATTTAGGGAACACCCAATACTGGATAGTTAAGACAGTAAGACAGCTTTATTTTGTGTAAAAGATTTCATGCAGACTGTATCCACAGATGTCCCATGGTTTTGTCATATGGTCCGTTTATTAAAAAAAAAAAAAAAGACAACAACAAAATAACAAAACACCAAAAAGAGGTGAAGCCAATCTGAAAGACCTGGGTTTTGGTTTATGTGTGTGTAATTTTGAAGCGGGTGGTTCATGACAGCAGTTTAGGAGTACATTTGGCTATGAGGGACAAAGCAGCACTACATGCAATGGTATCACTGCCTCAGTGATAAGGAAAGGAATTTAGTTTCAAGCAAGGGGAGACAAGATATGCCTCCAGATTTTTTAAAGCAAGTGATTTGCTGAAACGTAAGTAAAGAACTGTTCCAGATGGCAGGATTTGCAGAGAGAGATGCTACTGTATTTAACAGCAACAAGATTAACTATATGGGCCAACAAGAACCAAATGTTAAATCAAAATGGAGAGCAGAGAGACTGTAGATGCTGAATGTGCAGTCATGAGCTACAGCTTGAAGTCAGTGTGACTTGATGTTGAGTTGTGATCAGTTTGAGAGTAGTGCACCATGGTCATGCTTTTGTGCAAAAGGAAGAATGAAAGGTATGACTGTTTATGAAGGCAGCAAGCTGAAATCTGAAAGGGGAGGTGGAATAAAGAGAGAAAAGGAAGGTGATGGACTTCCAGGACTTAAAGTCCAGGACTTTAAGATATGGAGTTGCAAGCATAAAAGTGAAGGAATAAATAGTGGCCTTTTGTGTTGTCCAGACTTCTAGGAGATTCTCAGTTTACTTTTCAATTAATCTATATATCTTTGTCTTGAAAAGTCATAAGAGAGGCCAAAGATGATCACACACATAATTTGAAAGTTTATGATATTTTTCAAACCCTGGTGACCAGTGAAGCCCCTGAGTGAAGAGGTGCTTTCCCTCCTTGTTGACGTGGCTGTTTGCTCATCGTAGTCAGAGGATTTGGGGATTTGAAAGACACAGGTGTGTGTGAAGTCACCAAATGCCATGCCAATCCAATGGAAATTGTCTTCTAACATCGGTGGGTCTCTCAAAACGTTTGTGTAGGAATTTAGTGGGGAAAGCAAAGGCTACATTTTCTACAGTTGTCTTAGGCTGGAAGATGAGTGAATTTCCCTGTCCATGTTCCTGCATTTGTGTATGCCCATCAGAAGCACAGAAACAAAGTTATATATGGGAAAGGGCTGAAAGGTAGAGTTACCATTTTAATACCATCAAATAGAAAATGTGCAGATGAAGATGTTGTGCTATGGCAGTATTTGCATTATCTCTGATTTTTCCTTCTGTTCATTTATTTTTATGTCGGGATTTATATGAATTGCTGCTGCTCTCAGAACTGTTTCGTCTTACATGTCTGAATTGTGCATTCATGCCTAGCCTAGATCAAAATGTGAAGTCATTCTTATCTGTGAATTTCTTGTATATTTGGCTTGTTAGTGGCCAGTGATCTGGCCTACAACTGCCAGCACTGGTCTGTAAATTACCATTAAACTACTAGTAGCAATAATTGTAGGTAGTAAGGCTGGTAATAAACTGCATTTTTATGTTATTCAGTAACAGCAGTATTTTATCACTCATTTCTTGAGGAAAATTTATGAAATATGGTTTCCGCCAAAGGCACAATATGCAGTTCACCATTGATGTGTAAGTAGTACACCAATTTATAATTCTGTAGGGGAAAAAGGTAGTTTAAAGGATATGAGTAACCTAATGAAAGATTTCAAAAATAAAACCAGATCATTACATCAATAAACAGTCTGAAATGTATGGCCTTTGCACTGATGTGGAGAGCATGCTTCTTCCTTTTTCACCCCCACTCTGCCTAGGGGTAAGCTCTGTGTATTTCAGTTCTGTGCCTTGCAGAGTTTGTAGGGATTTCTAAAAGACACTACAAAGAAAATGAAAAGCCTGAGGATTTCATGGAGATGGCAGGAATTTTCACTACTGGCGCTGTGAAGAATCCTGATTGATTTCACATTCCTTGCCCTCCCAGGAGCGCTCACTACATTAGAGAATAACAGTTGACAAGAACCAATTATAAGTGTAAAAAAAGGCTGTTATATGTCCTTCTATGATGAGCAGAACAAAAGCAGAACGTGATATTCATACATTTTGCCAAAATACGGTCAAATCTGAAAAAAAAATGTTTTAACTTGTTACCAAGTTAATGGCCTGTCTACAAAAATTTGGGCTGGGAAGATGTTTGTGGCCAAGTTACCTCTGGAACTGTAGGCTTTATTATGAGTTTGCGGAACACATAACTGCAGTGTCAGTAGTGAGAAACAAGATAATGAATGCATTTTAAGTAAGATGTTATTAATGAAGCATTACTCTGTCTCTTTGTTTTTTTAAGCTGTGCTGTAAGAAGTCAGTTCTTGCCCTCTTGCCCCTTCTTTAGCTATTAGTGGGACAAATGCCTGGTGCTCCTGGTATAACAAGCAACTCCAACAACATATTAATGCCATCTGCTTTCCCATTGAAAAGTCTTGTGTTTTCTCCAGCATGACCTGCTGAAATTGTAAATGCAGTAGATGCCAGCATGTAGTCAGTCTCTTGGGAGAAAAGAAGTTAATGGCTTGAACCAGAACTTTGTCCCTGGTATTCGTGTCAGAAGTGCTGTCAGAAGGGACAACCTGTGGGCTCATTTGTTTCCCTGTATCCATTCATTGAACAAACCCTTGGTCCTGATGTTACCAAGGAAGAGAGGGAATAGATGCCATTCAGGACACATTTTGCTCCTGAAGAACACGTGCAGGAAGACCAAAAACCACATGAACTAATGCCTTGTGTCCTCTCTTTGAGTGATAGCGATGCCTGACATGGAGATACTATTTCAGCAGACCACGTGACTGGTGGCAGTCTAATGTTTGAGAGCATATGCTGGTGCTCAGTAATAAGCAATGATAGTAGTCACTGCTGTAAAAGGTGTTTCTCTGAACTATTGGATCATTTAAATGCTGAGATATTCAGTGGTGCACCAAGCTTAAGTCCAAGTGGATTTTAGACAGTTTTCTATGAAACTACATTAGAAGAGCTATACTTGGTAAAGTCCATCTGCATTCCTTGTGCCTTAACTGTGGAGTATGAAATCAGCAACTGTAACTGATCATGTGTTTGGTGTAAAGTTTTACTTTATGGTCTATCTGAAATGTGGAACAACATGGAAATGTTAAGCCCAGTGTCATGGAGATGAAGTCCTGGTCCCCAGAACAGATGTTAATCCCTGGTGCATGATGGGTTCACTTGTCTTGGCACAGCATCTGTGCTCTAGTGTGTGGTAGAGTTAAAAAAACCCAATCCATCAGTGAACTTACAGTCGTTACAACATGGCAACTTAAAACTGTCATGTGGAGTTAAGCATGTGTTTGGTGGCTGAACATATAGGTACTCCTGATCTACCAGGTTCCAATCTCTTCTCTTCTAGAAAGAAGGTGGATTTCACAGCCCCCACAGGCCAGTCTCTCACCGGGAGAAACTTGGCTCAAATTTCATGATAACCACCTTTTTACTGCCCCATTTGTCAGCTTACATTATATAATGTGATAGTATGTTCAGTAAAATCCAGCCTTTTAAATGTTGACAAACTCTTTATAATTTTAGCTGAGATAAAAATGAGAAGGTATTCCAAGATGACCTATTTCTAACTGCAGCGCAGGACCATTTCAGCCATGTGTTCATCATCAGAGTCTGACCTCATTTTAAACTAACAGAGCTCCTTAATAGTGCAACTACACTAATGAATAAAAAAATGAAGAGAAACCCAGCCATTATTAAGCAAATTTATGCAAATACCTTCTGATACAGGTTTCATACAAGAAGCAGTATGTCTCATAATTTTGCTAGAAACTTCTTCCCCATGAGGGAAGGCAAGGAACAGTTTGCCCAAAGAGATCATGCCACGTCTCCTTCCTCAGAGGTCTTTGATCCCCAAAGGGACAAAATCCTAAGTAACTTGGTCTCATCTCACAGCCAAGTCTGGCTTGAGAAGATTGTGCTCTAAACTTTCTAAGGTCCCTCCCAACCTGAATTTTCCTGGAATTCTATGAAGTTCTTCAAAGTAAATGAAAATAGTGTCTCTTTAGGAAGAGATGTGTGTAACATTGATGAACTGAAAAATTTCTCTCTAACTCAGGTAACAGCTCAAAGCTGCAACTTCAGTAAAACTGTGTACTGATTGCATACTACATCAGCTTTGTAAAGCAAGACCTGAGGACTGACTTTTAACATTGAAAGTAGCTTGTACATTACAAGCTTCCTGATTTGTACTGGTCAGTTGAAAGGGCATAGTGCTTTGTCCTGTAATGACTTCAGAAAGTCAGGTAAGAGTAGTTGCTATGAAACAGATTTTAACAGCTGGATTTATCTTTTTAGGAGAGCATTTGGAGTGGAGGTGGGCTACTGACTTTTCTGTTTAAAGCAGGGAAAGAGGGAAAAACCCATAGAATTATAGAATATCCTCAGCTGAAAGGGAACAAGGAACATCCAATTCAACTCCTGTTCCTGCACGAGACAGTACCAGGAATCACACCATGCTCCTGAGAGCATTGTCCAAACATTTATTGAACTCTTGTCAGGCTTGGTGCTGTGACCATTTCTTGGGGAGCCTGTTGTGGTGCCCAAACACCCTCTGGGTGAAGAACCTTTTCCTAATATAGAGCCTAAAAACCCCCTGACATAGCTTGGTGTTTTCTCATCCCTCCAACCTGTCACAATCTCTCTGCAGGGCCTCTCTGCCTTTGAGGGAGTCAACTTGATGTAACCCAATTTCCTGTAACTTTTTGTGCCTGATCTGTGAGCCGTGTCTTTGTCACCTGCAAACCCCATTTAACAAGCAGCCAGGAAATACATTTTAAAGCTAACAGACTCTGCCATTAGTAATA
Organism: Leptocoma aspasia; assembly: GCA_013399835.1. Taxonomy (NCBI): domain Eukaryota; kingdom Metazoa; phylum Chordata; class Aves; order Passeriformes; family Nectariniidae; genus Leptocoma; species Leptocoma aspasia. The sequence continues at coordinate 160,338 of VXAX01006124.1, read as the reverse complement.
TTCTCTATTTTTTCTAATGCTTCCCTTGCTTTAATTCTATTTTGATATTTTCAATTCCACATTTATGAACCATTTGTTTTCATCCTAAGGGATGTGACATGTGACATCCATGTGACATTATGTGACTCTTCTTTTCAGGGGCATGTTGGGTCAAACTCCCCATGTTAATTTTTAATCTGTCCTTGCCAGGTGGTCCTTCTTGTGCCTTTAAATAATTTTTCTTCTTCCAGAAATTTCCCCAAAGCTGAAAGCTTGTACTCAAAGCAGCTCTTTTAATGAAAGTAAATGATAAAAGGGAACAAGGGAGCTTTGAAATCCACAGCATCTATGGGTTGTTGGTGATGGAAACAGACTGACACTTTACACAAAATCAAAGTTGCATAGGTGCATAAACGGCTTGTGTTTCATATTTGGTGAATAAAATTAGTAAAATGGTAACTTGAGTGAGATGATCATGATGAAAGTAGTGTGTGACTGTGTTCTTTACCATTAGTGGTTTTGTTCAGGAGCAGACTGGTCTTTGAGAAGCAATTAGTAAACCTAAATGTCCTTTCAGAGATAAGAAAAGAGCCACTGCAGCATGCTTTGAGATAGCAGCAAAAGTTCACTGCAAGTCTGCTAACAGTGTGTACCATAGTGAAGAAACATAAGAAGATAATTTTTCATAACGCAGATCTCAAAATGAGGCCAGCATTACATTCCGTGCCCTGCATTTGCTGCTGGATGCTTTGCATGAATTAGATGTTAATGAAGTTGTTGCCATCCACTTTGGCCTGACATGGAAGTGAAGCTTACAGCTTTCTGTAGTGTTTGACAAAGCATTTATCCTCCTTTCTGCCAGCAGATCAGCACATATTTCCATTTCCCAATAATGGCCCTTTTGGGAAGCCAAGTGAATCCTTAAGGGGCTCTCCTTTCAAACACATTTCATTTAAGCATGTATCAGCAAAATGTTTCTCAGAAGTACTAACAGATTTTCAGTCTGACGAACAGAGTCCTGGGACCATTGCAGGTCTGTGCTTCCAGCTTTCTCTTCTAACAGGATAAGGTGTAGGACATGACAGAAGTGAAACTGCACTTGCCTGTCAACAGAACTCAGTGATTAATATCCAGAGATCTTCCCATGGTAAATGTTTTACAGGAATATTCCAACCTCACTTAGATAAAAACATTTGTATATGTCTCTATGTATTTATACCTATATATGAATACATGTATAAGTGCATACATATATATGCTCATTTGAAGATCCATAAAGTGAGAGAGGAAGTTTACACTGTCAGAATTTTTTATGGTAGTCTCAGTGGCTGTACAGTAGCAGAGGAAGGTCTGTCTGCATTTCATTTCTTTTTAACTAAGTATGCAGTGAAATCTCCATTCGGCTTTGTTGTGAGCTGCTTCTGTGTAAAACTCCAACTGGGGGACTTCAGCTCCTTGCTCCAAAGATTGTGGTGATGAATGCAGTCAGAAAACATCTATGAACCATAAAAAGTTCCAGTGTCACTCAGTATATGATTGTTATGTGCCTTGCCTTGGGATTAGAGCTTAGAGCCCAAACACTTAGAGGTGTTTGGGCAGCAAATGATGCCTGGCCAGAATTCTGGTGCCCAGGGTGTATTTGCACCTTGCCCAGTGTTAGACATGAGATGGGAATGCTTCATATTTCTCCCCACCACTTGGGAAGATCCAGGCCTCCCTGTACTTCCCATAGGGAACTTCCCTGGCCCATATGCAATGCTCCAGCTCATTTATAGCATTTGAGGAACAGTGATAATTTGAGGAGCTTCGATAGAAACATGGGCATTCCTAACTCTAGGAGAACGAAAGTTAACAGAAGAAGAGAGTGGGAGACACCTTCCCCCTCTCTTCCACCTATGACTCTCATCTTTTTCTGTGCCTCAGCTTGGGTATAAAACGCCAGGTATTACTGAAGCTGTTAAATAGCTCTAAAACAGTGACCACTACCAGGGAGCCCAGGCAGTAGTGTGGTTGGGAGCAGGAAGGACCAGTTCTGTGGATGTATTAATTAATCTGAGAACATGGTCTAATATTTCCGTCACTTAAGTCTACTAGCTGTTATGGTGGAAGGCATTTTCCATTCGTATGTCCATGGACTATGAAATAAGCCATGTATTTGATTGGAGGCAAAACAAACAAAAAAGCATAGCAATATTGTATAATGTAGAGTTAAAATTAGATCTGTTGACAAGTTACTGAAATACACAATGTTTTGCTTAAATTCACAAAATGTCAATTCATTAATAACAACAGACTTAAACTAAATGGGAATTTTGTGTCTACCTTCTATTTTCTCTAGATTCATTGGCTTGTACACCAAGGATTTGGCCAGTTTCTCTGTGTCACTTTTAACAAAGATGCCCTGAGCATGACATACCGGTCTTTTAACTACCAAATATCCCCAAAGGGCACCCCATCTTTCAGTCCTGTGTTTTTTTGGCCTTCCTTCTCCTCCTCATGGGACAACTGTATATACATCCCAGTAAAAATTCAAGATTTGCAGTCAGGATCTTCACTGTGTAAAGTTATAAAGTCTGCCCTTGCATTAAGAGTTTCTCTCTTTTTCAAGCTCATTGGGCAGTTACCTAAGTGTTCTTAGTTTGTTTTCTTTTGTGGGTCTGTTTCTGTGCCCTCAAAACAACTGAGGATGACCAGATTCAGCCAACTGTGGTGTTTCCTAGAGTCAATCTGTGTATGGTCTTGGGGGAAGCAGGTGGGCTTCTCACAATCAGTTGCTTTCTGCAGCAGCCTAGGTTGTTTGAGTGGCCTGGAGGCCACAAGTGAAACCTAAACTTAGTTTCATGACACTGTTTTTCATGGAAGAAAAAAGCAAGGCAGTCCTGAAAGCATAGGGGAGCAGAGAGTGAGATTATTCTTGTTTTGTAGAGAAGTACTGCAGTATCTTTATTTCAGAAAAACATGTGGAAACAAGTGACTAAGAGTGAATATTTTGTACTTCTATGGCATCCTTGATCTTCAGTGACACAAATTTTGTGGTTTTTTATGGTTTATCTCTTTAACTCAAAAGTATCCTGCAGGTATTGACAAATATTTTCACAGATAGAATAGTTCCAGTTGGAAGGGACTTCAAAGTTCATTTAGTCCAATCACCCTGCAATAAGCAGGGACATCCTCAACCAGAAGGTTGCTCAGAGCCCTATCCAACCTGACCTTTAATGTTTTCAGGGATGGGGCATCCACCACTTCTCTTGGCAACCTGGACCAGTGTCTCACTACCCTTACTGTAAAAAAACTTCTTCCTCATATCTAGTTTAAGTCCACTCTCTTTTAGTTTAAAACTATTAGCCTTTGTCTTATTGCTACAGGCTTTCCTAAAATGTTTGTTCTCTTCTTTCTTGTGAGCCCATTTTAACTACTGAAAGGTCACAATAAGGTCTCCCTGTAGCCTTCCTTTCTCCAGCCTGAACAGCCCCAGTTCTGTCAGCCTTTCTTCATAGCAGAGGTGCTCCAGTCCTCTGATCATCTTCATGCCTCTCCTCTGGGCTCATTCCAATGGGTCAATGTCCTTCCTGTGCTGAGGATCCGTCCCTTTTGTAACTTTTGCTCTCCAAACTTCTGGCACCCTGTTTCTGAAGAGCTTGGCAGGAGTAAGTCTGCTGTCAGAAGGTGCCACATGAAGGTGCCAGGCGGGCAGAGCAGTCCCTGCTTCCTGTAATCTCGGCCTGCAGACAGCTACCACAGTGGGTCTTGGCCTGGGTAATGTATTTTGCCCAGTGGAGAGCATCCTGGTACTGATTGCTATTGTAAATTACTCCCTCTTCACTGGCAAGCTGTCGACCACAAGGTTGTCTTGGAGGGGTTAGAACTAGCTTTGGCAGATGGCACTGTTTTTTTTTTAATCTTCCACATTTAGGACAGAAGAAAAATAAGCAGCAAAGATTGCTTGAATTATCATTGACATTACGTCTTTCTTCTGCTAGAATATTTTTCTGATTTTTTTCAAGCTGTTGGCTTTCAGAGGTTGCACAGGTCCAAAGTAATTTTATTCTTGAGTAGATTTATATAATTACTGTATCTTTGGTGAGGTGGAACTGCTAAGGTTCAGAATAAGGTGAATACTATGTGAATGGTAGGAAATCACCATGTTACTATGGTAGGGAGAAAGGAGAAGAAACATCACTTACCACTGGGTTGAATACCTGCAGTGTATGGTCGTGGCTCAATTTTGATATAATACTTGAGATTTTGATCCTTCTTAAAGAGGATAACTAAGAAATACTTACGTGAGGCAAAACCCCCAGAGCCTGTGTTGATGGTAATTATCTGGTGATACTTAGTTTTCCATTCCCTTCCTGCCTTTCCCTCAGTGTGCAACTAATGGACTTTCCCTTGCACCTGGTCGCTTGTATTTTCACAACACATCTATTAGCTTGGCATTTGTGGGCTCTTACCAGTCTATTTAACTGGATTGAAAGAGGCCAGCTGATTGAAGAAGTCTGGAATACACTCACAGGCCCATCAATTGACCATATTACCACATGAGCATTGCTTCCTCAGGAACAATTGAGTCTGAAAATATCTCCCTTGAGGAGAGATTTATTTCCGTAACTATTCAGATGACATACCTCTATGATAATTGTAACACATTTGATAAGATCTGAAGAAAGACGATATCCTGTCCTGATTCATTAGTAGTGCAGCCAGTCAGGGACTATCCTTGTGGAGTCCTTGTGGAATGGGAGACTTCTGATGGTGAGGCTGACAAAAAAAAAATGAAGCTGGAATAAAATTTGATATTAGGGGGAAAAAACAATTTTGGGTCATGCAAAACTGAGGACTTTAATGGGGAAATAAATTCAGTTTTGCTGGCAATACAACCAGATGGATACCAGTTTTCCCCAAGCTATCCTTCCTTTTTTACTTGACTGTGACCACTTCAAGGGGTGGCAGAGATGTCAGCATGTTTAGATCACTCCATATTTCACCACCCTCCAGAAGCTGGCAGTCAGAGTACCAAACATGGAGATAGATTCAGAATCATATCACTGTTCTTGAACTTTAAACTGCTACTAAAAATAGCTTGCATCCACAAGAAGTAATTTGATGTCCTGCATCTGGCATTTGTGACCAACCCCTTAGGGAACACGGGCTAGCAGCTAAAACCAGATGCCTGGCACTGAGTGAGAACTTGTCTCAATCATGCAGGTTGTAAATGCACCTTTTTTTTTTCCTTAGAGGTTTCTTATCTTTGAATTTTATACATCTATGTATTCTTTTCTGTTCTTAAGAATCATCAGGAAGGCCCCATCAGCAAGGCCTGTCAGCATTTTGCTGTAGAGATGGAAAAGAAGGTGGGTTGTTAACACTTGAAAGCTTCCTGGTGCCATGCAGGATATCAGGTTTGCACAGTTTTGTGGTGTGCAATGCCATTCCAAGACTGAAGTCAAACTGTTTATTTAAAGTCACATCCATGTAGGTATGACTGTAAAGATGTTTCACACAAGGTACTGGATAGGCTTTTATTGCTTTTAAGTGGCCCTACACTCTGTGGTCACCACAGCAAACCCCCATGGTATTGAAGCACTCTGTGCCCATCCGTGCGCGCCCTTGAGACGCATTGGTATGTAGAAGTAATGACTTTAATCTCTAGAGTGTAGACCTCTAAACAATTTTTGTAATAGCATTTTAACAATTCACTAAGAGCCTCCAATCTTTTTAGCAATAAAATCCATCACTTGCTCAGCATGTGGCCTTTAATGCAGCAGTCTTGCTTAAAATCACTACTTATCCAGTTTTTTTTTTTTTTTTTCATGGTTCACAGCCAGTGTCAAAAAATATAATGTCCACTTTCCAAGTAAATAGAAAAATCCTTCTGCCCCTCTGCTAAGTCTAGGGTATTATCATCACATCTGGGCTTTTTATTTTCCTAGTAACAGCAATGTTTCAGTTCACCTTCAGGTTTAAATACAGACGGAAATTCACATATTTGCTAGTGTTACTCAGTGAAGTCTGTCATAGTGTTTGTTTATCATATCCAGCTATCTAGCAGTTAGGATGCAGAAAAATTCTCCTCTTAATGGTACCAACAGTTGCTGGAAGAGCTGATGACCCCTTTACAAAGAATCAAGTATTTCACCTTATATTTGATGCTCTGCAATCTGAACAATTAACAACAAGACATGTCTGACGTTCCATATACTAGTTTGTAATTCTGAGTTGAAAATAAAAATGTAGGTGGTGCATTTTCACATTTATCTGGGGGGTTCTTCTCTTGAATGAAGAGGGAGAAGTGAGCTCCCTCCCAGCAATGTGGGCTTGGAGCTGAGCAGTTGTTCGTGGTCCATGCAGGTACTTGTTGTTTTGCAAGCAGTTGGAAGATGAGGTGGCTGAGATCAAAGCTTTGTTCATAAAACATAAATCCCATCCATATTTCAGTGTTTAGACAAAACACAGTTTAAATGATGGGGAGCAGACAAGGTTTAGTGAGGCTTCAAAAGTAAGATTGTGGATTCTTCCTGACTTCTTTAAATACTTATCTGTATAACTGGGTACATTTATATGCATTTACTTGCTATATTCTAATGCAGAAATACTGGTGAGATGTTGTCATCCAGCAATGTGGTCCTCTATTACCACTCTTAAAAGTTTTTTTTTTTTCAGTTTGTGTGTCTCTCCATCCCTTTTATGGGGGCTTGCAGGGAAGGCTGCCATGGAAAAGCTAAGAGGTGTTTTCTCACAGCCTTCCACCATTTGTTCATTGCTCTCCATCATCTCAGGTGTATTTCTTCACTGTGCCTCAGGGGATTGTGTTAGCTTGTTTTGTACAGCCTGAGTCAGAAAAATACCCTCTACCTCATGAGGTCACTGCTGCTAAGCTGCAGGGAGCAACCCAGCTGGCAGTAGTTAGTGTTGCAGAAGAGCAATGAGCAGTCAAAGATGACAAGGTTGCATGAATAAATTTGTTAAAGAGGAAATGGAAATATTGGCTTGGAACCCATTTTATCTAAGAGCCAACACAACTCAGTAACAGCAAAGGAAAGAACAGCTTGCATAGGTGCCTTCAGATCTGCTCCTTCCATATGTTAAAATAAACAATAAAAATGACGCAGCATGATTTTATCATTTCCCCTCTCCCCCCCCCCCAAA